>JAOTQP010000828.1:681187-734184 GCA_026413545.1 Cichladusa arquata
GAGCGCCCCCTCCGGCCACGCCCCCGCGCTCCATTGGTTGTGAGCGCCCACTCCGGCCACGCCCCCGCGCTCCATTGGCCGCCGGTGCTGCCCCTCGGGGAGTTGGGAGCGACCAAGTGCGCCGGTAAGGGGGGGAAGGGCCTGGTGTCCTGACACTTGACCAGATGTCTGAGTGGTGACCAAGTGCCCCAGGGGGTGCCAAGTGCCCTGGGGGGATGACCAAGTCCAGGGATGGTGACATCAAATACCCCGGTGGTGACACCGAATCCCCACGGGGAGTGGCACCAGGAGCCCCCGGGAGCTCCACTGTCTGCCAGCAGTGTCCACTGTTTCTGCTGCTCTGTCACCTGTAGGGGTCAGTTCTCATTGCGTCACTCGTGTCCGAGGCACGGGGACAGTGCCCTGGGCAGGTCACCTCCTGCCCAGCCCCAGCCCCACACAGCCCCAGTGCTGCGCTGGCACCTCCATCCTGCATCCGCATCTCCTTCCTCCATTCCCACCGTCACCCAGCGCGGCCGCCACCCGAGCCCGCCGTGTCCCTGTGCGCGGCAGTGACAGCCCGGGACTCCCGCGGGGAGGAGGCCACCCACCTCCTCCTCGTCCTGCTCTGCCCATCCCGCCCCCTCGGGTCATTCTGCGCTGCCCCGTGGGGACAGAGGACAGGAGCGGGCAATGGCTGGGAAGGAGGAGGCACGTCCTGGCTCCTGCGAGGAGCAGGGAGTTGGAATTGACCATCCTCGTGCCTGGCATCAATCCCTACCGGGTCCCTTCCCGCTCGAGGTGTGCCACGAGTATATAACGTACGTTATATAAGTTCGGCTTTTGCTCAGAGCAAGAAACCCCTGAGAACCAGCCCGATGCACAGAGAGGAGCAGGTGTCACCTCCAGATCACAATTTTCTGGAATGCCTGATCCAGGTGCCCAACATTTGTGACATTCCGTATCCAGCTTCGCTATCTCTCGAAGATAATATCTCGAAGGTATCTCCCTGGGGAGTCACTGCGGGAGTCTCCCGTTAAACCAACTTTTGGTGTCGCAGCGAGGACGAGGGACAGCTCTGGGACAAGCCACAGCTGTGCCCATGGCCTCTGTTTCCAGCAGCGAAACAGCCGCTAATTAGTGACGGATTCAGCTGCTAATTAATGACGGGAAGAAAATGCGGTGCCCTGAGGGAGCTGGAGGCTCCCCGAGGCTGCGTTGTGGCCTCATCACCTGCTCTGCGGTTCCCGTGCCCTCCTGCTGCTCTGCCCTTCCCTCGCTGGGGACGCACAGGCGGGGACAGCTCAGCCCCGCGGCCGGGCAGTGCCGGCCCGGCCCCTCGAGAGGGAGCCCTCCGCCCGCGGGAGGGACCCGCGCCCGCCGGGCCCCGGGGTCCCGTCCGGAGACGCGCTCCGACAATTGCTGCTGGAGTGGCCGAGGACAGTGCGGGGCTGGGGGATGGCCCCGTGACAGCCGGGACCGTCCCCCCCACCTGGGGACACAGGGATGGCTCCCGAGCGGTGTCCGCGGGGGCTGCAGCCCTGTGACAGCTCCTGCCACTGCTCATGGGCATTTTGTCCCCTTTACTGCCACCAATCCTGTCCCTCGTGCTTGGCGTCCCCCGGGAGGCTGTGGCCTCCAGCAAGGGCTCTCACAGCCTTGTCGTGATTCCCATCACTATGGGAACTTTCCTTCACAAACCAGTGCCAGGATGCATCACCAGCACCCTCTGTCCCTGCTCCACTGGGCCTTGCCTTCTGCAGCTGTGACTCGCACGGATCCAGTCCCGAATTTGCCATTGCTTTTCCAAGCACCCCATTCCCGCGGGTGGCTGGCTCCATCGCAGCACAGCTGTGCAAACACCTGCACCCCGTGCCACCCCCATGGCTCTGACCCAGCAGGACCCAGGCAGGCTCTGCACCGGACCTGCTGCCAGCGTTGGGTGCCCTGGGCTGTCCCCGCTGAGGGCAGGGGACAGAGGTGGCAGCAGGTTGTGGCAGGTTGGAGCGTCCCATGGCCGGTGCCGGTGTCAGGCTGGACTTTGTCCTGACACGTGGCCTGGTGCTGGCGGGCTCCCACTGGGTCACAGGACGTTCCTCTCCAATGGTGCAGCTCCTCAGGGTGCTGTCCTTGTCCCCTGCCTGGGGACAGGGGTCCGTCTGTGCTGGGACCTGGAGCTCAGCTCAGCTGCCCTGCTGGAATGTCCCCTCCACTCCTCAAAGGGACTTGGGGGAACATTTGCCCCCAAGGCAGGGGCTGAGCCCCCTGAGCCCACAGATCTCTGCAGGACCTCACCTGCCCTCCCTCCCCAAGGAGCTGCTGCAGGGGTGGAAGAGTAGCTTAGGTAGGTCCCTTGCCTTCAAATCTGCCACCGAGCTGGGACAGGAGCTGAGAAAGCCCAGGTCTGTGCTGGGTCTGGGCCAGGCATCTCCAGGGTGAGCAATGTCACCTGGCACCAAACCTGCCTGCAGGTCCCCACTCTGAGCCTTCCTGGATCCCCAGGTGAAGTGTGTGGTAGCATTGGTACCCTGGGCAGGTGGGCTTGCATGGCCCAGGGCCTGTGCAGGACAGTCTTAGCACATCTTTGGCCTTTGGGGTGGGACTAATGCTGTCCCCCTGGACATCCCAATGATGCTGGAATGTCTCTAAGCTTCTTCATCAGGCTGGAGTGACAGAATGCTCAGTCCCATGGCCTTGTGTGTCTCAGAGAATTTCTGGGTGGCCCACACAGCCCCTGGGTCCAGCTGTGGTGTGGATGTCCCTGGGTCAAGGGGACAGATGCTTGGAGGGGAACAACCGTGGACTTGGCAGCTTCTGGCTCAGAGGACTTTGGGGACAGTCATGGTAACTATCACTGGAGGCTGTCTGGGTCATGGGCTGCATCTCTGTGCATCTGTCCTGACTGCACTTTCTTGGTGCAGGAGCCTACCAGCACCAGGAAATGTCCTCAGGGCATCCCAAGACATTCCTGGCTCTGGGAAAGGGCCCTTCATGGTCCCCTGAGCTCTCTGTTGCATTTTCTGAGCTGGGATTGCACAACCATCCTGTGGGGCACTTGAGCCACACAAGGTGGTGGTGGAATGCTCTGCTGGGTGCAGAACTGGGCAGAGCAGGGAAGGAAAACCCTGTGGGGTGACAGCCAGGTAGGATCTGGAGAGCTCCCATGGGGAGACAGAGGCAGGAGGGTGGTTCCAGTTGGATATTAGGACACATTTCCTCACAGAAAGGGTGGTCAGGCCCTGGCAGAGGCTGCCCAGGGCAGTGGAGGAGTCCCATCCTTGGAGGAGTTTAACAGACATGTGGATGTGGCACTTGGGGATGTGGTTTAGTGGTGGCCTTGGCAGTGCTGGGGGGTTGGTTGGACTTGATGATCTTGAAGGGCTTTTCCAACCTTAGCCATTCTGTGATCTTTCCATGGCCAAGGAGGTGACAGGGCCAGGGTGGCTGCTAGGGTTTCACATACCCTGGATGGGATTGCTCTGCACTCACATTCTTAGAGGAGAGAGCATTTTGCTTTTCCAGCATACAAATGTGACTGGAATCTGTCCACTTCTCCCCTAACCCCCATCCCTCTGGTGTTCAAGGCCCATGGATTTTGCCCCCTGAACCCCACTCAGCTGCAGGAGCTCGCCTGGGTCTCTGGGCTCCTGCTCGATTTGTGAGTCTGTAAATCTCAGCGTTGCTGTGGCTGATGGTGCCCGGGGCTGCTGTCACCACCCCGCCTGCCCTTGTCCCACGAGTCCCCTGGGAGCTGGGGTGTTCCCTGACGGTGGCTGCCACCCCGCAGGGCACTGGTCACGGCTGGTGCCCGGGGCCAGCAGCAGCAAGACGTCAGTGCCATGCTGAGAGCATTGCCAGGCCGCTGTGCTCCGGCATCAGACCCAGCCTCTGCAGGCGTGTCGCCCGCATCCCATCCTCCCTGCAGCCCCGGTGTGCGGTGCTCCCTCCCTCCCGCACCCCCAGTGCGTAATGCTTCCATCCCTCTTGCATCCCCAATCCTTTGTGCTCCTTTTCCCTGAACTCCCTGTGTATGGGCTCCACGCTCCCTTTGCGCTCCTGGTGCACAGAGTTCCACACCCCCTCTGTGCCCCAGCTCCACACCATCACAGGGGCGTGGTGCTCCCACACTGGTGACATTCCCATTTCTCTTTATCCCCATCCCAAACGCCAGTGGCTCCATTCACAGGATATGCTCTGGCTGCAGTTCTCATCTGAGCTCATCCTTTTCTCACCTCTGAGCAGCCCCACAAACCACACCCACACCCCCAGCTTATGCACCCCACTCCTTGTGCCCCTCCCCCCTTGTTCCCTCTTGTCCCCATTGTCACCTGCTTCTTTCCCCTAATTGGAGACTTCCCACCCTGATCATATCCAACTCACCCAGAGACCTCAGGTGCCACCCACCACACGTCCCCTGCTGCTCTGCCACACCCTCGCAGCCCTTCCCGCAGCCAGGTGAGTTCCCCCGGTGCTGCCTCCCTGTTCCCAATCCCACAGGCAGTGCCGTGACATCACTGACACCTTGGCACACCTCAGGCCGGTGACTCAGTGTCCCTCCTGGGACAGCACCTCTGGAACTCATCATCCTTCGTGGAGCAGCACCCTCATGACTCAGAGTTCTTTGTGGAACAGCACCCTCGTGACTCAGTGTCCTCAGGTCCACTGCAGGAGCTCCCTGTTCCTACCCGGGGACACAACGTGACTCGCTGGTCACACCCCTGCCACTCCTGAGATTCCAGGTGTGGCTGCACCACAGCCCCTTGGCTCGGTGCGAGCCCACCCGACCATGTCCCCAAATCCCCCCGACCACCTGCCCTGCCACCAGCCTGGCTGCCCAGAGCACTCTTGTGAGACTCCATCCCGCTCCGGATCTCCTCCCTGGGACTCCCCTGCTTCGTCCCTGCATCTTGGGAAGTGACTGCCACCTTCTGGGAAGAACAAGGGACAGACTGGGTGAGATCCAGGAGGTGGAAGTTGAAGTCAATAAAGCCCAGCTCAGTAATAAGGTGCAAACTTTCACTGGAGTAGGAATTAATGAGAGGATTAGTGGCTATAAATAAACAAAGGATTTATTGTGACTTGTAAACGATGACTCAGCGGTTTCGGGAAGTCTGGCTGCTCCCCAAGTGATCTCGGTGATCCCAGGGCAGTCTGGACCTTATCTGTTGAGGTTCATCCTGATGATCCTAAAGCACTTCTGGACCTTTGAGGTCAAGCCACCTCAATTCTGTCTGCTGAGGTGGTGTTTGGAAATCTGAATCCTAAAAAGCAGTTTGTAACTTCCTCCACCAACTCCCAACACTATGGATATTCATGAAGGAGGATGGGCTCCTGTGTCCAATTGCTGTTATTTATTTTATCCCCAGATTCTTGCAGTGTTTCTTGGAATCCAATCCTTCCTTTTTTGGGGGGCATCCCAGAATCCCAGCTGTGCTCTGTGCCCAACAGATTGACATTGGCAGAAGGGATGAAGAATGCCTATGCTGCTCCATCCCCTGCCCATCCTGCCCAAATGAGGATTTCAGGGCGGGTCCCTGTGGGAGTGGAGCCAAAGAGGTCAAACCATTATCCCTTTCTTGAGCTGAGCTGAACCTGAGCTGAGCTTTGTCAATTCCAACTGGAACCAAATCACCAACTTGGACCATGTCATACATCCAGGGAAAGCAAGGCGAGAAGTTACCCAAGTGATTTGGAGTGAGAGCAATGGAGTGGGAAGGTGTCAGTGGGTTGGGCAATGATGACCATGGACTGAGAGTTCCTACAATCCTAAAAAGGTTTGGCTTGGAAGGGACCTTAAAGACTCGTTTTCTGCCTCTGAGTTCCCCTGTCTTAGAGCTCAATGACATCCGTGCTTGTTTTTAGATTGATGTCAACCAATGGTTCCTGGCTGTTGTGTCTTGCCCTCCCTGTGCCGAATGTTTCAGCTCTGGAGGACTTTGCTGGAGGATTGCATCTTTGGGTTTTGTGGCTGGAGCTGCTCCTCTGAATGCTCTCCAGGCTACGCTGATCCAAATGACCTGGTTAGGCAGGCTAGTGGTGAGTCTGAAGCGACAGCGCAGCTGGAGGAGGGTGTGCAATGCCTCCTGGAAAAGGAGGAGGCAAAGCAGCGAAGCGAAGGCTCGGGCTGGAGCTGCTGCGGGCCGGAGCTGCGGCGTCCCGGCTCCCGGGAAGCACAAGGGAGGGAGGGTCCCGCGGGAGCGCCCGCTCCTGCAGAAACGCGCAGGGCAGTGAGTTCAGGGGGAGGCCAGGAATCCGACAGAATGGAAATCTTGGGAATTATCTCTAGGACAAGGAGGAGGAGCCCAGACAGCGGAAACAACTTTAAATAATTGGAGAGAGGGTAACAGGAGTGCGTGGGCAGAGGCAGCATGGCCTCCTGGGGGGGGCTGATGGATTTCCCAGGTCCAAAGGGAAGGTGAAGGTGAGCCCTGGTGGTCCTGCTGACCCATGGTGGCCCCTGTGGTTCTGGGGAGGTGTGACCATGGCTGGGACTGGGGTGGCTGCTTGGTCACCTTCCTTTCCTACATTGAGTGGGGAGTGCAGGTAAAGTCTCCTCCCACAGGGTTGAGCTCAGCCTAGGCTGGGCTGGAGGCCCAGGGAGCTTGGATAAATCCTGTATTTCCAAAAGCCTGATGATGGGCTTTTGCCTTACGGCACTTTGAACACTGGCTGAAGAAATCTCATCTGTGGATTATCTCAAGTAACAATTAAACTGGGAGCTCACGTGTGTTCAAAGGGTGGGTTCAGCTCGAGTTCATGGAAGAAAAATCCCCCAGGGATTATCACAGCCAAAGGCTCAGCTCTGGCTCAGCAGGTCCATGAAAACTGCTGTAAGCTGGGAAAGTATTTGAGGCTGTGTCACCCTGTGAGGGTGCTGTGCTTCTGCTGTTGGGGGTGAAGTACAGGGGAGCTTTGGGCATTGCCCCCTCAGAAGAGGGCAAGGCAGGGAACCTCCTCCTCCAGCACTTGGAAAAGCAGCTGTGAAGGACACATGTGCGACCCTCAACTGCATGAAAGGGTTTGGTGCTGTTTCACAGGACCACAACTTTCCTGGCAGTGTTATAATGTGTGAGCAGCTGTGGTTCCCAAAACCTTCAACACCCTTGAATCCACAGCCATGAGAGAAGCCTTGAAGGACCAACTCAAAGTGAGCCTGACTTGTTGAAAAAATGATCTTTTTAAAAAAAGACACCCCACAGCCCACCTCATTAAGGGAGATGCCGTAAGAGGAAACTCTCAGGCTGATCCTGGTGGAGAGCAGGGGCTAGTGGAACCCCATGGACCAGGACCAGGACCAGGTGAAACTGGTCTAATCAGCCTCAGCAAGGGAAGGACAATTGCTGTGCTGGTAGGACAAGGATTTGGGGATCAAGATGGCACAAAGTACCAGTGTCAGAGAAGATTTCTATGCCAGGACACAGGAAATGGCTTCCCACTGCCAGAGGGCAGGGATGGATGGGATATTGGGAACGAATTGTTCCCTGTGAGGGTGGGCAGGCCCTGGCACAGGGTGCCCAGAGCAGCTGTGGCTGCCCCTGGATCCCTGGGAGTGCCCAAGGCCAGGCTGGATGGGGTTGGAGAACCTTGGGACAGTGGAAGGGCTCCCTGGACGGGCTCTGAGGTCTCTTCCAACCCAAGCCATTCTATGATTCTGTGCTTCTAAGCCACCCAGGTCATGCTGGCCACTCTCCACCAGTTCCTGAAGCCTTGGCCGGTGTGAGGGTCTTTGCTGTGACCTCTCACTCCCTGGTCAGGTGTGCAGAGCCCCCAGCCCCAGGTGCCTGCAGGCTCTGTGTGCAGCACAGATGCTCTGGGCCCTGCCAGATCCTCTGTGTTTCTTGGCCCCCGACTCCTCGGCCATCTCGCCAGGTATGTAACTATCCCAGCTATTTCCTGCTGTACTGCAAGGAAAAATGAAAAAATTAAATCATCCAACCTTTGGCCCTGTTTGATATGAAGCCAGGCTGCAGCATTGCAGACGGATTGCGTGTGGTGGCAGCGCCGCCAGCACCCCGTGCCCAGCCTGTTCCCTTTGGCAAGGGCAGCGCCAGGGGCTGCCATGGACGTGGCCTGGAGCCAGCTCCCATCACAGCCCCAGTGATTTATGGCCTGCATTCCTGCTCCTGACAGGCACATCCTGGGATGCTGTGCTCCTGCGTTGCCTGGAGAGAGGGACTGGAGCTGTCTGGGGCTGCTGGTGACCCCTGGAGCTGCCCTGGCCTTGGCAGAGAGGGGCAGCTCCCACCAATGCTGCTGGCAGAGTCCAGGGTGAGGAGGGACCCCCTCATTTCCCAGGGATTCTTTACATTTTCTATCTCATGATGAGACATCCCAGGGTTACACTCCACAATCCCTGTTCCCAGGCTGGTGTGATGGGTCCTGCCCTGTGGAGGGGGTGCCAGGCTGTGCCAGGCTGGCCATTTCTCAGCACCTTTGCTGCCTGGGGCTGAACTGGGGCTGCTGGGCTTGGCTGCAGGGCCCAGAGCATGTCCTGAGAGCCTGAACCCATGGGATGTGGCTCAGGGCAGCACAGCCCAGCAGCTGCTCTGCTCCTCCTCTGGGACTGCAGTCACTGTGGGGATTTGCCATCACTGGGCTTGTCCTCAGCTGCCCTCAGCGAGAGTGGTTGATATTGGTGGGGAATGGACACAGCAGTGGGGGCAAGGCCAGCACTGGAGACATGATGGCCACTGGGTTTGCTGGTATTTTGAGCTGGTGGAAGCAGTGGTTTCCTCATGCCCAGACATCATATGGGAAGGCCAAGCCAGGCTGGAGGCAAGGCTATGTCTCTGGGTGCTTTGAGGGTGGGATGTGGGACAAGGTGTTTCTCCACACCTCCAGATCCCATCCTGCCAGCCCCTGGTGACAGGGGCTCGGTGTCCTATTCCCTCCTGGCTGGGCCTTCAGCCTCCTGCTCGTGCAGGGATCTCTGCACTTACGGGATGCAACACAAGAGAGGGAATTGCCTCAGGTTGTGTCCAGAGCTGGGAAGCACCAGGGATGCATCTTGTCAGGGCTCTATGGCTGCAATAAAATTTCATCCCATCCCAAGGTATTCTGGGACATGCTGGGGTGTGGGGGATCCCAGACCCATCTCCCCAGCCTGTGGGATGCACCCCAGGTTGGCAGTGCTCTGCAGAGCTCAGGTACCATAAGGACCCCACAAAAGCACCCTGAATGTCACCAACCCCACCCACTTGTAGGCACAGCCCTGTGCCCCTGGCTCCTGCCATGGACCAGCTCTCTGGGGCTGTGTCCAGCAGGCAGGAACTGCTGCCTGTGCTAGGTATTTTGTTATCTTTTCATCTTTTTTTCCCCAGCAGAGCAGGCAAGCCACGGTCTGGATTCCAGTGTGGCTGTAATTGTGCTGTTATCTTTCCCCCAGGGTCTGGTTTCACTCAGGTTTGGGGTCTCTGTGAGTGAATGACTGTCTCCAAAGCTTTCCCTGCCTGTGCCCTCTCTCACTTTTCATGCTGCCTTTGCTGAGCTCTGCACCTCCCTTGGCCCCGAGCCCCAAGCCCAGCAGGGCAAAGGTTCCTGGAAAGCACCTGCAGTGCTGACCCTGAGGGCTCCAGCAGCCGCTGTCCCATCAGCCGGGCACAGGACCGTGGCTGGGATGGTGAGCAGGACATGGGGTGAGGAGGAGCTGGGCCCAGCAGGGAGGAGCCCCTGGAGGCTGCTCTGTTTCACCTGGGCTCGCTGGCCTGCAGTGGGACCAGAGGTGACAGCTGGGGCTGTCAGGGAACGCCTGAATTCCTGATGGAATCTTTTCCCCTATGACAGTCACAAAACGTGAGAATGGAGAAGGGGGTAGGGCTTTGCTCTTGGGCATGTTCAGAACTCGACTGGCCCCAGGCTGTGCTGGGGGGAGTGGGGTGGGCCAGACACCTCCACAGGGCCTCACCCACCCCAGGCACTCTGCAATTTTCTGATTGTGCCCAGCAATGCTTGTGACAGTCCCTGAGGGGCTCAGGGATATCTGAGAGATGGCACCAAGCAGGGCTGTAACAGAAGGTCCAAACCACGAAGAAGGTTTGCAGAAGAGGAGGGGAATGGATCTGCCCTGGGACCTTGGTCTCCTTGCTGAGCTCTGAGCTGTTCACTGCAGGCTCTGGTTAAAGCTGGGACATTCCCTGGGATGTGACCCTCGTCTGGCACTGGCACCTGACCCAGCACCAGGACAGTCCTGACTCATGGAGCTGGTGGAGCTGCACGTCCTCTCGCAGGTGCCAGAGCAGGCGGTGACAGCCTGATGTCAGACATGGTGCCTGCTGCCCCTGGGATGGTCCCACTGTCCCATGGTGGTGGAGACTCCTCTGCCCTCACTGGCCTCTCCTGATCTCAGGGGCAATCCCCTCAGTCTGATTTCTGAGACCCTTCAGAAGATGTTCCCCACGGACCAGCCTTGGGATCCCAGGACTCAAAGGCTTCACTTTGCTGCTCTCACATCTGTCTCTTCAATAGCAGCCCAGCCCCTCTGGTCCCAGTGTCCCCAGGGTTTGGGAATGAACCCTGACCCCCTCCTAGGCTGGCTGGTGGTCACACAAACCAGGACACCTCCCTGTGTCCCTGGCAGTTCCAGGCATTGCTCCACACGCTGGGCCAGAGCTGGTGTGACACTGCTCAGGACACTGAGATGCGTGTGGGTGCTAATCTTTGGGGCCATCAGGCCAGGCACTGAACTGAAATCCAGCTCTAATTGGCCTCTTCCAGTAATTCTTCCTGACAAAACAATTAAGTTTCTCAGGCAAGAGATGTTCTTTGCAAATGGTCTGTGCCAGATGCTTTTGCTTTTTTTATCTGTGGTATTTAAGGATCTTTTCCTAATACTCACTCATTATTTTATGAGGCACAGACTGGTTCTTCCTGCCCTTTTGAAGCTCAGTATCACACTCATGTTTGTTTGTTGTCTCAGGGCTTCCCTAACTGTATGAGAGGGGGTTTTTGTTTCATTTTTTAAAATATATTTTAAATAAACATTCTTGATTTGTAAAGGGCTGGGCCCTGTGAGACAGGGCAGGCAATGGGATGGGCTCCAGCCCTCCCAAGCCTGCAGAGGCTGTGTGTTCTGCAGGGACTGAGGTCAAAGCTGGAAAAGTTTGCAAGGCGGGATCAAAGAGCAGAGCCCCTGCCAAACATGTGGAAAACATGAGCTGGGGGTGGCTGCAGTGGGGGCATGGGCTGGCACTGCCCACAATGCCCCCTTCTTCCCTGCCCACCCCTGGAAATCCTAAGGCTGCTGGGGGGCTTTGTCTCCTCACCTGGGAACTTTGTGACTCCACTCTCCTGCCATCCACTTTTAGTGGCTCCAATTCCTCCTTTGGGGGATCCCATCCCTCGCTTTCTCAGCCTGGGCCCACTGAGGCTGCACGAGATGTGCAGGAATTCTGAGGAGCTGCTACATATGAGATGTGCAGGAATTCTGAGGAGCTGCTCATCTGAGATGTGCAGGAATTCTGAGGAGCTGCTCATCTGAGAGGTGCAGGAATTCCGAGGAGCTGCTCATCTGAGATGTGCAGGAATTATGAGGAGCTGCTCATCTGAGAGGTGCAGGAATTCCGAGGAGCTGCTCATCTGAGATGTGCAGGAATTCCGAGGAGCTGCTCATCTGAGATGTGCAGGAATTATGAGGAGCTGCTTGTCCACGTGCTGCCCGCTCCTGCCCTTCCTGTGGCCTTGCTCCCCGTGTTTGCCCCATCCCCACACCCCTCCCACCTGCACCAGTCTCAGGGGTGCAGTTCCTGCTCCCAGGAAAGGGAGCAGCCCTGGGGAATGGTTCAGCAGTGGTTCTCTTGGGAGCAGCACTCCAGGGAGACTGGCAGCTCTTGGAAGTGGAGTACTGGAAGAACAAGAGAGCATCCAGATGGGGTGTGGTGTAGGGTGACACCAGCTGGGTTTTGGGGTGCCTCTGTGCTCTCTGTGGAGTGACTGGGCACAGTGCTGGGTATGACCTAGTCCTCATGGTCTCTGACACCTCACCCAGTGACCCCTGCACTGCTGGCTGCTCTTACAGAGGATCTGGGCTGGCCCGGGTGTTGTTTGATCAATGAGATCCCAAGTGTTACCTTGCCTGGCCTCTCTGGAGCCAGGAGGGTGTTTGGGGATGCTGGGGAGGCAGGGTGGGGGTCTGGGGGAGAGTGTCAAGGGAGAGCACAGCTGGTGTGCAGGGAGTGGCCCCGCAGCAGCTCGCAGCCCTCCTCTGCCACCAAAGCCTCCCCCGGGGAGGGGACAAACAGCTCTGGGGAGGGGGTGGCGGCTCCCTCCTCGTGCGTGTCACCCCTCGTAGCCGGGGGCTGTGCTGGACGGAGGGAAAGCCCAGGTGTCCCCGGCTGTGGCAGGTGCTCCCGCGGCTCGCTGTGACCTCTCCCAGGGGGCTCCAGCCCAGGATTCAGTCACTCCATTAATGTCCCTGGTCTGCCGCGCACACGGCGGTGAGGCAGCCCTGACTCAGGCTGGGAGGGTCCGGCTGCGGCCGCGATCTCCGCGGAGGAGCCGTGTGCGGGGCTGCCAGCATTTCCAGAGACAATCGGGCTTTATTTCCCTGCCACATAGGAAAAAGAATAAACATTCCTCGGGCTTGTTTTCAGCTGCTTTGTGGAATAAATCTCAGACTGCTGTTGCCTCCCCGGGCCCGCGGAACTGCCCGTTCTCATTCCGTGAGTCACCCGCACCCGGCGGCGCCTCCGCAATCCCGTGCGGTGCCCGGGGCTGCCCCGTGCTGGATGTGCCGTGGACACCTGGAGCGGAGCTCTGCACATCCCCGGGGAGCTCAGCTCGGCTCGGCACCGGCGTCTGTCGGGCCACGAGCCCCCGGACTCCTCTGCAGCCTGCACAGCCCCGCTCACCTTGTCCTCCGGCCCTGGGTCTTCCTCCGAAGGCCCGAGCATCCCCAAGGGGCAGGGCTGTCCCACGGGACGAGGGCTCTCCGGGAGAAGACCAGCTGGAGCCAGTGGCCATTCCCATCTCCTCTGCCTCGGGGGGA
Source organism: Cichladusa arquata (assembly GCA_026413545.1). Lineage (NCBI taxonomy): Eukaryota > Metazoa > Chordata > Aves > Passeriformes > Muscicapidae > Cichladusa > Cichladusa arquata. The sequence goes on from JAOTQP010000828.1 coordinate 694,149, forward strand.
AGGAGATCCAGGGGATGCTATGGCCTCTGTCCTTCCACCTGTGGCAACACCTGCCAGCAACACCCATTTGGAGTGGTGGGATCTGGCCCCCTTCCACATGGCACAGGAAGCTGGGCCTGATGTTGACCGTCATTCTGGACATGTGGCTCCATGGGGAGGAGGTGCCCACACCTCTGCCCTGGCCGTTCCCCTCATTGCTCTGGGAGGTGTGCTGAGAGGGAATGGCCTGTGGAATGTGCTTGGAGCCAGGTTCACACCACTGCTGATGCACCAGCTGGCTCACCTGGGGATGGGACACAGCCAGTGCTGGACTGGAACCTCCTGGAGCAGCAGATCTCGGTGTGACCAACAAGCAGGGATGACCCACATCACCTCCAAAGTGTGCCCAGTGCCAGTGTGGCACCCAGACCTTGTCAATGCTCCTCCCACAGTGATCCCGCTGTGGAAGGCCAGGGAGGCCCCAGCTCATGGTGTGGGCAGAGGGCTGGCCCCAGGCTGGGTGGTGCCTGCTGCAGGTGACCCGTGCTGATGAGCTGAGCCCCTTGGCACAGGTCTGGGGCACCTGAGTGTCAGAGCAGGCCACGAGGCAGGATGGAGCAGGGGGGTGTCCAGGGTGTGCACGAGGCGAGATGGTGACCTCAGCCACAGCAGTGCCATACGCGAGTCCCAAAAATAGCAGGGTTCAGAAACATGAACTCTGCTGGTGCTGTTGCCGAACACTTGTTGCAAATGTAGTGGCAGCTCAGTCCAGTGAAACTGTGGCCAGAAACAGCGCGAGTTTCGGCAAACAAACCGGCTCCAGGAATGAAGGTGGATGGGAGGGACCGGGGCTGCCAAAAAATGTTGGGATTCTGAGGTGAATAATGAATAAAAAGCCCCAGCCTCAAAGGTAAAGTTTTTAAGTGCCTCACAAGGAGGGAAAATGTGATGAGGAATGAATGAAATGCTGTTGCCAGGAGGGGCTGTTGAAGCCCTGGAATAGCTGAAGGGAGGCTGGATGAACACTGTGACCCCGGCAGTGTTCATCTCACTGACCCCACACAGTGGCTCAGTGAGATGTGCTGGCTCAGCTCAGGGGCAGGACAGGAGCTGACACATCTCTGATGGCCCTGGATTCCAAAGGCAGCCCTGCAGGCAGCCCTTCTCTCATTAGACAGGGTTGTAGATGCTTAAGGGCTTCGTTGTGCAGTCAGCAGCACAACTTCTCCAGAGTTTCTACAAATCAGACAAGAACTGGTCTGTGCACAGAGCTCTGGGCGCTGTCAGGGTAAGGAGTGAGTGGGCTCTGATGGTGGCAGGTGAATTCCTGGGCTCAGGACGGGGGATCTGTAGGCACCAGAGAGCACCACGGCTGTGCTCGCCTTGGCCATCAATGAACAGAATGTTTATTTGGACATCTGAAAGGTCAATTTGCTAAAATTCAAAACAATTGCTGGCGTGACCGACTGGGACTGTAAATTTAGAGTGGGAGGTGTTAGCAAAAACTGGGACTCGTTCAAGGACATCTCAACAGTGCCCCAAAAGCCATGATTTCATAGCCCAAAATAATTCTCCCAGGGAAGAAGCTGTCAGAGGCGGTTTGGACGTGTAAGTGTGGTGGCCTGCAGCTGCAGGGGGAGGACCACGCTGCCCGAGTGCTGCAGCAGGTGGGAACCAGGCGGGGGCCTGGACAGCATCTGGGACAGAGGCAAGGAACTGAACGAAGGCCAAAGTGTTGACTTTGTTTTGCTGCCTTGGAGAGGGCAGTGTGCCTTCCCCTCTTCCTTCTGCCTCTGCCGTGATTTCTGGAGGGGTGACTCATGCTGACAGGCAGTGTCACATGGTGGGGAGGATGGTGGTGTGGAGCTGAGTGGCCATTGGATGGGAAAAGAGACGTTGGTGGCATGTCCTGGGACAGCAGGATGATGGCAGCTGGTGAAGACCTGAGGAGGGATCTGCCTTAGACACAGCAGAGCACTCAGTGTCCTGGCTGGGCTGCTCCATCCACCTGGGAGTGGCTCCAGCAGATTGGCTGTGGACAGAGGCAGGAAAAGGCTGCAGGAATGGTGATGGAATACCCAGGGTTGGCAATTTAAGCAGTGTCCATCTGACCCATGGGACCTCCTGTCTGTCCTGGAGGAGACAACTCCAACACAGAGAAGGTTTCTGCTGAGAGCCTGGTATGTATCAAAACCCAGGGTCCAATGCATGGGCTGGACAAGGAGGAGCACCCCAGGGAAATGAGGAACTGGGAGCCCTCCAGTGATGCACAGAACTCCTGGTGGTAGGAGAGCAAGCCAAAGAAATCAGTGAGCTGTCACTGGCTAATGGCAGCGAGAAGCCTTTGAGAACGTGCATTTAGGACAACCAAGTGAAGCCAGCCCCAAATCCCAGTCCTACGTAAAACAAATGGAGCCTAATCCTAACAAGCAAACCCCTCAGTGTTCAACAAATGACTCCACCCTGCGCTGGGTCAAAGCAGAGACGTGTTCGATCCTGGCAGGGTAAAGTAATTAAATCTGTAATGGGGGAGACCAGGGTAAAGCAGTTACATCTGTGCAAGGGAGGCTGTGCAACTGCAGACCAACAGGCCCCGTTGACTGATACCCCAGAGCTGGGAATGAGCTGCTGGAGGAGCCCCGGGAATGCTGACACTGACATTGAACAAGCCTTGGAAAGACCTGACCATGCTGAGGGCTTGGACACCTGCCATGAGCCAGGGCTCCATGGCCCAGGGAGGGGCAGCCGGACGTGGTGTCCACTTGTCACAGCCCCTGCTCCCAGGGGCTGGGGGTGAACTGCAGGATGCAGGGCGTGGTCTGTCCCACTTGCTCAGAGGAGCCTGGGCAGTGATGTCACCATTTTTATAGGTACTTGCACATAAAGATATTTCCTGGTGGGGGACGCTTTGGGGAGTGTTGACAAATGCACACCACGGCTCACTGGCTGCAAATCTAATTTAGACAAATTCAGTCTTGAAACAAGCTGCAGTTTCCCACTCTTTGAGGGCCACCAGGCACTGGAGGAGATTCTGGATCCTGGGAGGATTCACTACAGCCTGTAGCTCTCCTGCACCAGATTTTCCTGTGAGTCAGGCTCTGGGGGCCAAGTTGTAGGAGAAATTCTCCAGGTAAGCTTTGTTGGCAAGGACCAAATCAAGGTGTTCATCCCATTCCTTTGTGGCCCTTGTGGAGAGCCAGTTGGAGAGTGTACAGCTGCTTAGAACCTCAGAATCACTGAATCACTGTGGTTGGAAAAGCCCTCTGAGATACTGAGTCCATCAATTCTCCGAGCACTGCCAAGGCCACCGTAACCCATGTCCCCAAGTGCCACATCGACACACTGCCCTGGACAGTTCCAATGGCTGATCACCATTTCTGGGAAGAAGTTTCCCCCAGTATCCACCCTGAGCCTCGCCTGGCACAGCCTGAGGCCATTTCCTCTTGTCCTGTCCCTGCTCCCTGGGAGTAGAGCCCGAGCCCCCCAGCTGCCCTCTCCTGGCAGGGCTTTACCCTTTGGGAGGGGGCACCAAGCTAAGGAAGGAGCAGAGTGCTCACAGGAAAGTGGGTCCAGTTCCATGTCCAGCAGCAAAGAGCTGCTCAGACCACAGGCCACCCACAGAGGACCATGAAACCAGGATGGAGATGGACATTGGATGTGATACAGGAGATGGACAAGGCAGTGCAGAGGAATTGAGGTTATTATGGGATAGAGATCTCAGCCACCAAGGGTGACCATACAGACAGGCGGCAGACGATGCTGGGGACAAGGGTACAGCTGGTGGCACTGACACCACCTGTGTCTGCAGGAGAAGCTCATTTTGGGTGGAGAAGTGTTCTCCTATCTGCCCAGAATCACCCAGAATCACCCAGAGGATGGCATGGGCAGGATCAGGATCTTTTCCCAGGACACCCAGGATAAATTTGGATGCTTGCTGCCCTTCTGCCTGGGGGCACCCCTGTGGTCCCACCACTGCCCACTCCCTCCTCCTCTGCTCCATCCTCCCCAAACCCAAGGGGAGAATGTGCTGATTCTGTACACCCCTGTGGCTGGGGCATGTTCCACCTCCACCTTGTGGGTGCCTCTTCCTGCAGCAGGTCTGGGGAAGGGGAGGGCTCTGAGGAGGCCATTTCCATGCTGGAATAATGCCGGGCATTTTGCCTGGTGCCATTTGCACAGCTCATGCTTTGGCAGGTCCCCAGAGCCAGCCAAGCTTTGTTTCCGTGGCACTTGTTCAATGGACAGGACAAAAATAGACCCTGAGAGGAGAGCAGATGAGAAACCACAACCTGGAGAGGAGGGGATGCATCAGAGCAGTGCACCTGAGCCCCAGGACACACTTTATGGGAAGCATTGGATCACGGGCATTGGACCCACAGCACTGGATCCTGAGCTGGCACTGAATCACCCCAGCAGCGAGGTCATGGACCTATTCCCAATTCCCCATTCCCCATTCCCCATTCCCCATTCCTTATATCCCTTGGGGATGGGACCAGACAAGCCTCAGCTGCCAGGAGATGGTCCCAACTGCTTTGAAGCTCTGCCCAGTTTGTGGGAAGATGTCCTGGCAGCATGGGAAGGGACTGTGTCTATGAAGAGGTCCAAGCTAGGTGGTGGTCCCAGGGGAAGGGACCTCACATTCCTTACATTCCCCAGGTGCTGGGGAAGATTCCTTTTCTCCCAGCACTTCCCAGGTTTGTGAAGGGTTCCTGGGGTGCTGGCTGGTGGTGGCACCCATGCTGGCTCACCTGTGTGGAGGCAGCTTCCCACCTGCCCTTGTCCCTGGGTGAGGGAGCTGTGCTTGGGATGGGACCCGGGGTGGTCTCGGTGACACCCACGGAGGCTGAGCTCCCCAGGGTTCAGGCTGCAGCACTGGGCTCTCAGTTCCATCCCCTGCACCTCCCAAGGGAGCTGCTCCACAGCTCCCATCTGTCTGCTTCCAGCCTCGGAGAGGTGTCCACTGCCCACTCTATCTCACTGTCTGGGAATTTCTCCTGAGACTTTGTCTGCATTTTGCTGTCCTTATTTGCACCTCTTTGGGCTCATTTATACCCTTACATCTTCTCCTCTTCCCCTTAGTGCTTTCCCTTCCCTCTGCCAGCCATGCTCAAGGCACCTCCTGGACCTCTCTTGGTGGCCCTGGGGCCATTGTCCAGCACAGGTGAGAAGGGCCATCCACCATGTGACCCCCTCCCTGCTGACTCCCATCCCCAGAGCTGATCTCTGACCCTACCTCCACCCCCAGGCAGTTCCTCTCTGCCCTTCTCCACACTAGCCACCAGATCCCCCACCCTACAGGCTTGTCTCTGATCTGTCCCCAGCTGCAGCCCTTGGTTTTGAGCCTGTTTTTTTTTGCTTCTCATCTGTTCCTGAGCTAAGGCCAGGACCAGCTGGGTACCTGCACTCCCAAAGTAGGTGCAGCCTCTACGTGTTTGCCTGTTTCTCACCCCTCCCTGCAGCTTTAGGGTAACGCAGCACATCTGGATTCCTTGCATCCAGCCCCCATCTGATGTGCCACATCTGGATTCCTTGCATACAATTGCTGTCTAACAGGCTATGTCTGGCTTCCCAGCATGTGATTCCTAGATAACAAGTCACTCCTGGATTTCCTACATGTGATTCTTGGATAACATGGCATATCTGGATTCCTTACATTCAATTCCTGGACAATATGGCATATACACTTTCTGGCCAAGGCTGGGACTGGAACAAGACTTTCTCTTTACAGTTTAAAGGAATTTTTTTTTTTTTCTGGAGAAGCTTTGACCTGAATTCCTGGCTGCCTCACAAAATCTCTCTTCTACCTCGGCTTTGGCTGCTTTTGGCTGGGAGCCTGGCTGGAAAACAAAGATCCTATCTCCCCCCACCCCCTGGGCTTTGGGACTGCTGGCGGTGGACATGGCCCCCCTCGCCAATCAGTGCTTACAATAATATTTTTCTCTAGGATTGAGCTTGGAATAACTTTGTTTTGACATAATCTGAACTAATGTCTCCCCGGCAATGACAGTAAACACTCGACAATAAGTGTCAGTGCAGCCCTGGAGCTCTGCACAAGGGGCTCCAGCAGCTGGACATGAGGGAGAGGGGACATGGCACAGCCTCAGGGAAGGGCCTGATGATGGCAGGGTTGACCAAAGCCCCAGAGGTCCACTTCTCACCCTTCCCCCCCAGCCAAATCCCTTGCTCACTCTGCAGAGAGTGATGGAAAATGCAGCCTGGGGCCGTTGCTAATCAGTTCTTTGGGCACCAGGAGTTATTGTTTCTGCACTGGTGGCAGCTCCAATTTAAACACTGTCACTGCACTATTAATGGTCCTGGCACTCACTGACTCCAGAGCTCAGCCTGGGACTCAGCAGCAAGAATGTTTGTGGAGCCCAGCAAGAGCCACTGAGCTTCAGTCCCTGTCCTGTGCTGGCTGTGCTCTGATTCCAGCCAGGGCTGGTGTGCTCAGGGTGCCCTGTGCTGGCACATCGAGGCAGGATTCCTTCCCATGCCTTCCCTGCCATGAGAAGCCCTTGCTGGTCTCACCTTCATGAGGTCAAAGTAGCTGGACATAGGCATGGACCTGGACAAGGGGAACTGGGCATGGACCTGGGCATGGACCTGGACCTGGGCATGGATCTGGACCTGGGCATGGATCTGGACCTGGGCATGGACCTGGATCTGGGCATGGACCTGGACCTGGGCATAGATCTGGACCTGGGCATGGATCTCGATCTGGGCATGGACCTGGATCTGGGCATGGACCTGGACCTGGGCCTGGATCTGGACCTGGACATGGATCTGGACCTGGGCATGGACCTGGACCTGGACATGGATCTGGACCTGGACCTGGGCATGGACCTGGACCTGGACATGGATCTGGACATAGGAAACTGGGTGTGGGGAACTTTGCATGGACGTGAGCCTGGATCTGGACCAGGACCTGGCATTAGCCCTGGGGTGGTACATGAGCATCTGAGCTCTCCACATGTCCCAGAGCCCCTGGTGCTGCTCCTTTCCTGTTTTAATTCCTGCATCGTGCTGGCCCTGTAATCCCACCTGCCATAGGATCCCTCATCCCAAACAGGCCCTTCTCAGGCCTGTTGTGATTTTTCTATCCAAAGACTGAAGCTATGGAAAGGTCTCTCTCCCTTCCCTGGAGAGCTCCATTTCCCTGCTGGTTCCCATCCATCCCAACTACACCTCCTTATCACACCCAGAGTGAAAACCAGTCCTGAGAGCTCCCTGCTGGTTCAGTCTTGGGGACCAAGGAGATCATCCTCCCTCATCCCTCTCTCCTGTGACCCAGACATCCCTCTCTGCTGGCCTGATCCTCACAGCAGCAAACAGTAGTGACTTCAAACCCCAGGGATAAGGACACCTGAGGGCAGGCGACATCACTCAACCCTCAGCAGGGTTTGTGCTCCCTGGAAAGGCAGAGCTGCAGTGGGAGATCCACTAGGGCAAGCAGGACTTCAGGCTGTCAAACACAGCTTTCCTGGAGACCAGCAGGCACATCCCTGCTTCTTCTTGGGGACCATGGGTGTTCCCAGAGCTCAGGAACTGGGTGTCATCCCTGCCTGGCCACTCAGCACTACAGCATGAAGTGTATAGACCAGTTCTGAACATCTCCTGAGGGATCTGAGCTGGTCTCAGCTTCCTGTCCTTGGGCAGAATGAAAGCTGCAGCTCCTCTGGATTCTGGAAGATCACACATTGCCCACTTTTTTTTTTTTTTTTTTTTTTTTTTTTTTTTTTTTTTTTTTTTTTTTTTTTTTAAGTGGATGAAACCATGTGCTTGATATTGGGGCAGGGAAAAGGAGCTGAGGAACAATATGTAGAAGACTTTTGAATGTCAGTGGAGTGAGCCCTGGAGGACTGGAAGATGGATGGATGTGCCCAATGTGATTGATGCCAGGGACAGCAGGAGAAACCTGCCCTGGGCTGTGTAAAACAAAGGGGAATTGCTCGGGGTGGATACAAAAGGGGCACATTTTAGAGCTGCTCCTAGTGGTCAGGGCAGAGGTCAGGAGTCAAGGAGCCATGTCCATGCTTTGCAGAAAGGAGCTCTTCACTAGTGATGCCCCATCGCTGGCAGTGTCCAAGGCCAGGCTGGATGGGACCTGGAGCCACCTGGGACAGTGGGAGGTGTCCCTGCCTGTGGCAGGGGGTAAAATGGGATGACCTTTGTGGTCCTTCCAGCCAAAACCATTCATGATTCTGTGAAGTTGCACATAGGCACTATGTGTCCTGTCTGAGTGCATGTTCCCAGCAGGAGGAACAAGGGGATCAGGCAGGCAGGCACAGTTTGAGCATTGGTCCCCCTCATCGAGGAAATGGTGGGCTCCCAGAAAAGCCTGGGACCTGTCTGGGTGGCCTTATTCATCCCTGTCTCCTTTTCTTTCCTCTTTGTCATGTTCTAGGAATCCTTTTATCCGTGTGTTTGTTTTTCTTTCCCTTTCCTTGCAGATGCTCAGTAATTCTTTGAACATATCAGATGGGTTTGTGTATCCCTGTTCTGTGGATTCGCCACAGAGGAAAACAGGCACCTCTGGAGCAAGTTGCACATTGGCCTGAGGTCATGTCTGTGGCAGCCTGGCAAAGTCCCTCTGGAATTCTTGCTCTGAGCATGGGGCAGGGGAGGGAGGGTGATGCTGCACATGGAAGCAGTTTCCAAAGCCAGGAGGGATGGTGGGTGCTGACAGGAATAAACACTGCACCACAGAAAGGATAAGGCAGTGGTGGCTTGGGAGTGCAAAAGCCCAGGGCCATGGTGGAGCCATGCACAGGTCTGGCAGCTCCTTTGGAAAAGTGTATTGGAGACCTTCTTCCCCTGGATGCATCAGATGGTGGCTGCAGGGTGTGGATTTTCCTGCAGGCCCATCTCTCCTCTGAGGCCAGTCTGGCCCACGAGTGCCTGAGCATTCTCTGCCAGGACGAGTGTCAGACACCAAGTTCTGAGGGTGCCTCTCATCTGGTGTCTTGCTCATTCAAAGTTCTCCTTAAACCTCTGAATGAAGATGTGCTCCAAAGCCAGACTGATCCCTCAGGAAGCCCCAGGCACACAGGCTCTCCAAACACTGTCCTTCCCATCCCCAAAAACAGCCAGTCCACACTTTGTGGGTGCTGAGTCATCCCAAACCTGAGGGACAAGTTTGTGATGCATCAGGCAAGGATTCTTTCCAAGTGCCCAATCTGGCCTGCAGAGGGGCAGAGGGAACCTTCTTTGGGATGTGGGCAGCTTGCTGTACTGCTCTGCAACCCAGTGCATCTCTCACACCCTGACCCTTCCTCCTTCTCAACACCCCATTTATCTCCCTCCCAGGACTCCCTTCCAGGCTCATCCTGCATTGCCCATCACCTGCTCAGGGCAGGGACCACCTGCCCTGTGGATGGGGACATGGTGGTCACTGTTACATGGGAGAGGAACTCTGAGGTCCCTCCCAGGAGCCCTCTTGGGGCTGTGCTGGGGCTGGGGGGATGTCAGAGGACTGGGAGCATCACTGTGTGTGGAGAGCCAGGAAGGTGAGTGTGGTGCCAGGGAACAACAGCAGCTGTGGTCACAGGACTCCTGAGGTGGCTTCAGGAGGGAGCCATGGATGGACCTGGAGAGACAAGTCTAGAGCTACATTGGGAAGCAAAGGGAACCTCACTGCCATCCTGGCAAATGCTGGTGTAAGAGATGCTTTTGGGGATAAATATTTATTCTGATGACTTCCATCTCCAAAGACTTTCATATGTTTAGTGGCAAAATATAGAGGTTCTCCTGCCTGCCATGCTGAGCAGTCTTCACTGTCCCAAACAGGTGACCAAGAGGAGGAAAAGGACAGAGCTGCCATCCCTGCCACCCCACCGTCAGTCCCAGGGGTGGGACAGGCTTGGGGCTGGCCAGAGGCTTCCAGGAGCAGCTCTGTGGCCCCCTCCCTCCCCCAGGCACGTGCCAGCACAGGCAGAGCAGAACCCACTGCAGCAGCCGGGGTCCCCTGCCGGGCCCTGCCTCTCCTGCCTCCCCGAGAGAACAGCATGGGCAGCATCCAGCAGCTGCCTCTGCCCGAGTGCAAAGGAGGCCTGAGGACATGGATGGGGAGGGGGGAGCAGAGGGAGGCAGCACAGAGGAACAATTGAAAAGAGGAAAAAGGAAATCCTCCTGGAGCTGTGAAAGTGTTTTCCCAGACTGTCTGGCCGCTCCAATGACCTCATTCTCCGAGGTGCTGTTAATTGGGCTGGAGAGCAGCACGTCCAGCCCTGCCAGCCCCTCTGCCCAGTCACCTGCACAGCCCCTGTGCCCAGCAGCCCTCCCCAACCCCACCCTGGCCCTGAGAGGTTCCCGGTGCCCGGGCTTGGGCCACGGGTCCTTAACCAGGGTTAACAAGCCCCAGATTTCCATGAGTTCATCACAACTGTTTATCCTGGAAACCCCCTCTGCAAAAGCAGTGATGCATGCACAGATCTGGAGTGGGGACTGGCACCAGAGCCCTGGGAAGGGAGAGAGCCTGGCCCTGAGTTCTGTGACCATCCCTGGGGTACAAGTGGCTCCTGTGACAGAAAAAGCACGAGGCACCACGCACAGAGGAGCAGGAGGCAGCAACTGGATCTCGGGTGGCTGGGCTGGGTAGGACCAGCAGGATGGTGCATCAGAGGTGATAGGGAACTCACAGGGCTGTCCTGTTCCATGCACAAAGTTCCAAGGGGATGTCTCCTGCTGGGTCAATATTTTAACTGAGACAATGGACATCTAAGTAATGGATCACCTCCAGGATCATCTCTTCTGTAAAGCTGTGGGTACCAATGAAAGCCTTTTTCACATCCTTCCCTGAAGAAATTTTATGGGTAAGAAGAGAAACCAGTAGAGCTTTTTTCCCTGACACATATTTTCCCAATTAAAAAAAAAGAAAAAATTAAAAATTACAGGATCACAGAATAGTTTGGGTTCGAAGGAACCTTAAAGATGTGCTGCATATAGGTAAAACCTTACAAAGGGAAGGCCTTGTAAAATCATGGCTCAGGACTGTTACTTCTAAGTAACAGCTTAAGTTGAAAAGGACTATAGGAAAGAGACAGCTGAATTAGGGGTAGAAAAACAAGTTATATAATCATTCGTGTTCACATAGTGGTGTATGGTTGTTGGTTGAATTATGTTTATTATGATTTAAAACTGTGTAACTGGTAATGGGCTAATTGCTTACAAAGGCCTGGTTTTTGCACTAAAGCACCTCTCCTTTGCACCTGCCTGGTGACTCTGTGTCACTACCAACCCTCACCCAGAGCTGGAGCCTGAACAAAGATGAACTTGGTATAACCCCCTGCCATGGGCAGGGACAACTTCCACTAGCCCAGGTTGCTCCAAGCCCTTTCTGACCTGCTCCAAATCCTTAAAAGCTCCCTCATAGAGCCACCAGCTGTTCAAATTCTCCTGCTTCACACATCAGGAAGGGATGAGGGACAGACATGAGATTGCATCAGCCTCACAAAATCCAAACCCCAAGTAAGTACTTGGGAGCTCTTTTACTTAGCAGAGGAATTAAATAACGAGACCCAAAGGCTGGGAGCTAAAGCAAGGCCTGCTCAAGTGTGGATTAGCACATATTTCAACACTGACCATGACTGGAACTAATTGCAGAGAGCAGAGGTTGGATTCTGCTCCATAGGAAGCCTGGCTGCCTTTCCAGCAGAGGGGCTTATGCCAAGAGATCATTCCTGGCTCCATGGTCATAGGACAACACTCTCAGGCCCCTGATATCCAAGTCATGTTCAGGTCTCATGGCCTCGAATTTGGTGAATCTGAAGATGGCAAGCACAGATCAGCGCCCTGCAGCTGCCTGGTGCTCCCAGAACAGTGGTCACCTCCCATCTTCTGGGCTCTCCTTCCCTCCCCAGGCAAAGTGGGGTATTTTGAAGGTGGGAAAAGGTTTCTGTGGGTTTTATGTTCTATTAAAGAGGGCACTGTCAGAGCCAGGCCACTGGAGTGGGAGAGCTGAGCATGTAAAACATGACTGGAAGTACAAAGTGTCCAAATCAGGGTTTTTTTTAACTTTTGTTTTTCAATACTTGAAGGAGCTTCTATCTGCCATCTGCATTGCTGATAAACACTGTCCAAAATGCCAAATGCTATGTACTTGTAGCTTTCTTTAAAGATAAGAGAGGGTTTCCCATGGCATTGGATCCTCTGTTCCCACTCCCTCTGGGAACCTTTATCATGGTTTTAGTGCCATATTTGTATCTTCCAAACTCCAAAAGGTCTTGGTATCTTGGTATGTGGTGTGTTGCTCTGGGATCTCAAATGCCAGGAACTGATAATGGCATTTTTTTGTGGTGGAACCTCATCAACTTTTCCTCCAGGACAGACAGCAGCATACAAAGCCAAGGAGAACATCTCCTGGGAGATGCTCTGTCAGCCATGAGCTGTGTCCTGACTGCAGTTTCGGGTTGGAATTGCTGTTTTGGGTTAAAGCAAGCTGCAGCATGGCTGGCACCGTGCTCACACCCGTCGGGATAATCGTGGAATTGTCCACGTCACATCCGTGCAGAGCCACTGCTTTCCATGGACACAGAGGCTCCTTCCCCTGCCTCCATTTTTATTCCTGAGTGTCACTTTGCAGCCCCCTTGTATGACTTCCTGGAATGTTTTGCAATTAAATGCAAAACACTTGGGGATTGCACACGAACGAGGGCAATGAAGACAAGATTTTCAGACAAATAACAGATGCCAGCTGGTCCCAGTGCCCCCATACTTGGGTTGTTTTTTTTTTTTTTTTTTCAGGATTTCTTAACCTTTTCTAGACAGTCTTTGTGCTTTATTTTTTGTGTACCTTCTTTTAATCATAAAATCACAGAGTTGCTAAGGTTGGAAAAGCCTCCTGAAATCACTGAGACCAACCTTTCCCTGAGCACTGCCAAGGCCACCACTAACCATGTCCCCAGTGCCACATGCACACGTGTTTTGGAACATTTCCAGGGATGGTAACTCCACCACTGCCCCAGGGTTTTGTTGGTTGTTGTTATCATGTTGTTATGCCCACATTGTTGTTATGCCCACATTATTTTCTGGAGCTAGGTAATCTCTTCCAAACCTGGAAAGTTGAGCTCTGCTCCTGCTGATCTTCAGGATATCTTTTCCTTGATAGGCAGCAAGAGTCTCAACAGGACTTGATTTTGCTGCAAGAGTTTTATTTTTTTGGCATTTGTCTTATGTCTACCTGCTTTCTTTCCTACTAGTTTTGCTATTATTCCCCTTGGAAATGGCTTTAGGTTGAGACTTCAAGCTCCCTTTTTTCACTATACTGCTGGTTTTACTTATGGGATAGCTGATGAGTTGTGACTTCATCTCCATTTTTCAAACTACCTGGGAAACAGCTGATGTTAGTTGTTGAATCTTTGTGATGTCATGGGATTGTATTTGGAACAGAGCTTCCATTATGCTCTGTCTCAACTTGAACTGCACATTCTGAGTGAAATCTTGTTGTTTTGCTCTCCAAATTTGTTTTAAAAGTCTCTTGCAATGCCGATGAGTCCATCTCTTCCTTAAGGATGTCACTGAAAGCATTGTTATTAGGCAGGAGAGTACTGACCTCTGCATCTGGTTTTGTGTTGTTTTGAGACATAACTTGAGATCCAGATTCTTTGCTAATAAAATCATCATCTCAGGCAGAATTTAGAGCTGGCATATTTTGTCCTAGTACTTATGTTTTAATTTTCTCTATTTCTGAATAAACAAACCAGACCTGAATATGGTATTTCTTCTCTTTCCTTTTTTTTTTCCCTGTTCCCTGTTTATTTTTTAGTTCAGTTGAGCCAACAACTTTACATGGGTCCAGCCCATGCTGTTACTCACCTCTCTTGCCTAATCTAGATCTGAACTAATTGGGAACAGCCTCGCTTTCCCCTGATGAGCTACTGATGCTTCATTAGTGATGTTTTTGACTCCAGCCCTGGGACACCACTCCCTCTCTCCACTTCCCTCACCAGAGTGTTGGTGGGCAGTGGTGGTTGCCCCTGGCTAGGGAGGGGCTGGTGCTCAGCAGATGTTCTGGAGATGCTCCAGCTGTGAACAGCACAAACTCCAACATGTGCACAGGCAGGAGCCTCCCTGGGCTGGAGCTGGATGGAAATTGCCCAAAGTGGCTTGGGGAAAGCACCTGGATGGAGAGCCTTTGGTTTAAAGCAGACAGACATTCCTTGGGGAGAAAAATGCAGGTGCAGGGGAGGGGCTGGTTTCACCTTGAGGTCTGTTTCCTGTTTCAGTGTAACTGGTGCCTTTGCCTATCTAACACAGAAGTGCTGCACGTGGCACTGACAACAGCTGCTGATGGACCCTCCAGGCTCCAGGAGAGCATCCAGGTGCCACCTGCTCCATCCCCTGATGGAGGCTGGTGTGGGAAGAACCTGCCTGGCCGAAGGTCTTGGCAAGGGGAAAGGGCAGGGTGCCTAAGGAGGGGTGGTGGAGGGAAGGGCTGTGCTGGGACTCTCTACTGGGATGCTGGTGGATTTGTTGGGCAGGAATGGGGCATATTTTTCTTCTGCTGGTGGCCCCACTCACCCAACATGCCCCTCGTCTTGTGGTCACCATCTCCAGGAGATGCTCCAGAGCCTGCCTGGGCCTTTCCTGACTTCTTGCTTGGGACTGCACAGGAATCCCATGAAAAGTGCACTGCCTGCAGGAGAGGAGGATCCTGAGGTCCAGAGGGATGGCTGAAACAAACATCCAGGTCCAACAAGAGCTGGGCTGCTCAGGCTGACCCTTCCCAGCCAGCTGTGCCCATGACTCGCTTCGTCCCTAGCCAGTCTGCTTGTGTCCCTTGTTCCTGCCCACCCCTCCCATCTGTCCCTCCCGGAGACACCTGTGGGCACTGAGGAGGTGCTGGCAGCCTGGGTGGCTGCTGTGGCATCCCTATGGCACCCTGCCCTGCTCTGCTGCTCAGCCAGGCTCTGCAGCCTTGGGGAAAAGGGATGAGATCCTGTGGGTCTTGAGCAAGAATCACAAAACCAAAGATTCAGAGAATCACAGAATATCCTGAGTCGGAAGGGATCCCCCCAGGATCATCCAGCCCAGCTCCCAGCCCTGCACAGACACACCAGCAGTCCCACCCTGGGCATCCCTGGCAGCTCCTGGAGCTCTGGCAGCCTCGGGGCCGTGCCCATTCCCTGGGGAGCCTGGGCAGTGCCAGCACCTCTGGGGAAGAACTTTTACCTGATACCCAGCCCTGACACAGCTCCAGCCGTTCCCTGGGTCCTGTCACTGCTCACAGGGAGCAGAGATTGGAGCTGCACTTTGGGAGGAAGCTGCAGCACCCGGTGAGGTCTGACCTCAATCTCCTCTTCTGCAGCTGAACATTCCAAGTGACCTCAGCCACTCCTCGTGTGGCTTCTCTCGGAGAGAGTGCGTGGGCACAGCAGCGTGTCCTGGGGTGGCTCTAGTGGGGTGCAGTTTAGTGGGGCTCTAGTGGGCACCCCCACTGCCCCAGCCTGCACTGCCCTGCCCCGGCAGAGTGACAGCCCTGCCTCCGCAGCCCCCGCTCCGTGCGCAGCTCCCGGAGCCGCCTGAGCGGCTCCAGATGTGCCGGTGGCCGTGACCATGTGTGCGCTGCTGCCGGGAGTCCTTGAGCAGCTGTGTCCGAGGGACGCTGCCAGCACGGCTCGGCGTGGGGCTGGGGCACAGCCCTGGCACCCCTGACCCCCAAGCGCCGCCTGTCCGTGGGGAGCCCCGAGGGTGTGGGATGGGCTGCGCCTCCCTCCAGATGTTCCTGTGGCCCCCGACCCCCTGTTCCCTCGCAGCAGGGCCTGTCTGGGTCACAGGAGGAGCCGGGCAGGCTCTGGAGCCGCGGCTGTGGGGGTGAGAGGTGGTGCCGCGCAGCGCGGACACAGCCCGGCGGGCAGCGGGGTCCGCGGTGCGCTCCGGCAGCAGGGCACCCCTCTGTGTGCAGCGGGGACACACCCGCCACGGTCCGAGCAGGGATGGAGCACGGAGAGCGCAGCAGGGGGAGAGGGACAGGCAGAGACTAACAGGACAAGGGGGAACAAAGAGGGGAGGCTGGGATTGGATGTCAGGAAGAAATCCTTCCCTGTGAGGGTGGGCAGCCCTGGCACAGGCTGTCCAGAGCAGCTGTGGCTGCCCCTGGATCCCTGGAAGTGTCCAAGGCCAGGCTGGACAGGGCTGGGAGCAGCCTGGGACAGTGGAAGGTGTTTCTGCCCATTACAGAGCATAGAACTGGAAAAGTTTAAGTTCTGTTCTAACACAAACCATACCATGATTCCACAATTCTCTGATGTCAGTCTATCCCTTTGCCCATGAAGGGCTAAGCACTCCCAGCTGCTGCTGGTCTGCTTGGATAGCTATTGCCCAGGGGTAGTGTGTCACCAGGGTGGGTATAATATTGGAGGCACATTCTGAGGGGCTTGGGAAGGAGCTCTGGTGTCTGAGACAGCTCAGGGACCATCAGGGTCCAGTGAAAGTCCCTTGTAGCTTCAAACCATGGGGTCCTGTGAGCAGGACACAGAAACATGCAGGTGGTGCCTGGGCAGAGCACGACCCCTCTGCTCTGGCTCTTTCACATCTCTTAAGCACAGGCTGCTGGCTGGGCATTGGTGCAGGTGCACCTGAGCCAGGCCAGGCTGCAGGGACCCTTTCTCTGCTAGGCAAGGACACTATGGTCTCTCCCTACCAGAGCCAGGCTTGTGCCCATTCCCAACCTTCACCCCCCAGCCCAGCACCCCTCAGCTGCTGCCAGCCCTGGGACCCCGATGTGACCAGGGCTCTCCTTGGGCAGCCTGGAGCCAGCCCTGTGTCCCCACCCTCCACCCCGTTATCAAGTTCCTGCAGCCTTCCCCCCCTGCCCGCCCGGGCCCTCTGCCAGCTGGGGCCGGGATGGAGGCACGGGCAGGTCCCCACGCTGGGGACACCATTGCACCAGGGCTGCTCCTGCACACCTCTGACAGGCAGGATCAGGACCTCAACCCTACCAGCAAACTCCTGGTGCTTTTGGGACCCAGGGTGAGGAGGCCACTACCTGCATGAGGGGACCTTGGGGCCCAGCAGCCTTGGAAACACAACTGCCTGGAAGAGGACAGGTCTTCCCAGACTTTCCACCTTCCCACGGCCCATGGCTGGCTCTGCAGGAAGCTCTCCTTGCCCAGGAGTCACCTTGACTATCAGGAGTTGTTTGTGGATGAGAAACTGTCCAGCAGTGGATAGGACAGTGTTTTCGGAGGAAGTGGGGATGGGATGGGATGGGATGGGATGGGATGGGATGGGATGGGATGGGATGGGATGGGATGGGATGGGATGCCCAAATTGTGCCAGAAGGATCAAGCACTGCTGGGCCATCTCCAGCCCCCTAAGAAGCTTCTAGCAGCATGGAGAGGTCGGACTGAGACAAGAGCACGTGCTAAAGGACACATTCCTGATGCTGAACAGGAATTTGGGAAAGGAGTAGATGGGAATGCCAGAAAATACTTGGAGAAGGCACTGTGGGTTGTGTCTGCTCCCTGCTCTCTGTGGATGGGGCAGCACAGGGTTTGGATCTCAGGGTTTGGATCCCAGAATTTGTATCCCAGGATCTGGCCACTGCCAGATTTGTTTTGTGGGGCAGCAGAATCACGAAATAATTTAGTTTGGAAAAGCCCTCTAAGATAATTGAGTCCAACCATCCCCAGCACTTCCAAGGCCACCACTGACCCCTGTGCCCAAGAGCCACATCCAAAGGGCTGTTAATCCCCTCCAGGGGTGGGGACTCCACCACCACCCTGGGAAGCTGTGCCAGGGCTGGAGAGCCCTTTGGGAAGCTGGAGAGCTGCTGCTGCCCTTGGGCTTCTGCTCAAGGTCACAGAAAATTCCAGTGGGAGACCCAGGGTGATTTCTACTGAAATCTTGTCACATGGGCTGAGGACCCAGGTGCTCAGTTATAATGAGTCATGCAAAATAAGCAGTTTTCAATGAAATGGTTTTTAGTAACTTTTTTCTCCCAATTGCTGATCAAAATCCAAAGTAACCTCAGAAAACGCACAAGACACCATGAGTAACCAAACCTGGAGCCTGCAGGTCACTTTTTCCGTGAGTTGTGCCTCTAAACACAGGGGATGTGGTCTCTACTGGATGGGCTCCCCACATCTGGGTTGTGCCTATGGCTCCTGTCCTCCCATGGCTGGAGGGGACTCAGCCCACCCAGTGCTTTCTCCCACCTCCAAACCCCCTTGGTGCTGGGGGCTGCCCCACAGCCTAGCACCCAGTGTCCTCACTCCCCCTGGGAAGGGGTGGTGACTCCTGCCAGGAGCTGAAGTCCAGGCAGCCTCATGGCACAGGATACTCCCATCCAGCTGCTCAAATGTCAGACTACTCCAGGTCACTTCTACAAGGAGCTGGGAGAGGTGGCCAAGCCCTGGGACCTGTGCCACAAGCTGGGAAGCAGAGACCAGCAGGACCAGGCACTGACTGTCCCTCTGTGCTGCCACTGCTGAAGCACCTCCGATCCTGGGGGCAGCTTTGTCCTCACTGCAGAGAGGACATTGAGGGGCTGGAGCATGTCCAGGGCAGGGAATGGAGCTGGGAAGGGGCTGGAGCCCCAGGAAAGGCTGGGGGAGCTGGAAAGGGGCTCAGCCTGGAGAAAAGGAGGCTCAGGAGGGACCTTGTGGTTCTGCACAACTCCCTGACAGGAGGGGACAGCTGGAGGGTCGAGCTCTGCTCTCAGGGAACAAGAAGTAAGAGGAAAACTCTCAGGTTGTGCCAGGGGAGGTTTAGGTCGGGCATTACAGAAAATTTCTTCGTGAAAGGATGGTCAGGCCGTGGCACAATTGCCCAGGGCAGTGGTGCAGTCACCACCCCCAGAGCAATTTAACAGCCATGTGGATGTGGCACTTGGTTACTTGGTGTAGTGGTGGCCTTGGCAGTGCTGGGGAATGGTTGGATTTAATGATCCTAAAGGCAGTTTCCAACCTCAGTGATTCTGTGATTCCATGAATGGCTTCTCCCTGCTTCTCAGCTCCACCACCTTGTGCCACCCCAGCCCTGCTGTGCAGCCCTACAGCACCAGCAGGACACGGGGCCACTGTGCCTTTGTCTTCAACAGCACCAGGGCACAGCGAGGATCTTCTCTGGCCCTGACCTCCCTGTAAGGACAAGGTGTCCCTCTGGAAGGTGCATGTCTTGAATGCTCCTGTGTGCCTTGGCAGCCTTGGCTTTGCTGGTTTTTGTGTCTGGGCTCCTTATCTCTCTGCCCCACCTCGCTCGGTGCTGGCTCTGGTGTCCCCGGTGCCAAGGCTGCCCCGTGCCCAGCCCAGTGGCTCAGGAACAATTGGAGGAAGCTGTGTCCCACAGCAAACCCTGAGATTTCTGCTGGACGTGACAACTGCTGGGAGGGCTGGCAGGGGATGAGGCCACACGTGGGGACTGGCAGGGTCTCAGGCAGAACAGCAGGTCTGTGCCCTCCCTGCCCCAAGCCCAGCCACTGCCGGGGGGTTCAGCAGAGTGGGGAGCTGAGCTAGCTGGGCACACTGCAGGGTGCAGGTGACCCTGGCCAGTGGGACCACCAGCTTCCTGTGGCCATGGCAGAGCCCCATGAGGTAGGGGAGCAGCATGTCCCTGCTCACACTCACCTGACCAGCATTGGCAACCACACAGACACACACACACACACACACAGACACACATACACACACACACACACCCACCCACACACACACACACGGAGCTACAAGGAGCTGCGTTAGTGCGAGTGCTGCTCTGCCTCAGGACACAGACACACCTCAGGACTGGGCGTGGCAGCACCCAGACACACACCAGAGGGACCATGTCCACCCACGTGTGCAGAGGAGAAGGTGGTCACAACACACACCCACGGGTGCCCTCCTGCTCTGAGCCCCAATCCAGCAGTCCTGCAGCTCCATCGTGCTCCAAGTGTCACCTCGCTGCACCTCAACTCCTTCTTCATGTGCTCAGGACTGGAAGCCCTCAAATCCCTGCCCAAACTCTTCTCCTCTGCTTCCTCTGATGCCCAGGTACGGCAGGCTCACCCTGCCTGTGCCAGCAGTGCCAGCAGTGCCAGCAGTGCCAGCAGCGCAGGCAGCCCGTGCCCGAGCTGTGCTGCAGTACTGCCGGCTGTGCCCGCGCCATCCAGGGTGCCTGGGGAGGGCAGAGGGAGTTCAGCTGGGGAGGACAAGCTCCTTAAAAGGCTGGACATGCAGGCAGCTGAGGCTTTCCCAGGCAGCCAGGAGTTCCTGGAAGTTGGCTCCTGGTGCCAGAGAACAAGTCTTGGAGAGCTGCACGGGTGAACCTTCCTGGAAGGAGCTGCCCCGTGCCAGCTCTTGCCCCGGCATGGGCTGTCCTGGGGTGGCTGCTGTCCCTGCACGTCCCCTGCTTGCTCCCACGATCCCTGCCACGAGCTCAGCTCCCAAAGGAGACCCAGCTCTTGCCCAGGCTTTGCTATTGCAGATGTGTGGCCCAGAACCTCTGCTATCACTGTCCCAGTGCCTCTCTGGCCCTGTTCCCTGCCTGGGAGCCCATCCCAGGCGCAGGCTCGGGTACCTGCCAGCCAGGACATCCTGTAGCTGATAATGTCACATAGCTTGGAGCCCTGGAGCTCCTTCTCATGCCTTGCACCCTCTTGGCCTTGCAGCAGCAAGGTGGGGTCTCACACCCTTCCTTCCCAGTGGGATAAAATTAAGTGTCTCCTGTTTCAGCCTCCCCATGACCTGGGAGCAGTCCAGCTTGTCTCAGCCTTGGGATTCCCAGTGTGAATCCTCCAGTAAGCCATCCCGTGGGCCAGAGACATCTCCAGTTCCACAGGGGCACTTAAAAGGCGCCTACTCCCCATCTGAGACCTCCCATGGCAGTGGCCAAGGTCTTGTTCCTTTGGAAACCATGATGAATCCCCAACCATCAAGTCCCTCCAGTGACCTGAGGCCTTCTCTGAGTGCTCCAGATCCTCCCACCCAACATCAGTAGCCACTCCAGCACACAGCTGGACAGAGGATGAGACAGTGGGCAGCCTCCAGGACCTCGAGGGATTTCACAGATGCCTGTGGACAGCTCCATGCTGTGCTTCCCAGGAGAGGGAGAGGACAAAGGCACATGGTGGACAAGCAGCAGCACAGAGGTGGCAAATCCCATCCCCCAGGATCCAGAAGCCCAGCCCCGGTCACCCCAGCATCCTCTTGACCCTTTGACACAGCCACGCCTCATTGCTGGCTGTGGGGTGACACCTGCAGCCTGTCTTTGCCTCAGAGGCTTCCACCAAAGTCCTCTCTTCCTGCACAGCCCCATGGACCTCTTTAAGTGCAAAACCTTCTTGCAGAATCACACTGGGCCTGTTTCCTGACTCCAACTCTCTGTGTCACCCATGCCTGGCTCTCCTGAAGCCTCTTAACCCACTGCATTCCTTGTTGTGCCTCTTGTTCCTCAGGGACGTGATGACCTGTCTCCAAAAGCGTATTGCAGGGAGCTCAGCTGGCTGCTGTGCTCGCCCTCCAGCACACCCTGTCCTGTCCCTTACACTCCAAATGGTCCCGTGTCACCTCCTTCTCCTTCATCCTTCCTCGCAGTGCCTTGTCCAAAAAAACACTCACCTACCCCCCAAAATGAGCTCTATTTTTTTTTTATTTTAAGATGCCAAGTCCATCTGGTACAGTCTATCCCTGATAAACAGCCCTCCCTCGGGGCCTCTTGGGACCAGAAATAGCGGCGGGGCTGGACCTGCCCGAGCAAACATTCCTCCCCGCACACGCACTCTGCTTCCCTCCGGCAGCCCGGCCACCCCCGGGGCGCCGGGCCGCGGGGACAGTGCCACCATGGCTCCTGCACCTCCCGGGACGGGGAGCCGTCCCCGCCCAGGTAGCTGCACATCCCTCCGGACACTGCCCGAGCCCTCCCCGGGGCACGGCTGGGCCGAGCTCGCAGTTCCTGCAGGAGGAATCCTGATTTCTGCCAGCGCGTCCCGATAATCCCCGAGGGCAGCCGGCACAGCCTGGCCGATCCGCGCCGGGCTGACCGGCCGTCGCTCGGGCTGGAACGCGCTGCTGATCCCCACGGCACCCCAGGGACCGCTCACGCTGCCCGGGACCCGCCCTGGTCCCGCTCGCTCCCGGGGAGGCGGCGCCGGCTCGGACGTGTCCCTGCCCGCCGGAGGGGTGCTGGGTGCCGCTGCTCAGCGGGGTCTGTGCTCCGGGGACAGCCCCGGGCCCTTCTGGAGATCAGTGCCAGCCCAGCTCCCCTGGCACTCGGACCTCTGCGGGTCTGCCAGTGCTCCGAGGAGGAGCTGTTTGTTTCCAGCCCTTGCTCCACTGCTGGGAGAAAAGCTGTTGCTCTCTGAATCCCTGTCCTGCTGGTCCTCCAAAGGATTTTCCATGACCTCTTAACTCCTTTATCTCTGGGGGGTTCCAGCACTGACATCTGACCCACTGACAGTGGGCTCTCTCTTCCCATATTCCTGCTGGGGCACAGGTTCCTGCCCACCCTGCTGTACCTGTGACCCTCCCTGTCACTTCCCAGGGACCCAGTTTTCCCTCTTTCAAGAGGGGCTGCCTGGTGCAGTCAGTCCCTTAAAAGATTGCAAACACCCCTCTGCAAACAAAGGCACGGAACCCTCATGAGCCATCAAAACACATTTGTGGACATCACAAAGTGCCCCCCACAGCTCCATGGCTCGTGATTCTCTCTGCTTCCCTCTGTAATCAGTTCTGTGGCTCTTCCCAGACCTTCCATCCAGCCCTCTCCTATGATGGGTGGGAGCTGAGCCCAACCCCCTGTGGGGGCACACCAGGACACTCACAGCCTTCCTGCTTCTGCCCCAGCTCCTCTGTGTCGCTGTTTTGGGGGCTGTGATCACCTACCACACCCTCATGCTGCCTCCTGGCATGGAGGCCCAGCCTGTGGAAAGGAGAATCTTGACCCTCAATCTGCAAATATGGGGTCAGAGCCCCTGGTCCGTACCTTGCTCTTGCCAAAGTGGCTTCACACGTGGCTAGAAAAATGCTGCTGCTCCCAGGGCACAATGGCTGCTCCCTCCCACTGCAGCCTGTGCCATCTGCAGCCAATATTAATCATGTTTTTCGGCCATTAATCATTTCTAACATTAATCATGTTGTCTTCATGTTGAACAGCAGAGGACTGGGACTGCGGGAACTTTCTCACAAGCGATGGGCCTCAGCTCAGCTGCTTCTGAGAGCTGTCAGCCGGCCAGAGCTCCGCTCCTCTCCACGAGTGCCATGTGGCTTTTGTATTGTTTAGTCTCTGATCGAAATCTGGGTCGGCTTGAATTACCTGTCCCACAACAGCCCAGTGCACTGACACAAGCACTGTCTCTCCAGTGACATCACGGAGCCTCGTGTTCGCTGGAGACCGTCCTGTGCCTCAGCGCCCTCAGCTCTGACACCCACCCCTGTCGCATGGAACACTGTCCCTCTGGAGGGGAACACTGTCCCTTTGCCTGGTCTGGGGCTGCCTGTGACTGAAGTCAAGCTGACAGGACTGTGCCTGTGGAGAAACAGATGCCTGAGACATGATCCTCATCCTGCGTGCAGAGCACCTGCATCTCCTGGCAGGAAAGGTCCAGCTTTGAAGGCATCCCTTGGGGTAGTTCTCCAGAACCCCCCAAGATTTTGTGGGAGGGGGCCTCTGGAGAGCTCCAGACCAGTCTGATTCACAGCAGGCCTGTTGCCAGCACTCAGTCACGGTGGCTATCTTTGTCTACCTGAGGTTTGAAAGCCTCCAGAACCAGAGCTCCCCCACCTCTTGTGCTTGTCCCCATGCTGGGGCCCTTCCAGAGTCAACACTTCATCTTGGAACAAACACCCCAAATCTTGGCCGCAAACTGCAGTCTCTGTTTTCCTACCAAGGGCAGGGAAAGCTTTCTCCTGTGCTGAGAAGCACTTTCAGAGGCGGATCCAGTCTCTCTTTCAGTGCCACAGCTACATATGGACCCCTCCTTTCATGTCAGAAGGAAGGATTTCCACACATGGTGATGCATAGCACAGCTTTTCCACACCTTTTACCCAGAGCTTGTCTGAGGGAAACTGTCATTCCTTTGGCAGAGGAGCAGGGGCACAGCCTTCTCCTGTCAGATCCCTCTGGTTCTCCCTGGGGATGGAGCTCCTGGAGCTGCTGGAGTTGCTGGAGTGTGGTACCAACAGAGCAGATGAGTCAGGGAGACCCTCTCAAGGTCTGGTGCACAAACCAAGTCTCTTTTCCCCAAAAGTCTGACATTTGGAGCCTTGGTTTTGTTGGGACATAGAATGAACCCAGTTTGTCCTGTCCACAGATTTTTTTGGGAGAGTGTGGGTGCCTGGATCCAAAGCTGGCTGCCCTGACACCCAGGTCCAGGGAATTCCTGACTTCATGCTACTCCTCTTGCTGCTCTGTCCTCCAGCCAAAACCCGGGCCAGCCATGGGAGCTGAGCTTCTCCTGGAGCGGTGATTGAAGACCTGGGGCTCGCAGACTCCGCACGCTCTTGGGCGGCTGCCCGTGCCCCAGGCAGCTGCTCTGGAGGAGGAGCATTGCCAGGCAGCAGGTCTGGCAGTTTCTTGGCAGTGTTCAACTGCAATCAAACTGTCTCCACAAAACATCTCCATGAGCCAGCACATTCCAATGGAGAAATGTCTTGTCTAAATGTTTCTGACCAACTCTCGTGCGGCGGTTTTCTCACTTTTCCTCCTGGCTGTGTTTCTGAAGGAAAAAAACACTTCAA
Organism: Cichladusa arquata; assembly: GCA_026413545.1. NCBI lineage: Eukaryota > Metazoa > Chordata > Aves > Passeriformes > Muscicapidae > Cichladusa > Cichladusa arquata. Next base: position 718,778 of record JAOTQP010000828.1, read on the forward strand.
AGGCACGGCCCTGGCTTGGGATGCTGTAGGTGTGACTGTGCTGTCTCAGCCCAGGTCCAGACTCTTCCTCTGGGGTCTGATGAGACAGAAGAACCCTTATCAGTGCTGGGTGGCTCAAGGAGCCCTAACTGGGCACGAGAGGTACGTGGGGTGGGTGTCTCAGGAGTCAAACAGTCCCACCAGCCCTTCCTGCAGTGGGGTGAAGCCTGAGGAGCCCTGAAGTTGGGCTCAATGTGTGTACATGGCTCAAGAGCTGAGGTAATGCTCGGCAGCAGGAGAGAGCCAGCCTTGAGGTGTGCTGGATGTGTGGAGGACAAGATGCCCTGTCCACAGCAAGACAAGTCCCAGCTCTTGGTGCCAGGGTTTTCTCTGCTGTTTGTTCCCAGCCTCCCGCTGCAGTGACAGCTCCTCTGCATTCACATCAGAGAGACTTGGGGTTTCTTCCTCTGCTGAGAGCTTCAAACTCCTGCTGCTTCTTCAGAGATGTCCCTCAGCCCTGTTGTCACTCCTGGCATGGGCAGCAGAGCAGAATAGGGTGTCTGGGTGCCTGGAGGCTGTTGGAACAGGTGTCCTCACCTCAGGCAGGGGTGATCCTGCCCACACCAATCACACCAGCGAGCAGGAGACAGCCAGGACTGTCCAAGGGCATATCCCAGCCCTTTGGCATTGCCTGTGTGGGGTACCTAGACAGAAGGGGAGATGTCCCCATATGGAGAGCAGTTCCACCATCATCATGGGGCTGATCAGAGAGGCACATGGTCCTGTGGGGTGGTGAGGATCACCGGGAACACGGGGCTCATTGGCAACTTGAGGCTCATGGGGAACACGGCGAGGCTTACTGGGAACATGATGAGGCACACTGGGAACATGGTGAGGATCGCTGGGAACATGGTGAGGATTGCTGGGAACATGGTGAGGATCGTTGGGAACATGGTGAGGCTCACTGGGAACACGGTGAGGATCGTTGGGAACATGGTGAGGCTCACTGGGAACATGGTGAGGATCGTTGGGAACATGGTGAGGATTGCTGGGAACATGGTGAGGATTGCTGGGAACATGGTGAGGCTCACTGGGAACATGGTGAGGCTCACTGGGAACATGGTGAGGATCGCTGAGAACATGGTGAGGCTCACTGAGAACATGGTGAGGCTCTGGGAACACGGTGAAGCTCATCAGAGGCATGAGGCTCACTGGGAACACAGGGCTCCCCAGGCACAGTGAGGCTCCCCAGGCACATTGGGGCTCCCCAGGCACAGTGGGGCTCCCCATGAGCACAGTGGGGCTCCCCTTGAGCACAGTGAGGCTCCCCAGGCACAGTGGGGCTCCCCATGAGCACAGTGGGGCTCCCCAGGCACAGTGAGGCTCCCCATGAGCACAGTGGGGCTCCCCAGGCACAGTGGGGCTCCCCAGGCACAGTGAGGCTCCCCAGGCACAGTGAGGCTCCCCATGAGCACAGTGGGGCTCCCCAGGCACAGTGAGGATCCCCAGGCACAGTGGGGCTCCCCAGGCACAGTGAGGATCCCCAGGCACAGTGGGGCTCCCCATGAGCACAGTGAGGAACCCCAGGCACAGTGAGGAACCCCAGGCCCAGTGGGGCTCCCCAGGCACAGTGGGGCTCCCCATGAGCACAGTGAGGATCCCCAGGCACAGTGAGGATCCCCAGGCACAGTGGGGCTCCCCAGGCACAGTGGGGCTCCCCAGGCTCCCAGGAGCACCGTGTGTGCTCTGTCAGTGCGTGGGGCCACACGTGGCTGGCGGGGCGCAGGGCGCGGCCTGTGCGGAGCGGGAGCCCCCGGCCAACATGTGGTTTGTGTTTAGAGTGAGTGTGTGTGTGTGTGTGTGTGTGTGCTGGGGCTCAGTAAACGAGGTGCACTCCGCGCTGTGTGTGCTCACTCTGGCACACCAGGCCCGCCGTGCCACGCTCCTCAGCCGTGGTTTGTGTGACGGGGCCTGTCCCGTGTGCAGCGCTGCGGGAGGCTCCTGCTCGCCTGCTCACCTGCTCACCTGCTCGCCTGCTCACCTGCTCACCTGCTCACCTGCGTGTGCCTGGAGCCCTGCTCCTTCTGTGGACTCACCTGAGGCTGAAAACCATCTGCCCCATGTGGCTGCCACTCCTAGGACAGTGGGCTGTGCTCCCTCGCTCCATGACCTGACCCTGACTGGGATTTGTGAGGGGGGGGATGCTCCACACTGCCCAGGGTGCTGATGAAGTGTGAGGGTTTGGGTGCTGGGGAGCAGCTGAGCCCAGCAGACAGTCCAGCCCTCCCCTCCCCAGCACCCTTCCTGCACGTGAGACCTGAGCAAAAGCACCTGGAGCCAATTCCCAGCCCAGCAGAGCTGCAGAAAAGCAAGGTGTCCGAGGCCTTGCCTGGTGGCTTTCCCCAGGAAGGGTGGTCCTGAGGGACCAGGCTGGTCCAGGGGTGCTTGGAGCTGGATGAAGTGCAGAGAGGCTGCACTGGGGCATCTCGGCACCACACTTGGGTCTTGGACAGAAAGGGCCAGGGTGGGAATTGAGCATCCAGCTTGTGGGTTTATAGAGCTCTGGAGAGGTGGGAACGCCATCTCCATGGTGGTGAAGCCACTTTCCAGCACTGGTGAAAGTTCAGCCATCCTGAGCCCAGGCTGAGGGAAGACGAGAAGGGAGGGAGTGGGAGAGGAGGAGGAGATGCATCGGACTAACCCTGGAAAAAGCCCCCAGCTCTGCTGAAGCTGCACACACAGGGCAGCTGGGCCAAACCCTCCCAGCTCCCTGGGCTTGGGGCACGGTAAGGCGGCCCTGAGTTATCACCAGTGATGTGGCATGGGGACCACCTGCTTCTCCAGGGCCAGGACAGGGGGACAGTGCAGGACACAGCAGGTGCTGGCTCCTGGTGTCCATAAGAAGGAGTGACCTGTCAGGAGGAGCAAACGCTGCTCTGGCAGGGCCAGTCAGGGCACCCAGCAGCTGCTTGTGGCTGACCCAGGAGGGGAAATAGGGCTTTTGCACAGCGTGACACCTTCTGGGCTTCCTGGCCAGGTGCAGGTGGCATGGAGGTGTTCTCCCCCTGACTCACACAGCAGGCAGGCTGCCAGGGAGCAAACCTGTCAGAGCATGGACAAATCATCCCCACACAGCTCAGTGAGGCCAGGGACAGGCTCTGGAGGAGCACAGAGAGTGCCTGAGGAGCTGACTGCTGCACTTGTATGAAAACATGAGCAATGGTGAAAGCAGCAGGATGTGGGAGGGATGGTGGAGCAGAGCACTTCAGAAAGAGAAGGATGCAGAGAGTCTGGCAGTCAACATCCGACTTTTATTCCTAGTTAAATAACAGAGCACGTCGGATGAGAGAAAGTCATTAAGTGTCAAGAGTCAGATTTCAAGGAGGTCAGTGCCAGGTTTCCCAGCACTCAGCACCACAGCCGGGGCCAGGCTTTGCAAAAAGTCAGATCCCATTCAGAGCTTGCAGCAGAGCTGGCTGGGGCTCCCTGGGGACATGTCTGGATGGATCTGTGAAGGAGATGAGTGCCTGACCTTCATGGCTCTTCTCTGAGGTGCCTGATGGTGCCAGTCACTGTCGGGGTGCTCCCCAGCACTGACCCTGCCAGGTGCATCGTGTCATCTACTGGTAACAGCAGTCCTGTCACCTGGAGGGCTGCACTGGTTTCAGCTCTCATCTGACAGGCTTTTCAAGCAGGAGACTGACAGATTGTGGGTTTTCAGCTTCCTGTGGGAATTTCTAAGTGCATAATCATTGTGAACATCATGAAAAGCATTTTAATAGTCAGAGAATACCATCTGGATGTTCACAAACAAGGGCAATATAAATCCACAACTGACAGCACTGAACTCAGTGCTTTTATAAGTATTTCCAAATTGTTTCCCCAATTATTTAAGCAAGTCTTTCCTCTAATGAAACTCAGAAAAGATCCTAACATAGGCAAACAGTACAGACTGAGCACAACTGAGACTTTATACAGAGGGATTAGAGCTTGGGTCAGATGTAATCAAATGACATCCCCTGCATACGAATGCAGTCTGTGTTCGGAGATAGGAGGAATCCCAAACTCTTCTGTAATGGGATGAATAAATCTGGAAGTGCCAAAAAGGAATTGAGGGAGAGGAGGGGAATAACTCAAAACAGTTTTTATGGGTGTGAAGGCCTTTCATGATGGCTCTGAGCACTGTGGGGATTGTATGAGTGTACAACAGCGATGTGCTGGGTCTGGTGGCAGCTGCCTCTGATGTCCTCACGTGGGGGACATGGGAGGGATGCTGGGAGGGAAGACAGGGAGAGCAGAAGCCAGCCAGGCACAGGGCTGCTTGGTAGGGATGAGAGAAGTGCTAACAGCCTGGCTGGATGCTGGCTCCGAGGTGATGCCAGGAGAAGCTGGCAGGGCTGGGCATGGGATTCTCTCCAAAGGCAGACATGAGCTTCCCTTTCTGCAGGCTTTGTGTCAGAGGTGCAAAGACCAGCACAAGTTGGGTTGAATGGTGACTCCAGACTTTCCTGATGGTGACATTCACAGGGCTGCTGCATTCCTGGACAAAACCCGTGTAAATCAGTCTGATCTTGGAGGCCCAACGTGCTGGAGTGCACCTCTTGACAGCCCAAGGCAGTCACAGAGCCAAGGGCTTTGTTCAGCATAGGCCTCTGTGGAGAGAAACTGGGAATGGAAGCAGTGGTCCAGAGCCAGTGGAGGCCACACTGGCAGCAGAGCAACCCCAGACATGCTGGGGACACTCCAAAGCAGATTGTGAGGTGGCCACTAGTGGGCAAGAATGGCCACCAGAGAGGAGATTTCACCAGCAGCACCTGGACAGCTGCAGCTGGCTCGTGGCTGTACCCTGAGGACAATAGTGCCTCTATCACTCTCAGGCCTCATGCCAGACTTTAGGTCCTGGCAGATTATCTAGAAACATCTGCTTTTGCTGACTTTTCCTGATCCAGCTCTTGCAGCAATGGTTGAGGGCCCTCCAGCCAACAGAAATCTTTGGGCTGTGGGTGAGGGGTCCAAAAACAGACCATGGCATGTGCCTGGAGATGTGCTCTTGTAAACATGGCAAAAATCTGTCTTGCCCTCCATGCAGGAAGACCACCTCTCTGCTTGCTGGAGAAGCCTTGGCTGGAAAGTGAGCAGACCCCAACACCTCCTCCTCCACATGACCTCAGAGCAGAGGACACCCTGCCGTCCAAGTTCCTGGATTTCATCTGAATTCACCTTGCCCTGTGGTGCTGGGCAGTCTTCTGAGTGAAAAAATGTCATGTTTATCTGTCATTCTGTCAGGCCAAGTTCTCAATGGAAATGGGTTTGGAAAGCAAAGGAGCTCTCAGAAGGATACAGGAAACAAAATCTGATCTCTCCTCCGTGACGGGATGCCTGATTGTGACAGAATACCTGCTGACAGCTGGATGCTCTTCCACCAGGCATCTCTGCTGGGTTGAGCCTTTCCTCCTTGCCCCACTGCTTGGCCAGGAGAGCAGGGCTCAGGACAGGAGCATAGGAGGAGGACACGGCATGGGGTCATTTGGTTGTGCTGCCTCTTGGCTCCTGCTCCTCCTCCCCACCTCCCCCCTTTGTGCCAGGGTTTGCTGCCTCCATGGGGCTTGGAGGCAGCTCCAAGAGCTCTGCAGTTTTCCAGTGCTGTGCCTCAAGTTTTTCCTTGGAATCATGACTAGAACGTGCCTTGTACTCAGGCCGTGGCTCCAGCGCCATCTCAGCGTTGGACGGAGACCATGTTTGGTCTCCTTGGATGTATCAGAGAGATCCCAGACATGGAATAAAGTGTTTGCCCAGACGTGCTGCTGAGGGCAGGCTGCCCCACACGGAACAGGCTGCCAGCTTGGGGGGTGCCTTGTCCTTGTATGGCCCCTAAAGCATAATTTCTGTAGGCCCCAGCAATGAGCCCGACAACCGGAGCTCCCCTGCCTGGATAAACGGGACAAGTAGTGGTGCTGCCAGCCATGGGGTATGGGAGAAGCTGCCTGTTTCCTTCCAGCCACTTTGTTAACATGCCCCTAAACCCTTTCGCAGCCAGAAAAAGCATTAGTCACCCTTACAAAGTCAGGATGAGCCGACAGGAATAACAAGTGCCTTTGTCTAGAGCATGTCCATGCCAGGCAAAATATTGTGGCCGGGACTGCTCTGTGCTTGTTCTGGGGAAGGACAGAGGAGTCTGCTCAGCCTGTGCAGAAGGCAGTGGTTGTGTGCAACACCCCAACACCTGGCCAGCTGTGGGAAGTGCTGGTGGTCACTGGAGCTGGCCCTGCACAAGTCCTTCATGGGGCTGTAGACAGGGACTCACCTGGCAGAGGTGCTGGTGAAGGGATTCAGCTCCTGGGGTGCAGTGAGATGAAGAAGGACTTGGGGGAGGCAGTGGTATGACCTCCCTGCTCATCAGGGGCTCTCTGGGTTAGCTTATGGCCAACCACGAGCTGATGGACATTTCAGAGGGGACCACAGCTTGGGATCTCCTCCATTCCACCTCAGCCCTGTCCGTGATGCCAACAGCCTCTCCCAGGGGCCAGAAGAGGCACCAGGCTGACTGCAAGGCAGCCCATCCATCCCTCCGGGAGACTCCTGCCCCCTAACACGGCCTGTCCGCCTGCTTCAGCATCACCTCCAAGAACCAGAGAAGCAGGGCGGGCCAGGGCTGGATGCTGGCCACGAAGGGAGAGATGAAGGGAGATGTGAAGCCGACGAGTGGAAAAGGAGAGCTGCGAGGATGTGGCCGGGCACGGCTGATGGGGGTGGCTGCAGACGGTATCGCAGCAACGTGCTGGCACGGAGCGGGGGCCAGGCTGGAGTCAAACATTGGGAACATTTCTACCAGACGGGACAATTACACACTGGAGCTGCTTGCCAGTGAGGCCCCATCACGAGTGGAACAGATCCCATAAGATACTTCTAAGTTTAGAGTAAAGGAGCCCTCCCCAACAGGGGAGGATGCGAGACTGCCGAGCCCAGTCCCGCCCGTCGCCGCCAAACCGCACTCCCCGGAGGAGCACTCACGAACTGCTCTTGCAACACTTGAGCTACGGCTGAGACACACATTCCAGCCGAAACCCCTGTTTGCAGTTGTTTATACATCGCTCAAAAAATATCCTTTTGGATTGAATTTGTTCATGCTTGATCTCAGCCCAAAAAAACGAAGAATTATTTGGGGATTGTTTGAGCAAAATCAGTTCGACTGTTTCTGTGTTATGTAAGCATCAGAATAAATATGTTTTCCTATTTTCAAACATTTTCCTCATCCTTACTAGCTGTCAGATAGCTCAAAATCAGCTTCATGATTTGGAGGAGTTGTGCTTAGCCCATGCCTGGCTCTCAGTGAGAGACTAGCCTGTTCCTCAGCCAGACAAGCTCTCCTCAGGAGTGAGAAAACCAGGAAGGACTACAGCTCTTACATGTGCTGCTTGACATCCTTAAAGGTGATCTCCAGGGGCATTGGATCACAGCTGGGCATTTTCCAAGAGTGTTTGACAAGAAGGGATTGGCCAGTACCAAATGAGAGTTAAATAAACAGGTGTTGAACAAGGATGTGGAAAAGAGCCGTAAGTTTTTGGGAGAAGGGGAGGTGAGTGCTGTTCACAGACCACGCAGCAAGAGGAAGGCTCAGGTGTTCCCACCACCCACCTCCCAGCTCCAGGGGAGCTCATACTCTGCAGGTTGTGCTGGAGCTGCTCCCTGCGTGTTTTTGTGCTGTGCCTGTGTGTTGGTTTTGGTGGATCATGGTTTTGGGAGAGGAGAAGTGAAGGAAAAGGGCTCTTAGCCTTGGACAGACTCTTTGACTCCAAGATTGTGCCCAGATGCAGAGAGGTGATGGGTGATGGGCACTGCAGGAGGATGAGGTGAGGTGGATGAGTCAGATGTTGGCAAGACTTTGTGCCAGCATCACTGGGGTGGGGCAGAGCTGTTGGAGGTGAATTACAGAAATATCCTTGCAACCCAGCTCCAAGGCTGGAGAAGATCATTGTCCAAGTTTCAAGAGTTCACACTAAGCCTGTGGAGAGGTGACCTTGACCCAGGCTCTTCAGACTTTGTCTCTGGAGGAAAGGTTGAAGAGGTAACGTTCACCCCATTATGTGCTCCATGGAATGAGGGTCTCCAAAATGCTTCCCAGTGAGAAGAGGAGTTAAATACCTGAATGCCTGGCAGAGGCTGGGATGTCATTCTTCACCCAGCACCTACAGAAAACCAAGGAAGTCTGTCCAAGTGCTGATTCTTAACTCAGGGCAGTTGTTCAAGGAATGGCATTCAGGCAACTACATACAAAGTGCTATAGCAACGAACCCTGAGTGCCAGGAACAGGAACTCCAGTGTCTTGTCAGTGTTCTGTGGATAAACCATGGGATAAACCATGGGAGAGGGATGTTGTGAGCTGGGAAACTTTTGAGAGGATCAGGAAGCTGATAAAAATGCCTGAAGCACAAAAGGAATTAAATTAAAGTCCTCCAGCTGAATGTAGAGGCTGCTTCAACATCTGTGCAAGTCACAAAGGGCTCACAAAATTTAAGCGAAGAAAGAGGGCAGAAACAGGAATCACTTGAGGTCTGTCAGCAGTGAAAAGGTTTTGAAACCATGAGCAGGGAAAAAATTATATCAGGAGAATTCCAGAAACATCTTGATTTTGACTGAATTCCCCAACCTGAGTTCTGGGGAAGCAGAGAAAGGTGTCCATAGGCAAGGGGAGATCTCAGTGCCTCCAAGGGAAGACCATGAGCATCCTGGAGCTACTGTGAGCCAGAGGTGGCTCCTTGGAGCAGTGGCATCACTTGGATCCACAAGATCCCCTGACACCTTCCAGAACCTCTGGTTTGGCTACCCCAATGAGAAACCAGCATCTCCAGGGCCCTGAGGCCAAAGGAATGATTTAAATGGAGAGGGAGTGTTGAACACTGGCCTGGACTGAAATGGAATCATAACCTCTGCCTCCTTCCTCATTCCATTGGAAGATCCTGTCAAAGGCTATAGGGATATAAAAGGATGTGTGAGCACCCCCAGATTTGCTTTAGGGCAGCACCTGGAAACCCAACTGTATCCTTTGGAAAGTTCAGCTTAACCGGGGTAACTTTGTGCTGAAGCAGAGAAGCAGTGCTTCCACGATCCATCCCATGAGCGGGGAGAAATCTGTCCTTAAGCCATCCCAGATGTTTGCAAAGCAGACGTGGGTCTCAGTCCTGAGGTAGCAGAAGGAAAAGCGCTGGAACAAAATGAGACGTTAAAAAAGAAACTGCCAGATCCACGTGGTGGAGCTGAGACAGCCTGGGGAGACCAGGAATGCAGCAGCTGCTCTGTCTGCTGGAGCAGACAATTTAACATGGAAGCTACTGCTTTCCAGAAGTCTGGAGTGAAGCAAATGCTGTACTGGTCTGCAAAAACAGCAGTAGCAATGATCCTGGGAATAGTCCGGCAGCTTTTGTGCAGGAAAAGGCACTGGAAGGAGCAATCATGCAGGTTCAGATCATCCACTCAAAGGGACCTTGAGGCCCCACTGTCTTCGACAGTCTCGATGGGTGGGACAGTGGGAAAGTCAAGAGGGTCAACACAGAGAGAGATATCGAGTCCTGAGTCTGGGATGGAGCAATCTGCACCAGGGGAGCCTGGAGAACGACCAGCACAGGTGGGTGAGCTCTGCAGCACAGAACATGGAGACAGGGAAGGGAAGCTGACCGTGAATCAGCAGCGAGCTTTTCCAGTGAGGAAAGCCAACTGGTGGGCTGTGGTAGCCAACTGGTATGCTGTGGTAGCCAAAGCACAGCCAATATCTGCAGGGAAGATGTGTGAGAAGAGACAGAAAGGTGAGGCTGTTCTGCCTGGAGGAGAGAGGTGGAAAGGGGGATCTGATCGTGTTTTTCTCTGCCTGAAGGGAAACTATAGAGGAGACAGAGACAGGCTTTCCTCAGGAGTGAAGAATAAGGGGAAAATGGGCAACAAACAGGAGTTGCAAGTACGGATGGACACAAAAAGTGTGTGCAGCCCTGGCACAGTTCAGATTGCTGGTTGACAATTCCTTGATCCAACAGATTCAGCTGGAGAATTAGACCTGCTCTGACCACAGCTGACTGGAGACTTTGGATGTTACTCCAAAAATCAGTTATTCCAAGAAAATCAAGGAAAATCACTTTTCTCAGCCTGTAACACTGCCTTGAGCAGGTTGGAAGAGCCACATATGGGGAAACACTGCAGTGTGCACCCTCTGCTTTAGGGTGGGATTGTGCCATCACTGGAGAGCACCCAAAATTTCTCTCCAACTCTGGAGAAGCATGTCTGTGTTTGATGAAGGTGGGACAGCAGATGATGTGCTCCCTCTGCTGCATGGTGGGTTCCTCATTGTGAGGAACACCAGAGCCCCAGGTTCTCGGATGCCCACAGAGGTGCTGCCATCCCATTGTTGAATTCCTCAAAACCTGTGGTCACAAACAGAGTTTCAGGAGATGCTCCATCCCAGGAAGAAGAAGGAAGGATACAGTCCCCAGGCTTGCTCTGCTTGGTGTGTGCTCAGTGTGCAGACAGAGGCTCTGGAAGAGCTCTGGCAGAGCCTGAGGAGCACTTGGCATCTCTGGGCAGCATAGAACAATCTCTCCACTGAATGGCACCTCCAGGCTTCTTTCCCCATGTTCAGATTTCTCACTTCTTGGGCAAGGTTCCCACCCCATCACCTTTCCTTTGCAACCCTGGGTAGGAGCAGATGGGGCACCCAGCACAGCACAGCACAGCACCCAGCTGACCTGCACAGGTTTTGTTGAGGACATCCTCACTCCCCTTCACACACTGGGATGGCCCCAAATCCTCACAGACATCTCACATGTTAACTGTTGCTGGCCTTATCTCCAAGATCAAGACCATATTTTTCTTCTCATTCCAGGAAGGACAAGTTTTAATAGGCCTGGAATTGGAAACAACTCTCTTTGCTTTCCATGCTTCCCACCCGGTTTTCATGTGGGCAGTTGTTTATCACAGTTATGCAAGCAGAGGCAGATGGCTGGGGTGACAGTCCTGGTTTGGGGGCACAGAGGAGGAGGAGGAGGGCTGGGGTGACAGCCCTGGTCTGGGGCACAGAGGAGGAGGAGGAGGGCTAGGGTGACAGTCCTGGTCTGGGGGCACAGAGGAGGAGGGCTGGGGTGACAGTCCTGGTCTGGGGCACAGAGGAGGAGGGCTGGGGTGATAGCCCTGGTCTGGAGACACAGAGGAGGAGGGCTGGGGTGACAGTCCTGGTCTGGAGACACAGAGGAGGAGGGCTGGGGTGACAGCCCTGGTCTGGGGCACAGCAGAGGAGGGCTGGGGTGACAGCCCTGGTCTGGGGGAACAGAGGAGGAGGGCTGGGGTGACAGCCCTGGTCTGGGGACACAGAGGAGGAGGGCTGGGGTGACAGCCCTGGTCTGGGGACACAGAGGAGGAGGGCTAGGGTGACAGTCCTGGTCTGGGGGAACAGTGGGGCTCCCGCTGCCCTGCACATCCACCCTGGCCCTGCACCCATGCCACACATCCTGATGCTGCTGGGGATGCACAAGTGAGCAGAGGGAGAAGGAAATGTTTTGCTACCTGGCCAGGGGGGACAGTCCTTGGGACTGGAAAGGATGAAAGCTCAAGGAAAAATTGTGGAACGTGTTCTGGTCTCTGCAGAGGGGACACCCAGAGGTGGCTGAACTCCCCAGTTGCTCTCCTTGGATCTGGTGGCAAGCCAGGGACAGTCACCATGACAGGTCAGCACAATGTCCCTGTTCCCTGCCAGAGGCCCACAGGGGCAGTGGTGATGGAGCAGGGAATGTGGAGGGGACATGGCATCTGTCCTGTGTGCGGTGTAGGGCTGGGCATGGGCTGGAAATGGGTCAGGGACGTGCTGGCAGGAGTGGTGACCCTCTGGGGGTGTCCCCCCTTTTGCACAGAATCTGTTGCCCATGCTGGGGTGACAATCGGGCAGCAAGAGGCACAGGGAGGACCCTCAATTCCCACAGCTGTGAGAACACAGCCTGGGCAAGGATGCCCAGAGTTGATGGTGTTGGGAGAGGCTGATGTGGTGAGACATGAAAAAGAGGCAATGGAGACAAACTGTGACATGCTGTGACAAATCCCAGCTCCTACTGGACTGAAGAGGATGGTTTCCATCCTGAGAGTGATGCAGGAGGACAGGAATTCTGTGGCATGGCAGCAGGTGGAGGGGACAGTGAAGTTCATGACAGCCATGGGAAACTGTCCTGGCTTTAGAGGGAGAGAAGTGTCCATGGGTGAAAGCTGCCTGAGCACACAGCTGGGCTTGGCACAGGAAGAAATGAATGTTAACAGCTCATGGATAATGATATGGAAAAGCAAGTCTGTGATGCCTTGGTGTCACAGAGCTTTCTTTAAGGAAATGTCCATTCAAGAGGAGGTGGCACTCATGGAAACCACTGAGTGGTGGAGACAGGCTTGGGACCACCCTGGTCCCACGTTCCCATGAGCACAGGGCACAATTGGATGTGATGAAGGGACACTGGCCTCTGCCCCCACCATGGAGTGGGCTCTGAAGCACCCACAGGTGACAGGTCCCACTGGTGACAAGGACAACCTCTGCTGGTGTGCTGGCCAGATCATGCAGCCCAGCCTGCGCTGTCTCACTGCCAGAGGAGCCCAGTCCTGACCCCTGTCCCTGGCACTAACTTGGCCTGTCTAGTGACATCTGCTCCATGGATGTCTCTGCCCAGACCTGCCCAGAGGGTGGCACAGTGTTCCAGCTGTGCAGGGACATCATCCTTTCAGACATATTTTCCATCCATCTCTCACCTTGATGGGCTCCACTGGCAGAGCTCCCCAGAGTTCTCCCCTAATTGCTTCCCTTCACACCCCACTCCTGATGTGCTTTGTGCAGGAGGGTCCAGCTCTCCCACCAGCATCCTTCCCCTCCTGCATCCTGCCCACCCAGACTTGTTGCTGGGGCTGGAGTGGTGGCTCTTCACGTGTGGATGTGTTCCAAGTCCTGCTCCTGGAGGATCTCTCAGTCCCTCCTGCCTTGGACCAGGTTTCTCCCAAGCACAGTGGTCCACGTGTTGTTCCAGGGAAGTTCTTGTGACACTATCCCAAACTCCTGAGCTGAATGCTGTTTGCCTGACATCCACCTGGTTCTGGCAGATGAGCTGGCGTGGACATGGAGGGGTGGGATGGGCCAAGCCCCACGTGGGCTCTTTGCCTGTGATTTTGGCTTTCTGGGTTACATCCACAGAGCTCATAGCAGACTGGGCCAGGCTGACCTGCTGCTCCAAGTGGGCTGCTGGTCCCCTGGGTGTGACAGCCAGCCCCTGTGTGACAGCTGGGGGCTGTGACATGGCTGCTCCCTCACTTCAGGGCACAGAGAGGGGCTGTGTTTGCAGCAAGAACTGACCCCGTGAGCACAATCTGTGAGATCTATGAGACTCTGTATGGCTCAATCAGGATTTTGGAGCAACCCCCCCACATTTCACACACCCACCCACCCTCCTTCTACCTGCAGTACACCCAGGGGTTTGTATTCTTATCCTGAATTTGTCCCAGTGGCTCTCTTCCAGCCTCTCCGGCCAGCTCTGCTCTGGTGAGGGCTCCTGCAGAGCCCCTGTGTCTTTGCAGGGGTAGAGAGAGAAGAGAGCAGCCTGTGCCAGGGCAGGACTTTGTGCATAGCCTCGTGGGGACCATCTGGGACCTGCCAAGCTTCCCTCTCACTCCTGCCCCGGGCAGTGTTCCCAGCTCCTGCTCAGGGCCACCAGCCCGGGAGGTTTTGGAGGCTCCAGGCTCAGGGCTGATGGAGATGGTGCTGGTGAAAAATCCTGCCATGGTGGGGTAGTGCTCGTGGATCAGGTGAAGGAAAGGGCAGTGGGATGATGATCCTGGTTGATGCTGGTGCATCCTGGACCTGCAGGGACCAGCAGACAGGGTGACCCCAACCAATGGCCTCATGTCCTCAGTCCTGGCCTGGGGAAGTGAGCACAGTTTGGAGGACACTGAGGAACAGCCAGAGCTCTTGGCAGCCCTTGTGCAGCCAGAACAATGGCTGACGTCATTTTTATTTAAGAGGGAGAAGGGAAAAAAATTGTGACCAGAGGACTGTAGCCCTGGGAGAGATGGAGTTTATTTTTCCTGCCTGCTGCTTTCTCTCGCGCTCCCCCCAGCCCTGGCCGTGGCACAGCACATTCCTTTGCTGTGATCTCCTCCCTTCCATGCAACAGCACATTCCTCCTGCGCTGGCTGCTCTCCTCTGCTCTGGCCACCCTGGCCTGGCCGGTGTGGAGGGGATAATGGCCACTCCTCCCCTGTGCCCGTGCACTGCTGGATGCTCTGCTTTCACCTTTGCCAGAGCTCAGGCTCAGGCACTGTGTCCGTGTGCTGCCTGCTCATGCCCAGCTCCACCCTGGGCACAGGTGTCTGTCCAGGCACCGGCCTCTTCATCCCAGGACAGTGTCCAGGAGGGATGGTGGAGCCTCACCCTCTGCTGCCTCCAGGGCAGGTGCACTGAACCCGTGGCACAGAACCTTCCAGCAGGACTTCCCACACACTGATGGGCTTGGGAAGCATGGGGTGCCAAGTAGGCACCTACTTTCCTGACTGTGTGGAGCAAGACCAGCCTGGGCTAGGGGTCATCCCTTCAGGTCCCAAACAGGCAGGAGGGAAGGTGTCTGCCAAGCCCTGTGAGCAGTGGGGAGATGAGCTAACACCTCGCAGGGCTGAGTTCATGGGGCTGGCACAGCTCCCAGTGCTGGGGCCACCCCAGGCAGGGCAGGTCACCCCAGAGGGTTGGGCAGGCGTGGGTGCTGCAGCCCTTCACCCCGGGGTCATTGTCCCCTCTGGCCAGCACTGGTGTGGGGTGAGAGGGTCAGGCTGTGGGTGCTGGTAACCAGTGCATCCAGCACATCTGCACACCCGGCCCTTGTGCTCCTGCTGGCCTCACTGGGTTTTGTTGGAGCTGCTGGGAGCCCAGGCACAGGCCTAGCTGCCTGTTTTGTAGCATTTTCTCAGTGCAATAAGTCTAAATGAGATGTTACCTTCCCTCAGGACATTCCCCTTTGCTCACCCCAACACCCCTCCTGCGACTTTGTCTCGCTCCCGACCACACAGGACACCAGCAGCACCCCTGTGCCCCCCACCCCAAGATGTCTGGGAAAGCTGCTTCCTCCTGGCTTTTTACCCATGCCAGAACTGCCAGAATGGCTGGGGACTCTGATGAGGGCTGGGGGAGGCATGGCAGGGCTCTGGGTCTGAGCAGGGCTCTGGGTCTGGGCACAGCTCTGGGTCTGGGCAGGGCTCTGGGTCTGGGCAGGGCTCTGGGTCTGGGCAGGGCTCTGGGTCTGAGCAGGGCTCTGGGTCTGGGCAGGGCTCTGGGTCTGGGCACGGCTCTGGGTCTGGGCATGGCTCTGGGTCTGGGCAGGGCTCTGGGTCTGGGCATGGCTCTGAGTCTGGGCACGGCTCTGGATCTGAGCAGTGCT
>JAOTQP010000828.1:752132-770785 GCA_026413545.1 Cichladusa arquata
GGGAGTTGTGCAGAGCCACAAGGTCCCTCCTGAGCCTCCTTTTCTCCAGGCTGAGCCCCTTTCCAGCTCCCTCAGCCCCTCCTGGGACTCCAGCCCCTTCCCAGCTCTGTTCCCTTCCCCGGACACGCTCCAGCCCCTCTGGGTCTGTCTCATCCTGAGGGGCCCAGGACTGTCCCCAGGACTGGAGGGGCCTTGGCAGTGCCAGCACAGTGGGACAGGCACTGCCCTGGTCCTGCTGCCACTCTACCTTTGACACAGGCACAGAGAATGATCAAAATAGCCTGGAAGGGCAAGGTTAGGTATCTGCACAATCATCCCAGAAGCGTCCATGAAAGGTGAAACAGGAATGGGAGAGCAGTGTGGGAACACAGGAGCTGCCACCATGGCCTCATAAAGGACAATCCCTGTTGGCAGGGTGGTCACAGTGGGGACTGGCTTGTCCCCATGCCATTGAGGGGACACTGCCAAGATCTGGCCTTGCCCTGTTCTCCCACAGGCACCGTGAGGGGCTCCTTGGGCAGAGGAGGGTCAGGCAGGTGGAAGGAGAGAGGGTTTTAGGAGAGAAGCATGAAAATGCTAGGCTTGTTTAGTCTAGGAAAATGAAGGCTGGGAGAGAGCTGGTCTATAAATACATCTGGGAGTAAACAGCAGGAGGGATCAGAGCTATTTAGGCTAGAGGAGCGTGCTGGCAGAGGAGCAGATGGCTATCAGCTGGCCGTGAACGTGATTACACTGCAGAGAGAGGACCCATCTCCTCCCTGCTAAAGGCAACCCTGGGACAGCCTCTCCTGGGGTCAGCGAGGGCCAAACCTGCACTGAGCCAGAAACTGCAGCCCAGCAGCCTTGTCAAAAATCATCTTCAGAGGCTTCAGCACCTCCATGTCACCAAGGAAGGGGACCCTGCTGGTGAGCCCTTGGTGGGCTCCTGGGAGAGTCACCTGGAGCAGCCCTGGGATGCTGCTCAGAGCCCTGGGTGCTGCCAGAGCTGAGGTCACATCACACTCCTGCTGGTGTGAGCCAGGAAGGGTCTGAAGGCTTGGATTCACGGAGCAGCTGTGGGGCTGGGAAGGCTGTGGTGCACCGGAAACTTCAAAAAACCCTGGTGTGGATCCAGCTTGGCCCCGGCCCAGATTAAAAAACAAACAAACACGACATTTCTGGTGAACTACAAACCCTGGCACGTGGCCAGCACTGCAAATAGCCCGACTGGTTTCAAGATGGAGCTTGAAAAATTTATGGGGAGGATTTACCCGGGCGGATGCCTGTGGTAGCAGGAATGGGAATGGGTCCCTCAGGAGCACTTCCCAGGCCAGCATTCCACCTGTGGCTGCAGCCTGGAGTACTGAGGCACGGACACTCTGCCATGGCCAGGGCAGTGGTGTCCTGGGCACCCTCCTGTGGGACCTCTCTGCCCCCTCCTGTGCTGCCCAGCCCTGCTGCACAGCCAGAGACACCCTGGGGGATCATCCTTGGGAAGGAAGAGGGAATGAATCCCTGTGTGAATCCCAGCTGTGCTGCCTGGGAAGGTGATGCTGCAGGAGAATCTCATATGCTGATGCTGCAGAGGGGCTCAGGGTCTCTGCACAGCTGTGTGAGGGTGATGTTCGAGGACACTGTTCATATCATTCCCACTCTCCTTGGTGCCATTTCATCCTCCACCTCCCTCCTCCCATCACTGCTTTGCAGAGCCCAGAGCCTCTTCTATCCCATTTTCCATTCCCACATGCCTGGGATCAAACCTCTCCTCCCTATCCCTCAGTGGCCCCACATCAGGGGCTCCCTCAGCAGCCCTGCTTACGTGCAGGGGGTTCCTGCTGCTTCCCAGTCACCTCCAAGCCCTTTTCCTAGGTTTCCCTATTCCACGTTCTCCTTTCCCCTCCTCCCACCACAACCACATTCTGGTGGGACATGGATAAAGCCCTTGGTGAAGGTAACCACAGGTACTGTTACCTCCCATGCCAGGATGCCCCAGAGCCACTCCCTGTCCCTGATAAGGGTTGGGGATGAGGTTCTTACACTGCATCCATGGCTCCCAGCAGGTTTTTGGCAGGAATGCCACAGTCCTGCTTGCTGATTTGTCCCCAAGGCATCAGTACCCAAAGCATCAGTGATGCAGAGGTGTGGGGAGAGCCACACACACTGGCAGAGAGATCCTGCCCCAAATCCTCCCCCTGCCTGTCTTGGGTCAGGCTCGTGGAACTCCACTCACTTTCCTGGGCCATCATTACCCTTCAGCATTTTTGGTAAGTCAGGTTTCCCATTTTCCCCCATTTCCCCACCACATGGGATGACATCCTGCTCTGTTCCTGCTGCCCAGCCCCTTTGGATGGGCAGTGGGAGTAGAGAGCAGGGCACAGCCCCTGACAGAGGGTGCAGAATTGGTGACACAACATGCACATCCAGCACAGGTGTCTGCACCTGCAGGCCCCAAGGAAGGTGCTCCCTACACCATTCCTAATTATACCCTCTCATGATGTGCTCCCAAGGGAATTCTCACCCAGCCTCCTGTGCAGGGCCAGGAGTTGGACGTGATCCTTGTGGTTCTCTTCCAACTCAGTGATTAGGGTTGCCCAGAGCAGCTGTGGCTGGCCCTGGATCCCTGGCAGTGCCCAAGGCCAGGTTGGACATTGGGGCTTGGAGCAGCCTGGGACAGTGGAAGGTGTCCCTGCCATGGCAGGGGGCGGGTTGAGATGGGATTTAAGTTCAACACAAACCATTCTGTGATTCTATGAGTCGCTACCCGCAGATTTTTCCGTGTGACCCTTTTGCTTCACATTCCTTATCAATTTCCTCTTTCCTCCCAGCCCATTTGGAGGCTTTGTTCAGGCTCTCCCCTTCCCTGTCCCGGGAAGCTCTGGAAGCAGGAACGAGCTGTGCTGAGGCTGGGCAGTGGGGATGGCTGCTGTGGAGTGTTTGAGCAGAGATGAGAAGCATCGCTCATGCTCGGGGAACTCAGGGCCTCCTTCCAGCTGCTTGGGCTTAGAGCAGGTTACAATTCTGGGAAATGGGGCCCTTTTCCAGAGTCAAATACACGGTGCTTTGGCATTCCCAGAGCACAGGAGATGTAAAGCTGCTCCCTGAGCACGGCACCACTCCTCTCCCCACGTCACAGCTCAGTGCCCTGGGACCCCTCCTCAGGATGGGCCTGCCTGTGCTGCATTCACAGCTCTGCAGAGTTCCCAGCACAGGATTTACCCTGATACACTGGAAGCCTCTCTCCCCTATGTGGAAATAAGGATTTTATCTCTTGTCAGCTCTCAAGCTGCCCGTAACCTGTGGCCATGTCCTTCCATTCCTGGGGGACCTTCAGGTGTCCCTGTCTTTTCCCTGCTGGATGTACTCAGCTAATATCCAGTGGAGAGCAGGCTGAAAAGGGGTTGTAGCCAGGTTTTTGAGTCACCAGGCTGCCACTGGGCTCTGCAAGCCCTGGCAGGGCACAGGAATCCTGATCCTCCAAGTAGGGGACACAGTTGCCCTTGGGGACACCCTGACACCTTGCCCCAGGCTGCTCAGGCATCACAACCCGGCTCCAAACCCCTCTGGCTCCGTGCAGCACCCGGGGTTTGGCAGTGCCAGCAGCACTAGTGGGTGCCTTGTGCTGCAGCACCCACTGCCCCAATGTCCCCAGCACCCCCAGCTCCTCTGGACTCCTGCACACCCAACAGGACCCTGGATGTCCCAGGCTGAGGGCTTGTCCCAAAAAGAGTCCTCTCTCCTCCATATCCTGAGGCCTGTGCAGAGGCATCAACCCGGGCTGTTCCCACACTCCAGGGTGCTGCAAATCCATCCCCTCGGGCGCTGGGCTGGTTGTGTCTGCTCACCACGAGTCTGAGTCACTGCTGTGCTTTGTCTGTCCCAGGTGGCCCTGCTGGATCCAGTTAGGGCTATGCTGGCCTCACCTGCTCGGGAAAGCAATCACTTAAAGCAATCACTTGGTGTGGGCTGCTGCTGAGGGTTCTGCACTGGGGCTGGGCAGGGTAGTTTCAACCACCCTGGGACCAGGATGCTCTGGGAACACTGGCCAAGGTGGCTTTGACCACCCTGGGAGCTGTGGGAATACTGGCCACAGCACTGCCACGGGACAGTCCCAGCACCGAGGGCCAGTGTTGCTCTGGGCAATGGGCCACCTTGGGTGTGCAAGGGCACATCCTAACCTCAACCCTGCCTCTAACCCCAGTCCCTGCTCCAGCAGCACTTCCCTCTCCTACAAAACTTCAGCCTCCCTTCTGGGCCCCCATCCCACCCCAGGCACCTGGACCAGCTTCTCCTGCTGCCCCAAACACCAGCAGGGCGTGTGGTGGGCACAGGAGAGGCAGCAGTGCTCCGTGCTCATCTCTGTGTGTGCCTGAGGACAGTGCCACCCCTGCCACAGCTCTCTCGGGACAGGGCAGCTCCTGTCCCCACACACCAGTGACAGACACAGGTGCCATAAGAACCTGCCTGGGGTGTCCATGTAACACCTCTCAGCTCGAGGAAGTCATCTGCTGCTCGATGCCAACCCCCCTTTGTTATGTGCTAAGATGCAAAATATTTTAATCCACGTTTCTCTTTCACGTTTCTTTTCTTTCCCATGCTGGATTCCTAGAAGACAGGGAATTTATGGTGTGAGTCTGCTCCAGCCACAGAGAAAACCCAGCCAAGGTCAACACCACGAGACAGGCAGCTCCTGCCAAGGGGGGAAAGAGCGATTGCTTAGTGCTTGGCGGAGGAGGAAATCAAACCAAAACCCTTCCAAAAAAATCGAGATATGAAACACCCCCCACCCCAAAACCCTTTGGTGGAAAAAGACCAAAAGCTGTAAGGACAGTGCCTGCATTTCCCCCAGCCGGCCTCAGGCTGGCCCTGCTTTGCCTTGCCCCAGCCCTGTCCCCTGGCACTGTGCAGGGAGGCCAGCAAGCAGGGCTGCAGCCGGTGGCACGGGGACATCCCTGCGGTGGCACGGGGACGTCCTGGCCATCCCCAGCTCCAGCCCTCACCCAGAGCTCCAACACCAAGACCAGCTCTTCCAGCAGAGCTGTTGTGTTCGGGGGCTGCTCCTGGGTGGCTGTTTGGTTCAGCATCACTGCCCAGCACCTTTCCCCACATCCCACTGGTGCCAGATGCTGTTCCATGGCTGTGGGGACCGGAGATTTCGGCTGCTCAGGCACTGCTGCCAGCCCGGCCTGGCAGGCATGGGGAATTCCAGCCATTCCCATTAATGCCATGCTTTGGGGTGCTGCCCAGCAAACCCCCTCTGGTGCCCCCCCTGGGGTGTGTGGGACTCTGAGCACCCACGCCAGGCCCAGCTGGAGTGACCCACACGTGTCAGTGAGGCTGCAGCATGGGATGGGTGCCAGGACCCTGCCCGTGCTGCCTCTGCTCATGGCAGGACAAGGAAAGCAGGGAAAAGGGCATTGTCCCTTTTGGGACAATGGGATGGACAATGGACAGTGCTCTGGAGATCGGGATGCTGCTCACAGAGCCTTGGCAGGGCGGCTGTGCTGGTCCTTTCAAAGACGTAAAATAGCTCCAGAGGGGAAGGAACAGACTGTTCTCCTCTCGTGGCAGACAGGATATCAAATGGGCTTTAGTGGCAGAAAGTCAGGTTAAACACAGGGAAAAGCAGTCAGAGCAAAGCAGCCGGAGCAGCTCTGCCAGTGAAGTGCCTGGGCCCAGGGCTGGGGCAGGGTGGGATGGCAGAGCACCCACGAGCCTCCTGTGCCATTCCTCTTGGATCCTGTGGGCATCCCTGGGCGTTGGTGTGGGCACCAGCTCTGCTCCAGTCCCAGCCTGGGCCATCTGCTTCGTCCCCCTGATCTCCCCTGTTGTGCCCACATTTTTTTATCCATCGCCCCTTCCCCACCCCCCGTGAGCTGGGACAGGGTTTGTGTCTTGGCCAGGGAGCTGCAGGAGGTGCTTTTGTCTGGAGGTGATGGGCTGTGGAATGGGGCAGTGCAGAGGTCCCACAGCCAGACCAGCAGTGGCTGAGCCCACGCTCCAAGGGTCACTCTGCTGGCATCACGCACCATTCCCAGTCTCCCTCCCTGCCTTCCTTTACCCCCTGCTTATGTCAAAGCCTGGATTTCCATCCCAGTGCCAGGCATGTCCCATGCAGTGGCCCAAAGCCACTCTCAGCTTGTGGGAGCTTGTTGGAAAGGCTCAGCCTTGCCAAGGCCAGGCCAATCCCAGCTCAGTCCCATGTGGTGTCTGGGACATTTCTGTGGCTGCCACATTTGCTTGCTCTGGACCCTTGTCACCATCCAGAGGCTCAACTAGAGGGTGTCCACAGCTTGTGGGCCCCTGTGTGGCCCTAGCCCTTGGAGAAGGTGCCTGTCCAGGACAGAGGGGCTGCAGAGCCCTGATGGGCAGCATGGTCTGCTCTCATTCCATATTGGAACTACCTTGTGCTGTTCTCCAGGGCTTGTCTGGGGACAAGCCCGGGGTGACCCACTGGGCAGGATTTCCACAATGTGCTCTGAAATACCAGCTCCATCATTTTACAGGAGGTGTTTTGGGGAAGTCAGGGGACACTGTCCTTCCTGTCTGCTGGGAAGGACAGAAGGAAGGACATTGAGCTGTTGGAGTGAGTCGAGAGGAGGCACCAAGTTGATCAGAGGGATGGAGCAGTGCTGCTTTGAGGAAAGGCTGGGAGACTGGGATTGTTCAGCCTGGAGAAGAGAAGGACTCAGGGTGATCTCAATTGTGGCCTTCCAGTTCCTGAAGAGTTTACAGAAAAGATGGAGAGAGGCTATTTACAAGGGCCTGGAGTGATCAGACAAGGGAGAATGGGTTCAAATTGACAGAGAGCAGGGTTTAGATTGGATTTTAGGAAAAAAATCCACCCTTTGAGGATGGTGAGGCCCTGGCACAGGGTGCCCAGAGAAGCTGTGGCTGCCCCTGGATCCCTGGAAGTGCCCAAGGCAGGTTGGACATTGGGGCTTGTGGCAGCCTGGGACAGTGGGGGGTGTCCCTGCCCATGGCAGGGGTGGAATGAGATGAGCTTTAAGGTCTTTTCCAACCTAAACTATTCCATGATTCCAACCTAAACTCTTCCATGATTCTCCAACTCTGCTGGGACATCACCATCATCCTTCTCCCTGTCCAAACCAGGGCACACACAGGAGGAGCCCTGGCTTTCCTGGATTTCTCATGTACAAGCTGCACAGCAAGGGCTGAAGGTGTCCTCTGGCCATGGGGCTGCTGGGGACACAGGGGACACTGCAGAGAACCCTCCAGTCCTGGGGCAGAACATCAGGAGCTGAGTAAAGAGCTGAGTAAGGTTTCTGCTGGCTTCTGTCTGGCTCTGCTGCTCACACATGTGCTCTGCACCCAGCTGGGGACAGCCTGTGCCCAGGGCTGGTACCAGCCTGTCCCTTGCACCTTATCCACGGGAAAAGGTGTTTCCTGTGGGTATCCTGCCCATCAGCTGCAATGACTCATGCTGCTGGTTTCCTCTCTCAGCCCCTTCTGCACCTCCTGGCCTTTCCCTCCCACTTCCACCCTTCCTTGGCAGGGAATGGTGTGAAATATCCAGCTTATCAAAGCCCTGCTCCCCAGGGATTGCAGTGCTTGTCCTGGGCAGGCACCTCCCTGCTCCACACCGCAGGGATGGGGGATTGGGCAGGCCATGGGGTTCATCTGGCCACAGCCCTCCTGCTGCTCTCTGAGCATTCTGGGCATGCTGGGCACCCTGAGCACCTGGAGCACCTTGGGTACCCTAGGCATCCTGGGCATCCTGGGAATTCTGGGCATCCTGGGCATCCTGGGCATCCTGGAGACTCTGGGCATCCTGGGCATCCTGGGAATTCTGGGCATCCTGGGCATCCTGGGCATCCTGGAAACTCTGTGCATCGTGGGCATCGTGGGCATCCTGGGCATCCTGGAAACTCTGGGCATCCTGAGTATCCTGGGCACCCTGAGTATCCTGGGCACCCTGAGCCCAAGGACATGCTTTCAAATATTGCCCTTTTGGGAAATCTTCAAACCTTGAGTCTTCCTTGGCCATCTCCTTAGGGAAACCCCTCCTGCACAGCCATGCACCTGTAGATGCCCCACAGCTGTGTGCTGGGGTGAAAACTGATTCCCCAGGTGATATTTTGGGCACAAAACGTGCAGGTTTAGTGGCAAACATACACTACCCACCTGGCCAAGTATACTCACTTGTCCTAGGAGTGTCTCGTGGTGACTCCTCATTCCATGCCCATTCCCTGTCTCGAGGAGGGGAAGGCAGAAAATTCCAGCAGTGAGATTCGTGTGGTCTTGACACAATTCATTTAGGGAAGAAAGAAGGGGGTTGTGGTTAAAGGTTTGGTGGCTGAGACTTGGCTTCTTTCCCTGCCTCTGCCACGCTTCAGTCCCAGGGAGTCACACGGAACCCTCGGAAATGCCGTGGAGCAAACTGCTCCCCATTGCCTCAGGGTGGTGACACCAGCACGGTCCCAGCTGCTGGGCCACTTGGGGTGACCGTCCCTGGGTCTGCCCTGGACCAAGGCAGGGCCCATTCCCTGTATTTACTCTGTTGGACTTCAGAAGCTGAGTGATGTCTCCCTGTTTGAGGCCCCCTCAGCTCGGCTCCATTTAAGGGGCTTAGGAAGAATTGAACATTGCTGGAATTCTTCTCTTGCTAACTTTAAACATTCATTACTTTAAATGCTAATCCCCTGGGATTATCCCATTGGAGAGAGCGATGTAAAGCAACGGGGGAGAGAACAGAGTGTCTTCTTGCCCATTGCACACCACTGATGGCTCTTTTGGCGAGGGAAGCGTGGAAATGCCAATGTGAGCTTCTCCAAACCTGGCGTGGTTTTTACACCTCAGTGTGGACTCTCAAACACGCCAAGTCTGAAGTGTCTTGTTCCAGCTGGTTTTAAGTCGTACATGTCCAAAGTGTCTCCGTGGAGCACGAGGGGGAAATGTGTATTTTTCCATGTGTGTGACTCAGAAATGACTGAACCCAGTCGGTTCCAATTTCTTGAAAAATCCGCTTTTGGCTTGAACCCAAGAGTGGAAACTTTCAACCAAAAAGGAGTTGATTTGAGCTCTAAATAACATGAAAAAAGGCTTAGAAGGGAAACTGGATTTCAACCATCATTATGGCAATCACTTCTCATGGCCCTCTGACAGCAACAGCAGAGCAAGTAGTGAAAGTAATTCCCAAGGAAAATTCACTTGGATTCCTTGGGCAGACTGGGATTGGGCTGCAGATGCTTTGTACAGGCCGTTCACGAGCGGGAGAGGGACCAGCCCTTGGAACAGCCGAGGAACAGGAGAGCTCAGCTCCAAAGGGATGGAGGTCAGCCCTGGGCTTTGGCACAGGGCACAGCTTTGGGACAGAGGCACTGCCCTGCCCACCGAGAGGTCCCTCGCTCCCCTCCAACTTGTGCCTTCCCTGCAAAAGGCCCTGTTCACTCAGGGAAGATTTATTTATTCCCTGAGAAGTGCCGGCATAATTTGAAGCCACAATTAATGAAAGACTGCTGCAGTCTGCTTGCAAACAGGAAGCAAGGCAGAGAAAAAGACACAATCTCTCAAAAACAGACATGTTGTGAATTAGCTCTAATCAGCCTAACAATGATGGATGCACTCCCCCAGTGGCTTTCATCTGTGAGCTGATTATGCTGATGGTTGTGGAGGCCCTACGGTGGAGTAGGATGAGATGGACAAGCTGATAGCCTGGGTTTCTCCTGCCTTTCGAGGATGCTGGATCTCGGCGCGGCGACGCTGTCCAACTTGGCCGTGGTCGCACCAATAAATCAATGGCCGGGCTATAACTGGCGATGTGGCTCCCTGGCTCTGAAGAGAGGCCAGCAGATTTCCCTGAAAGGAGCAGACTGTTTATATTTGGGGAAAAAAGTTCCTTTAATTGGAATGAAAGCCAGGACCGTGTGTTGCAGGACATCGTAGTATGGCACGGAGCTGCAGGCGGGGAGGGATCGCTGCCTCCGAGCAGAGCCAGCTCCAAGGAGAGACCAGGTGGCTTTGGGCTTTGTCCAGGCCAGTTGTGAACATCTCCAAAGAGGATTTTCACCCTTGCTGTGCAAATCTTTCTTTTTCTTCACCTCATGCTGGATTTTCTCTCATCACAACTGGTGCCGGCAGCCCCTGGATCCTTCTCACACCCCTGAGAAGAGTCTGGCCCTGTCTTTGTAACTCATTAGGCAGCAGAAAACAGCAATTAGGGAGTCCCTTACTGATGAATCCCTCATTGTCCCCTCAGGCACCGTGTGCTCCAGTCCCTTCCCATCCTGGTGAGGACAGGACTCACCCCAGCATGTCACTTTTTACAGCCATCCCAACCCAAAGTCCCATCAAGAGTAGACCTGGGCATGGGACAAATTTGTGAGGGTAAAAATGGCTGTGACTGAAGTCACTCCCAGGTTCCTGCTCACAGCGTGGTCAACCAAGCACCCAGCTCAAGGGGACAAGGGGCTGGGCAAGGCTGGGCTTGGGGGAGGGCAAGGCTTATGGGGAAACGTGACTGAGGCCAAGCCATGAAGAGAGGTGTGTGCTGTAGCAGGAGCCCATGGAGCTCCTCACAGGACACCTGGCAATGTGAGAGGACACAAAGGATGAGTGAGGGCATGGGATGACCCCTGGGATGGGGAAAGCCATGCAGAAAACCAATCTATCAGTGAGGATATTCCAGAATCCTGCTCAGAGGAAAGGGCTTTGAGGGTTGATGTGCTGAGGTTTGTCTGACTTTGGCTGCAGGCTCTGCTTTGGGAGAAGTGTCTCCAGGACTAGAGACACTAGGTGGAGAGAAACGGGCACCTCCAGAGCACTGTGGCTGCCTCCAGACTGGGATCTGCAGCTTGGAAAAAGGAGGCTGTGGACAGAAGTCCCTGGTGATGCTCAAGTCCACTTGGAGGCTGCTGTAGTTGCTGAAGACATCATGGAGGAAAAGTGGTGGATGGGATGAGGTCTGTCCCCATCCCCCAGAGGGCTGGGACAGAGAGACCCTGTGGAGGGATGTCCTGGCTGAGCTGGGCTCAAGGGGCTGTGGAGCAGGAGCCCAGCACAGCCCCAGGGGGCTTTTCCCACTGGTTGTGCCCAAGTCCTTTTTAGGCCCTGGAGCAAGCAGTCTGCACATGTCCCTTGATCACAACTGCTCATAAATCTTGCTGTCACTGAGGGAGCCTTTCAACTTCCAGATATAGATTGGAGAGCAAATGCTACTGGCTATTCTGGGATGTGGCAGCTGATAGATGGCTCCAGAATTTACTATTTTAGACTTGGATTTTGCTGTCGGGGGAACACGATGGAGAAGCCAGTTGTGGAATGTGCACGTTGGCCACGTAGGATTCATCTAAAAGAGACTGAAGAATAATCCCTGCCAGATCAGCAGTGCAGGTGGAGGATTCCTCTTTCCTGTATTGGGAGATTTTTAGGGATTCAAGTCAACTGAGCTGAAGAGCCCAGAGGCTGAAGGTGCTGGGGGATTACAGGATTTTCAAGGCAAAGGTACAGAACTAGGTGGTACCTCTCACAACACTGGCTTGCCCATTAAAATCACAGTGAGAATGAGCAGAGCTTAAAGAGACCAGGCAAATCTTCAGTGAAAAGTCTGTCTGAGGAGCTGGAAGTGTCCAGTGGAAATGAGAACTGCCAGAAGTCAAGCTGAGCTGGACCTTGGGAAGGTGCAAACCATGACAAACTCTGTGGCTGGGTCAATAAAGGGAAGGGGTAGATATGAGAGGAGAAGAGTGGAGATTAAAGGTGATCTTAGGATGGCCCTACCCTAAATACATCACATTTCTTGTGACATCAACTCAATCATCACAGGGTGGCTCATGGTGATGTCCCCAAGAAACCAAACCCAGCGGTGGTCTCAGCCCACCCTCCCCAACCCTACAGGAACTGGCTCCAGTTCCCATGGCTCCCATGGGAACAAGTCAGCGTGAACTGGTGAGGGCCAGCAGGGATGGGGCTTCTCAGCCACCACCAGCACTGGGACAGGTGTCTTTGGAGCCCTGGGAGTCTCCTGTCCCTGACTCAGGGGACTGGAGGAGCTCCTTGCAGAGCTGGGGGATCGCTCTTGCAGGCCTCTGCTGGGGCATGCTGCTGGAAGAGGCACAGAAGGATTCAGGCTGGTGGAGAACACCTCTGATGCCTCAGGACCAGCAGAAGGTAAGGGCTGGACCAAACCTTCCAGGATTGAAATGTGGGAATGGGAAGGACCATACCATGGAGTGTGCTTGGTCTGTGGTACTGATGCTGCTGGGAGGCAGTGAGGTCTGGCCCATGACATCGTGTGGATATTGAATCCATAGATTTTATTAGCATGGATTTTCCCTCTGGGGCTCATGAAGGACATGGAAACACTGACCTTGGAAAGGCCATCCTGAAGGAGCCAGCTGAGTAATGAATTTTAGCTGTTAAGGCAATAAATGGGAACACTTGGAAATCCTTGAGAAATCCAGGCCTCACCAGAGTGAGCATTTTGTAGATGTTGGGAGGAGGAAATCTGTTCTCAGTGGGCAGAGAGGAATCCTTTCTCTGGTTGTAAATGAGGTGCAACCTCCTCCTCCCTCCTTGGACCAACTGAGCTCTGTCCCTTGACCTCAGTCCTGGCCCTTCCAGCACCCCAGAAGGGATTTCCAGTTCACCAAGACTTTCACTGCTGTCCCACCACGGATTCAGCCCAGCTTGCCCCAGGGCGCAGGCCTGGTCCTGTGTGGCCCCTGTGCACATGCACATCGCCTCCAAGGAATGTGCTTTCTTGGGTGGAAACTGTGTCATCAGAGAAATATTTCATATTTTCATTTGTTCACATTCCCCAAATGAAAAATGAATCGCGAAGTCTCATAAATAAGGGGCCGAGTTTCTCATTTACATATTTCTGTGGTTCTTGGAGCAGGGGTGGCCGTGGCCCTGCCAACCATGTCCTAAGCCTTCCCCTCGTGCACCTTGGCTCCTGCTGGCAGCTGCCTGCGCTCCCTGGAATGGGAAGGCTCGGAGCAGCTCCGCGTGGCTGAGGTCACTCTGCCTCCTGCCAATATCCCGTGCAGCTGCTGGCACAAACGGGGCAGGGAAGGCTTGGAGCCTCGGAGAGATCCCATCCCCAGGCAGGTTTTTGGGATGCAAAGCGGGGTTTGCATAGAGCAGGAGGGGGGAACTGCATGGTGTGGTCCCAGCTGGGCTCTGTTGGCAGGGCCAGGGTGATGGTTCTGGTGAGTGACCGTGCGGGGCTGTCCCGTGCTCCCTCCTCGGCACAGCCCAGCTGCACTGCAGCTCCATCTCCTCGGCCCTCTCCCATTGCTCCATGGCCACTTGGCAGTTTGCCTTGTCCATCCTCTCCCTGTCCCTGTGGGAGCTCTGCACCTCTGCAGTGGAATGTGGCCAAGTACAAGTGCCTCCTCTGAGCTGCAGCAGCTGGCACAGGCAGGTTGGAGTGAGGAACAGAACCTCTGGGCATCCCCTGCAGATTCCCCCAAAATGTTTGTAGCAAGGTGTGTTGGGACTTCTGTCTGGGGCCAGTGTTTTCCTCTGAAGAGGCCTGCAAGGGGCTCCAGGGGGTGCAGGGCAGCAGGGAGCCCTTCTGGGTGCACCAGGAGACCATCCCAGGGTGTTCTCCTGGACTGGGAGGAGATCTCGCCTTTGGGATGCTGCTGACCTCCAGCTGTGAACACCAGCATCGACCTTCTCCTGTGCACTCCTGGGTTTGGATATGGGGCTTGGCAGATGGAGATGCTCCACAGGCACCCGCTGTGGCCATCTGTCCATGCCCAACCTCCAGGCCAGCGTTGGAGTTTCAGGTGGGCCATTTCCTCCTGGCACTGGAGTGGGAGTCCAGTTGGTGTCACCCAAGGGTTAATGGCAATAAACTGTGCTGCTAAAGGGATCTTCTGGTTTCAATTTAACTTAGCATTTGCGTGTGGATTACACTCCAGGATGTTCATACTCACTTAATAACCTCCCCACTCAGGCACCGCAGAGATGAGCGGTGCCAGAGCCTGGGGAGGAAGGGCAACATTTAACACTTGTCCCCCTGAAAGGTGACCCCACTTTCCCAGGCCTCAGGAGCAAAGAGAGCTGGACACCTGGCAGTGAAGCCATAGTGATGTCCAAGAAGGAGACAAGAGCTCAGCAGAGCTCCTGTGCTCAGGAGAGACGTGTCCATGAACTCTCCATTGAGCTCTTCCAAGAGTGGATCAAAAGCAGGGGACATGGGGTGGCCAGAGTCTCCCTGTCCTCCTGCAGAACTCCATCCATGATAGGATGCCCCAAGCCCTGGCAATGCCATGTGTGAGGCATGGATTGTGCACCCCAGTCCACTGGGAGAGGAGCAAGAAGACCCCTGCTAAATCCAGGGAGGCTCAACACCAGCATTGCTTGTGCCATCCACCTGGGCCAGGCACACACAGAGCCCGAGGCCTTGCCTTGGCTTTCGCCTGCTCCTCTCTCTTGTGGGGATTCAGTCATGCAGAAAAAAGGGTTTGGAGTAGGAGGGCATCCTGCAAAGCTGTCTAAACATAGCCCAAGGTCAGAGGAATGTACGGCAAGACCTGGGCACAGCAAAAATAGCCCAGGGCCTGCTGCTCACAGCTCAGCGTCCTTTGGGACAGCCAAGTTCCAGGCATCTGGGCAGGCACAAGCAGCCAGGGCTGTCCTGGAGCCAGGCACTGTGCCAGGCTGGCAGGGACAGGGTGTACAGTTCTCCCCAAGCCTCCTTGGCTGTGCTGGGGCTTGGGACACCAGTGGCCCTGGTGATCCTGAAACCCAAGGCAGAAGGGGCTGTAAGAACACCAGGAACGTGCTGGGGCTCTGCTTGTTCCTCATCCCCTGCCCCTTCCCTGTCCCTGACCCTGTCCCTGGAAGAGAGCAGGGCTGAGGTCCCCCTGCCCAGAGCCTCCCCAGCAGACTGGGGAATGCACTGGGGAAGTTCTTCCAGACACCAGTGGCAATACTGGTGCTACAGGAAAGGGAAGTCATGGTGCCACGGGTGTGCAGGAGAAAGACCTGCTGGGAGCCCCAGACAGGACAAGGAGGATTGGCTCCACCAGAGGAGTGTCCTGGCCTTCTTGAAGTGTCCCAGGGTACAGCTCCTCCCCTCTGCCCATCCAGGGCCCTGGACCTGTTCTGCCCTGGACACAGTCCAATGGACACGATCCATGGGTGACTGGCTCCAGGTGTCCCTGCTCAAGCAGGGGGCTGGTGATGACCTGGCCAACCTCAGCCAGTCTGTGATTCAGTGACTTTCCCTCTCTTCAGCTAC
This sequence comes from Cichladusa arquata, assembly GCA_026413545.1. Lineage (NCBI taxonomy): Eukaryota > Metazoa > Chordata > Aves > Passeriformes > Muscicapidae > Cichladusa > Cichladusa arquata. The sequence continues at coordinate 767,326 of JAOTQP010000828.1, forward strand.
CGAACATCCTCCTCTCAGAGCCGTCTCCCTTCTCCAATCCCAGGTTCCTGGAGCACTGACCAGCAGGATGTTCCTATCTCCCCCTCTTTCTGTGCTTGGTCATATCACTGCCCGAGGTGTCTCCTTAGACTTGAGATCACCTCAGGAGGACATAAAGGTGGTCTGGAGCCCAGCTCTTTCCGATATCCGCCGATGAGAGACTGCAGGAGGCTGTTCTTAGAAGTTTTCATGGTTGTTTATTATTTCTTATCTCAGGAATGCTTTGTCCAGCTAACAGTGATCTGTCCAGCCAGACATCCAGGGCAGAATCTGCCTGGCAAAGGCAGGACTTATCTTTTATAGTCTAAATTACCTACTAGATATTTACAATTGACTCCCAATACACTTCAATCTTATAACATGGTCCAGCTTTTTCCCATCCAATCGAAGGATGCCAAGGTGGCACTCCAACATGGATGGCATGGAGAAGAAAGAGGAAGAAGCATACCACGCCCCAAGTCCTCCATCTTGACCACGAGCCCCTTAATATAAACATTCCCAAAAGTCTATTTATCTACATTCTAACAGTCTAATTTACACTTTACTAATTTTTGTGGCTTGCATTTCTTCTCTCAATGTTGGTAAATTGTTCCAAGGAGCTAAATCCAGCCCCTGAGACATTTGGGGCTCATTTGAGGGTCTTTGGGAACCCCGCCAGGGGGGTCTTAAACCTCCCAGGGAAGCCAGAGGAATACTCTGGGCTCCCACAGGTCAGAGGACACGAAGGCCACATGGCCACTGCTGGACCCTCCTGAAGGTCTGTTCAGCTGGGCTGGCACACACATTTCCTTGGGGAGCATCTGGAGGGTTTTTACCCTTAGTTTAGACCCCTTTGTAGATGGTCAACAGGTCCCCATTGCCAGTGACCTCCTCAGGCTGCATGGTCCCACAGCACTGGTGACCCTCCACAACCCTGAACTCCTGGATACAGCCCTGTGGGTTTGCAGGATGCTGCAGGCTCTGATTCAGCAGCCTCACAGCTCTCTGCTCACCCGATTTGCTCCATGGCTCCGTGCCCAGGGCTGCACTCCATCTCAATATTCAAATGTGGGGTTGATGGCAGCCTGGATGTGCCTCGTGCCAGAAGGGACCTGATCAGATTAGGTGGTCCTCAGCAGAGCAGACAGGGTCCTCACCTCCCCGTCTGAGACTCTTTAAAGAAAGCAGAAAGGAGGAAAAGGGAGTTTTTAACATGAAACATCTGGCGAGTTGTTCTGCCCTACACACCAGGATGGGAGGGAAACATGTCCTCCAGGCAGAACTGAGGGAAGAGGAGCTCTGTGGATATTTACAGTGACGGGCACGAGTGCAGCTGGACCAGCTGTCCCTGTATGCTCACTGCCCCATGTCCCCATGTCCCCCAGGATGTGCCCAAAGCCATTCTCGGGACATGTCCTGCACCCTGTGTGCTCAGGGAGGGGACAGGGGCTACACTGTCCACAGACACCTGGAAAAGCCTGAAGCCATCCAGGAACAGACCTGCTGGCCACTACCACGAGCTGGCACCGGGCGAGGTCCCAGCTTTCCTTTGGGAGATGGAAACTCAGCACCCGGAGCGGGAGGGAGCCAGGAGAGTTAAGCAGGGACAGGCTGTAGAATACTGTTAGAGAACAAAGCGTGCCTGAGAGAGAGCTGTGAAATACTTGGGAGTCTCTCAAGGAAGCTGGCAGCAGAGCAGATTCAGACGGACTCAAACATCGCTCCCACCTGGTCTGAGAGCGGGCCAGGGAGCGGCAGGCTCAGAGCCTGCACTGACCCAGACTAATGCTCCCTTTTATCGCCCGGCTTTAAACACGCTTTTATGATGTGCGAGAAGGGGGCAGATGGTTCTCTAATTAACTCGGGAGTGCTGAGTTGTGAAGTGCTGCGGGGAAAAGCAGCTCCAGCAGGGATGGCAGGGCGAGTCAGCAGAGCAGCCCGAGGCTCTGCCAGGCAGCTGCTGCCCAGGGGCAGATGCCGCCTCCCAGGGGCACTGCCTGCTCCCGGCACCCCAGCTCTGTTCCCTCACAAATGCCACCTGAAAACCTCCGTCTCGCGAAAGTGGTGCTAATCCAGACGATGTTCTCATGCAGCACCCCCAGGGGAGCTCATATTGTCACTGCTGCTTCTTCAGTCTCGCCTTGCTCTTTGTTTTTGTGCTTGGCTGCTTTTCACATCCCCCTGGATTAAGGGCCCTGCAGCCCCTGCTGTGGTTGTCTCATCCATCTGCACCTGCGGGGAGACACAGGAAGCCACCACACAACTCCCCATCCTCTCACCTGACCAGGCTGGAGCTCCCCACATCCAACACTGGAGAGCCTCTGGGACTGGGTAACACCTTCTCTAAGCAATTCCAATGGATCTAAAAACCTCATGCTTATCAGTTTTACCTAAACACAGTATCTCTGTGATTTCTATCCCTGAAACCAAAACTAAATTCCTAGTAATTTGGATTCAAAGTGAAAAAAAGCCTGTTTCAGCCTGAGATGTTTCAGCCTGGGTTTACTTTATGTGTTCAGCCCTGAAATACAATACAGTTCCAGGCGGAAAAAAAATCCCCCAGATTTTCCTTTGAAATGGTGAAATATTTCATCAATGTCTGCAGCCTCTTCAGCGAGCAGCTCACCTGGCCCGAGGCAACATTCTACAGTCAAAGATTAATTGAATTAATTAAATTGAAACACCATCCATGTGCTAGTTACAAATGACATCTTAACTGGCCGAGTTGGCCCAAAGCATCACCGTGGGCAACAGAGTCTGGGTGGCAGCGCAGAAACCTGAAAGCTTTCAAACCCTCCATCCCTGAGGCAGATTTTGGCACATGGCTGATGCCAGGGCACTCACATCATGGGGAGCAGAAGCTTCAAACACCGGCAGGCAGGAGCGTGAGGCAGGAGGAATCGCCCCTGTTCAGCCTCTGCTCCCGGGAATAAAAGAGAGGAGGACAGTAAAGCCTCTGTTATCTCAGCGGGGATGAGGGACTTGAGGGATGGAGATGACACCGTTTGAGACAACAGGTGAAACTTGGCAGCTGGGAGGGAAATTTAGCGGTGGTTGTGCAAGAGGAACAATTTGGAGGGAACGGGCTGCTTGTGTCTGACAGCGCCGGAGTTCTGACACTAGGGAAAAGCCCCAAATTCTAGAGGCTGCTGACGGACGCTGGCAAAGAATGGAATCAGAATCATCCCAAAACCTGGCGGAAGAGACGAGCGGCGCATCCGGCAGCAGGACCCACTGCAGCAATTCCCAAATTCCCGCTGCCCATCCAAGAAGCTTCTCCTGGCACTGCCAGCACCGAGCCCAGCCCTCCGTCACCCCTTCCCCGCACCGCCTGCGCTGCCGGCTCGGCCGCTGTCCTCAGCTGACTCCTCTTGGTTTCCTGGTTTAAACAAATAAAATAGCATTTGGGCTATATGTTTCAGATGATTAAAACACATTCAGT
>JAOTQP010000828.1:785654-798339 GCA_026413545.1 Cichladusa arquata
CCCCCTGGCCGGGAAAAGGAGCCGCTCTGTCACCCCCTGGCCGGGAAAAGGAGCCGCTCTGTCACCCCCTGGCCGGGAAAAGGAGCCGCTCTGTCACCCCCTGGCCGGGGCCGGGCTGGGCTGCGCCAGGGGGCTGAGCACGTGTCCCCTTCTATCCAAGGCACACTGGCAGAACCTCGGGAGGGGATATAGGGGGGCACAGACTCCGGGGCTGTGTGATGAGTCCTGGCACGGCTCCTCCCCCTGCATGTTGCATCCCCAGGGATGTCCTGTGCTGCCACTGAGTGTCCCAACATCTCCTGTGCATGCACAGCCCCACACCCCTGTCACACACGGGTGTCCTGACACCCTGGGACATCCCTGTGTGGGGCTGGGCATCTCTGACAGGTGAGCAGGGCTCAGGGGACACCCTCACCCCTGTCATTGGTGGGGCACAGTGTGGGGGCACAGACACCCCCCAGTTTGCCCCACATCTGCGATGGAGATGTGCAGCACAATGTGCTCTACCGTGGTGTGCCAGCCCTGCCAGCTGCCTGTCCCCCCTGGGCGCTGGCGCTGCCCTGCCCGGCCCCTGGGCACTGCCCAGCCCGTGGTGGTGCTGCCAGGGCTGTGCCACTGCATGCTGGGGAGGCCAGTGCAGGTCCCCAGGTCCCAGCCACAGGGTCTCCAGTGCCCGTGCCCCCTGGCTGCTGGCTACAGCTTCCCATGGGGACTGTGGCCATGACAGCCCCCCCACACCCTCCTGGCAGCCCCCCTGCCTGGCTCTGCCCTGCAAACTCCACCACAAACCCTCTCCCTCTGTCAGAAGAGAAGCTTCCCTCTGCACTGCAGTCCCCTTGTGTCCCCAGTCTAGCTGTCCCCAGCCCACCCATGGCCCTGGTGGAGCTGGGAGGCCAGCCAGGGGTGGCAGCCTGGTGGCCTGTAGAAGACATGTCACTGCCAGCATCCAAACCAGCCAAAAAACCTTGGCCAAAAAACCTTGTGGCCTCGGAGCACAAGCTGAGATGCCCTGGAGAGCACTGGCACCTGGTGGGTGACCCCAATGTCACACAGACAAGTGGAGGGACACAGGGTTTCCATGGGTCTCAGCAGTGTCCCCCCAGTCTGTCACCCCAGTCCCACTGGCCTGAGCTGGCTCTTCCCATTGGCACCTCAGCAGACAGGACACATCCAAGGATCCTTGGGGCAGCCCCAGAGGATGCTCAGGCATGGCTGGGACCAGCAGGGACTGTGGGCATCAACTGGGACAGTGCCAGGACCCATCCCCCAGAGCCACATGAGGCTGGAGGTGATGGAGACAGCCCTGGCTGTGGAATGGAGCAGGAGCTGGGAAGCAGAGCTGGACTGCAGCCAGCCCCACGCCCCTCCCTCCCTCCCTTGCAGGGTCAGGTCCTGCTAACTCCTGCACCGAGGTGCCATGCCTGGGTCCCAGCTGGGACCTCAGAGCCCTGTCACCACTGTCACTGTGGGCAAACAGGGATGCAAGGAAAGGCAGGCACCTGCCATCGAGTTCCACATCCTCCACAGGGAGCAGCAGGGGAACCAGGAGCAGCCCCCCACTCCCCTGCCTTGGACCTCTGGGGGGATTTTAACAAGGGTCTCTTCTCTTGCAGGGGTTCCTGGTGCTATCCCAGGAGGGGGAGTCCCAGGAGGAGGCTTTTTCCCAGGTAAGGGGGTCCAGGCACCATTGGGAGGGGGCATCACCCTGTTTGCAAGGATGGGCAGGTGCCTGGGGGGTCTCTGAGTGCTTTGAGACACCGTGAAAGGCTGGGGACCTGCCAGCCAGGATCAGGTGACATGGGGACACCCTGTCTGGCTGCTCAGCATGAACTCAGCATCAGCCCCACGGTTTGGGGACACGACTGGGTGGCAGTGCCAGGCTTACCCCAGGGGCCCTAGCCCAGGGCTGGCACCTATGCCCTGCCCAGCCCTGGCCACAGGAGGCTCTCAGAGGTCACAGGCTGTCCCCAGAGCTTCAGCCAAAATCCTGGGGACATCCCAGGGAGGGATGGCCCATCCTGTGACACCCGTGGGACCCTCCCCACCTCCCCAGGGACCCCTGGGAGCAGCTGAGTGCTCCCAGAGCAGTGCTCACACTGTGCCCTTGCTCACAGGTGCTGGAATTGGAGGTTTGGGAGCAGGTGAGTGCTGGGACTCCCTGCCAGGCTAGGCTGGGGAGAGGGGCAGGATGCCCAGTGATCTGCCTTGTTTGGGCAGGGGCTCTGCCAGGAGGGCTGGCCCTGTCCCCCGTGTCCCCCTGCTGGGGAATGCTCGGAGGGAGGATGGCTCTGACCCCTCTCCCTGCGCTCGCTCTCCCCTAGGACTCGGGGCTGCAGGAAAACCTCCCAAACCAGGTAAGAAGCCTTTCCCTGGCTCTCACCACCTCCAGGCACGCCAGTGGCCAGGACATTTCACAGCCACTGCTGCCCTCACGCTGCTCCCCTGTGGCCAAGGGGAACCCCTTGGGCCAAGGCACACGCAGCCCTGCCCTGCCACACTAATCCTGCTACAGCCTCTGGGAGCCTCCCACCCCGCTTCGGCGCTGCCCTCTGCCCCCAGCCCCCCAGGCCTCCCGCTGGGGGAGCTTGCTGCCTGTAAAGCTGCGCCAGAGCTGCGGGAGGAGATGTAAAGCCGGGAGCCAGTGCCCGGTGGGAAGCTGGCAGCGCCTCCACCTGCCTGCCATCGGGGCCAAGCAGCTTTTGCACAGGCTCCTGCAGCCCACGCTGGGCTTTGCCTGGCCTAGGAATGCTGGGGAGAGGGGACATCACCAGGAGAGAGGGGAGATGCTGGCAGGAGGATGCACAGCTGGAGAAGGCACAGCTGGAGCCTGGGGCATCAGGGACTGAACGTGCAACATCTGGGGCCAAGGGAAATCATGGAATCATAGAATGGCCTGAGTTGCAAGGACCTTAAAGCTCACCCAGTTCCACCCCCTGTCATGGGCAGGGACACCTTCCACTGTCTTAGGCTGCTGCAAGCCCCATCCAACCTGGCCTTGGACACTTCCAGGGATGGGGCAGCCACAGCTGCTCAGGACACCCTGTGCCAGGACCTCACCACCTCCAGAGCAGAGAATTTCCTCCTAACATTGAGTCTAAATCTCTCCTTTTTTGGTTCAAACCACTCCCTCTTGTCCTGGCGCTCTCTGCACGGTGCCTGTTGATCCCCATGCAGAAATGCTGCTTCATGTCACCAAAGGCTGCCTGGGGTCCCCTCTGTGCCCATCCCAGGGGTCCCTGCCGTGCCCAGGGCAGGGCATCCCATGCCCCTGGCCCCCCGAAGCGGCCGGGCTGCGCAGTGGGAGCTGCAGCCCGAGGCGGGGGCCAGCAGCCTCCGTTTGCTCAGATTTCAGCTCGTGGAAAGAAAAACAAGGCCCTTTATTTGGGCGTAATTAAAACCAAACGCGGGGCGGCTGCGAAGGCCCAGCCGGAGCAGTGTCCGCGCCCGGAGCCAGCGGCTCCGGAATTTGCGCCTGGAGGGAGCGAGGGCTGATGAGCCCCAGATGTTGGAAGGCAGCGCTGGCCGGAGACCCAGGGACTCATTCCTCAGCCATAAACATTTTGGTTCCGTCCCCTTGTGGCCTGGCAGGGTGGGGGGTGGGTGAGGCAGAAGAGATAGGATGGAGGACCCAAGGACATTTGTCACCCGTCCCTGTGCCTGTCCCTGGGCTGTTCTCCCAGCCCCCACTCCTCTGTCCCTCTGGGCCTGGCCACCACCCCCCTCACCCCACTTCTCTTTCTAGGGGTCGGAGGACTTGGGGGACTTGGCCCCCTTGGCCTGCAGCCAGGTGAGCACTGACCACTGTCCACCCTGCCCCGGGCCATCCCCGGGGCGATGTCCCCAGAGAGCCACCTTGGGGACAGCTCATCCCCTGTCCCCATCTCCACAGCCCTCCAGGTGTGCTGGATGGGTCCCATCCGGGCTGGGTGCCCTTCCCAGACCTGAGGGACTGCAGCCCTGAGGTGCCCCAGCATGGTGACATCGGCCACAGTAGGGTGACCCCAGAGGAGAGGAGGCACCTGGGGTCCTCTCAGGGCTGGCAGCAGAGGGACAGTGCCTCTGCAGGTGGCCAGCCAGTGGCTCCAGGGGTGTCAGCACCCACTGCAGGACTGTCAGGTGTCGTGTGTGCCAGGTGGGATGTGGATGGGAGCACGAATTTGGGGGATGCAGGACAGGGCAGTCAGTGCCTGCTAACGCCGCCTCGCCCAGCCTAACGCCAGCCCTGGCACTGCCACGCAGCCCCCACAGCTCACCGTGCCCACCGCGAGGGCAGGAGCCCCTGCTGGCAGCTGTTTTTTAGGGGTGTTGATGCTGGTTGTTCTCCCTACAGGTGCTGCGGGTCTGTTCCCCGGAGCTGCCTTCCCCGGGGGCGCGTTCCCGGGAGCCGCCTCGGCCGCGGCGCTCAAGGCTGCTGCAAAAGCTGGTGAGTGCTGGGGGGGTCTGGGCAAGGCGGCCCGGGGTCGGGCAGCCCCCAGGGACTCGGGGCCAGGACAGCTTTCCCCTGGAGCCGGGGCTGCAGGCAGGAGCTGAATCTCTCACTGGGCTCCCCAGTGACTCGGAGGGACCCAGGCGCGGGGGAATTGGCCAAACCTGAGCCCCCAGGAGCAGAGACGACCCCTAGGACCGCCTCAGGGTGTCCCCTTCACCCCCGAGGGCCATCCTGAGTTTGTCCCTTCTCTGGGTCCGTTCCGGCCAGCCGCAGCCCGGCGGCGGCAGCTCCCCCTGGTACACTCCTCTTCCCAATGCCCCCAGGTGCTGGCATTGGAGGCGTGGGTGGAATTGGTGGTCTTGGTGGCCTCGGGGTCTCCACAGGTAGGAAACACTCCTCGCTCCCAGCAGAGCCGGGCCTGGGGCAGAGCTGTCCCCGGCGCGGGCAGGAGCGGGGGCTCAGGGGTCTGTGCTGCCCGCAGGTGCCGTGGTACCGGGCGCGGTGCAGCCCGGCCTGGGCGCGGCAGGGAAACCCCCTAAAATACCAGGTAGGTGACGGCCCCGGCGTCGGGGCCGGGGCGGGGAGCGACTCCATCCGGCCCCTCATCCCTGCATTTCTTTTGCCTGCAGGTGCTGGGATTCCTGGAGCTTTTCCGGGCGGCGTGCTCCCCGGTGCAGGTGAGCTGGGGGTGCCCCCCACCGGCAGCACTCCAACCTCCGAGGGGGTCCCCACCCTGCCAGCAGCACCCCAGTGCCGAGGGGGTCCCTACCCCTCCGTCAGCTCCCCAACCTCCCAAGTGGTCCCTGCCCAGTGCCAGCAGCCCCCGTGGGGAGAGCACCCTGCCCTGCTGCCCGCCTGCCTCCCGCTGCTCCCTGCAGCTTCCAAACCCCTTGGCTGAGGTCACAGTGACATTTCCACCCTGCCAAAGGCATGGGGGGACCCGGCACCTCCATCCCGTGCCAAGCTTGGCGGGAGCAGGCAGCATCAGCACTGGGAGAGGAGCTGGCACAGCCACCAGGGCTGGCGGCGTGGGAAGGAGGGGGAGGAGGTGGCGGGAGAGAGGAATTCCTCAGTGCAAAGTAATTTGGAGGAGGAAAACTTGTGAAAACAAGATGTTTCGACACTGTCCGAAGTGTGTTGCTGGTCAGGAATGTCTTTTCCATGTCTGAAAAAGCTTGAGCTATAATGAAAGACATTTGTAAGAGGGGAAAAAGAATCCCAAACCAAAAGGAAACTCAAAACCCAAAATTCCAACCCAAAGGACCACAAGGCCCTAACGCTGTCTGCTACCCCTGGAGGGCTGGAGAGCCCCATCTGGCCCCAGGCCACTGAGCATCACCAGGGCAGAGAGCACTGCCCAGGCCTGGCTGGGGCTTTGCTGTCACCAGTGAGACTCCTCTGGAGTGCTGTGTTCCCTGCAGGCTCTGTTCCACAGGCAGCTCCAGGCCTGCAGCAAGCCCCTCCTGGCAACTGGAGGTGCAGGCAGCTGGCACAGGGTGGTCCCAGCAAGCCCCCGAGGATGAGGGTGCCATGGGTGACAGGGATTTGGGAGCTGGGTATGGGGGTGTTGGGTACCAGTAACATCCTGAGGCCTCAGCTCACCCCTCTGGTCTCTGCTCCAGGTGTTCGCTTCCCTGGTGTGGGGGTGCTGCCTGGAGTCCCCACTGGAGTTGGAGTCAAGCCTAAAGCCCCAGGTAGGTCCCCTCAATCCCCTTGGAACACTGGGGTGGGTTCAGAGCTGGCTCCAGCTTGGCTCTTAAGCCCATCCTTTGAGATCACAGCCCTACAGGGCACTTAGCAGGGAGGCCAACCCACAGCTGAATTCACTCAGGTTAATTGGGGCCTCCAGAAGCAGCCCAGGATTCACACAGGTGTCTTTGTGTTTCCTTTTAGGAGTTGGAGCCTTTGGAGGAATCCCTGGTGAGTGTCTCATCTCTCTTGCCTGTCCTTCTCTTCCTTCCCAAGCCTGCTCCTCACAGCCATGGTATCCCCACACCAGAAGATGCCTCAGGGCTTCCCAAGCCACCCACTATCCTCTGCCAGGGTGCCCTGGGGCACTCCCCTCCGTCCAGGACTGGTGGCAGCCGTGGCGCGGGCTCCAGGTGAGAGTCTGCTGTTGGTTTGCAGGACTGGGAGGTTTTGGAGGTCAGCAGCCCGGTGTCCCTCTGGGGTATCCCATCAAAGCTCCTAAGCTCCCAGGTAAGCTCCACAGCCAGCAGAGTGGCTTCACTGCGGTGCAGGATCCCCAGCAGTGTCAGGACAAGGACCCGCCGTCCCCTGGGGCTGAGGCACGGTGCCCACTGGTCCTCCAGACCTGGCAGTGCCAGTGCTGGCCCTGGGACAGCAGGACAGAGCCAGGGGCTCTGCTGTGCTCTGCCCGTGGCAGCCCCATGGGCAGCTGCTGGGGTGATGCCCGTGGTCTTGCCCCTGGCTCATGTGGACAGTGCTGTGGCTCTCCCCAGCTGTTGTAAGGTAGGAAGGGTCACGTTCTGGGGACATGCTTTAGGCCAGGCCACCCTGGGATGTCCCTGCCAGCTCCTGCTGGCACAAGGCGCAGCCTGTGCAGGGACAGTCTGATTTCTCTGGCTCCTGGGGTTGGGCTGGGCATTCACCTGGGCCAGGTGTCCTGGCTCAAGGAGCTGTAGCTGAGCCCACCTGAGGGCTCCAGGCAGGTGTCCCTCCCCACTGCCCACCCGGATGGCACTCAGCTCCAGCCCAGGTCAGCCTAGAGGAGCTCAGCACCCCTTTCCCAGCCCAGGCTGCTCTGCACACATTCCTCTCCCAGCCCTGTGCCAGGTGTCAGCTCTGCCTGTACCCGGGCAGCTGTGCCCATGGAGGGACAGTGGCAGGTTCTGTGCCCTTCAGGGGCCATGCTGCCACCTGACTGCTCCCCAGTGCATCCTGAGAAGGGTGGCAGCCATTGGGGATCCGCAGGCATTTCCCCATTCACCCAAACAAGTTGCTGGGGGCAGGAGAGCATCGGTGAGAGGAGCCCCCCAGGCAGCACATCCCAGTCCAGCTCCAGTCCCAGCAGCTCTGCTGGCTTCCCCCCAGCAGGGCTCATGGCCCCAAGCAGCAGCAGGGATCCCTGGTCTGCTCTGGTTTCCTGCAGTGGAGCAGAGTTACGATCCTTCAGAGACTCAGCCTTGCTGCTGGCAGACCCTGTCTGAGTCCCAGCCCCAGGATAGGGACCAGGACAGTGAGGATGTCTCCAGACCTTCCTGGGATGCTGGGGGATGCTGGTTTGTCACCTCTGGGGGCTTGGGGCTGGCGGTGCAAGGACAGACCGTGCTGTTGGCTGTGGAGGCTCCTGTCTTGATACTGCAGGTGGATCTGGGGCTGCCACAGGTGGGGTGTCCCCTGCACTGTCCCCGTTGCAGTAGGTGCAGGTTGAGAGGGGATGAGGGGACAGTGGGACAAATAATACTTTAAGTGGAAAATTGCCTCTTTAGATGACTTGCTCCTGTGCTGTCCCCACTCAGGAGGTGGCCCTGGCCCTGGTGTCCACCTTGCTGGAGGTTCAGTCTGAAGCTGTGGCTGTCCCATTGATGCTGTAGGGATGGAGTGTCCAGCTGTGCTTGGGTGGCATCAGTCTATGCAGAGCCCTTCCAGTGTGTGCATCGGCCCGAGCCCCCCTGGCAGTGTGGGTGACATTCTCGTGGGCACAGCCCCAGGGCAGGGGCTGCCTTCCCATCCAGCTGGGGGTGGTGGGGAGCTGGGCTTGGACCCGCCAAAACCCTTGGAGACCCAAGGTTTGGACTTCTGGCCCTTGGAATCACCTCCATGTGTGTGACCCTTTCCCAGCTTTAGGGTTAGCAAGGTGCTGATAAGGTGCCCCTGGTTGGGCAAGGGTGGCCCTCAAGGTGGGGGACACCTGGCACAGCTCAGTGTGAGCCTCTGCCCGCCAGTGCCACTGTACTGCCGTGGGACACCACGGGATAGTCTGGCAGGATGGAGGGAAATCTTATCCCCACATGTTGGCTGCTGGGATGGTGTCTAGTGCCTGAGGAGATGCTGTGCCATGAGTAATTCCATCCTGGCTGCAGGCAGCCACATCCCTGCCCACGGCCCCCTTGCTGGAGACACCCCCACCCTGCGTGCAGCTCGAGGTGTCCCCCCAGGAATGTGGCAGCCCATGGTGTCGGGCTGCTGCCAGCAGTGATGGGAGCTGAGCTGCTGGCTGCCCAGCCCGCCGTCCCCACTGAGTCAGGGGCATCCCCACGCCATTCCGAGTGCTGCCATCCGCCTCTTTCGCAAGGAGACATTTTCCTGGCCACGATGTTCCAGCTCATAATCCCTCCCCACCCCTTGCACCGACCTCCTAACGAGGTCACGTTTCAGCCGAGGCTCCCAAGCCCTGATTCCAATTAAAATCTTTCCTTCGGAGCTGGCCGGGTGCAGCCAGCTGGGTACAGCTCTTGCCGTGGGGCTCCCGTGGGACCCCTTGCTGGAGCAGGGTCATGAGAGGCTCCCGCAGAACCAGCTTCAGGCGCCACAGCCCTCGGCCAGGGCTCCGAGGGGGCGGCTGCTTTCAAGGTGAGGGAGAACAGCATCTCCTGGCCCAGCTCCACCGCGGGGGTGTGTATCCCGGAAGATTCACTGTCACAATGGACGGAGCTCCTGGGCTGGTGCCGCACAGCCCTGGCAGAGCGGGGCCACGCCGTGGGGCAGAGGGGACAGGGCCAGCAGCAGCCAGGTGTTAACCCCCCCTTCTCTCCTCTCCTCTTGTCCCCAGGTGGCTATGGACTGCCCTACACCAATGGTAAGCTGCCCCATGGTGAGTGCTTGTGTCCTCAGTCCTCATGGCTGCCACCATGACCTCGTGGCCACCGACCCTCGGGGTGGTGTGAGGGATATCCCGCTCCCAGGGCGAGGTGGTCCCTTGGGGACCTCGTGCCTTGCTTTTGGTGGCTGTGGACCAGCCTGGAAACTCAACTTTCCCGGCATCCCTGGGAGCTGTTAATCCATGGGATATGTCCTGAGCCACTCCAGCTCCAGCCAGGGATGTTCGAACTGGGATCTCAAGTGGGGAGGAGCTGGCTTTGGCATCCGTCTGCATCCTCTGGCGCCAGGGGGAGGAGATCCAAGGGAGCTGCTCCGTCTGTCTCGTTATCCTTCCCCTGGCCGGTGCCTGACCTGGCCCTGCCGCTGTGTTGTGATTGCAGGCCTCCGGATCGGCGGGATAGGAGCCGGCCTCCTGGCAGGAAAGGCAGGATACCCCACCGGGACAGGTACTCCGCAGCCCCAGGGTGGGGACAGGCACGGGCACGGCAGGGGGCCACGCACCCTGTCACCTTGCTGGCCCCTGGACGGGGGTTGGGCACTGTCTGGGGACTGCAGGGACAGTCCCTCCGGAGGGGAGCAGCACGTCCCCCAGGAGAGGGGGACAGCTGCTGGCAGGAGTGGCGGGTCCCCAGTGTGCCTGTGGGGTGGAGGAGCTGGGGTGGGAATGGTCTCAGCACCTCAGCGGCTCAGTGCCCATGTCCTCCGCAGGGGTCGGAGCACAGGCGGCAGCAGCGAAGGCAGCAGCGAAACTCGGTGAGTCGCCATTTGTGGCACAAATACCACCCACCCCCCCAGCAGGGAGCTGCTCCCTCCCTCCCTGCCAGCCCCGGGAATGCTGGCTGTGTCCCCGTGTCCCCGCACCACCGCTGACCGCGCTGTCCCCCGCGGCAGGGGCCGGTGTCTTGCCCGGCGTTGGCGGCATCCCGGGAGTCGCACCCGGTGTCGGCGTGGGCGGTGTCCCAGGAGTTGGAGGTGAGGCGATCAGAGGGCTCTGCCCTGGGGCTTGGGGAGGGTCTGCTTCCCTTATCCCGCATCCCTGACTCTCGCCCGCTGTCCCGGCAGTCGGAGGACCGGCAGCGGCGGCAGCAGCGGCGAAGGCAGCGGCAAAGGCAGGAGCTTTTGGTGAGTTCCTGCTGCCTCGGACAGATCTCGGCACAGGGAAGAGCCGTGCATCCATGCCAGGGGCTGTGTGGCTCCACAGCTGCCCCAGCAGCCCCTATCCCATCCTCTGGGTACTCTCCCTGCCCCCTGTCCTGGTTCCAGCAGCTTTTCCAGCAGTGATGAAGGGCTGATAGGCCCCTCGGGATGCAGCAGCCTGGCACAGGGCAGAGCCTGCCCATCACATTTGGTCTCTCTGTGAGATGTGGGTTTGCTGTGCCAGGTGCCAGTGGAGTTGCCAGGGACGTGCTGTCTGTGCTGAGCTGTCCTTCCCTAGTGAGGGATGCTCCTGGTGATGCAGATCTCTGCTGCTCCCCTCCTTGGCTGTTCTGTGGGGGAAAAGCGAGGAGCAAACCACACATTGGAGTATTCAGAGAACACGTGCCAATCCTGGGAGAGCTGGGATGTACAGCCACAACCTTGGGGGACTTTGGGAGTCCTTGGCCACCATGCTTGGTGGCCAGGCCCCTGATAGCTGTAGGGAGCTGGGAATCAAATTCCCAGGACCATCCCAGGTTCCCTGAGGAGCTGCTTTAGGGAGTGAGGAGCCCACCACAAAGCAGGTGCCCAAGAGACTCCTGTGACCCTGGAACAGATCATGTCCCCACCAGTGGCAGAGTGGGATATGTGAAGGTGTCTGACAACTCTGCTTTCCTCCAGCTCCAGGGGCAGTGCCCGGAGTCGGAGCTGTCCCTGGCTTGGTACCTGGTGTCGGAGCTGTCCCAGGGGCGGTGCCCGGCGTCGGAGCTGTCCCCGGGGTGGCAGGTGACTGTTCCAGGAGCCCTGTCCCCATGGCCCAGCTCAGTGGGGCCGTGGTGGCTGAGGGTCCGTGTCTCCCTTGTCCCCAGGGGTGCCGTCGGCAGCAGCAGCAGCCAAGGCAGCTAAGTACGGTACGTGCTGCGCGGGGCCCAGCCCGGGACCCCTGCCCGCCCTGCCCAGCCTGACACTCGGGGCTGCCCAGCACGGGCTGTCCCCTGGGGTCACTCCTGATGGGGAATGGGGAATGCTCAGCCCAGCTCCTGGCTGCTCCCACCTGGGCCTGGCTCCATCCCCAGGGCAGAACCTTCTCCCTCCTCAGGGGTGCTACCAGCTGCTCTGTGGAAATGAACAATGAGCCCAGTTTTGCGGCTTTGGATTTAATTGAATTCCTGGGTTTAGTGCAAAATCTGTTTTCCAGCAGCAGATGTGACACAAGATCTGGTGCCCAAGGGTTCACGGCTGCTGCAATTAGGGCAGGGATTCCAGGTAGAGCGGCCCATACCCAGGGTCACCATTCTCTTCAATCTGTTGGGATTGTTGAGATGGTGGGATCCATCAGGTATAACCACCCCAATGGAGCTCCAGTGGGGCCAGGATTCATGGGTCAGCAGCAGGGTAGTCTGGAGCTTGGGCCCAGGGAGGAGGTAGAATTGGCCCTGAGGTTTCACACAGCATTGGGGTTCCATATTCTTCTGCAAAAGAGCGAGCCAGCACTTACCTCGCCAGGTCTCAGGACCACTTTTTTCACTGTTACTATGGAGCCCTGGGAATCTCCATGTGGAGCCTTGGGAATCCCCACTAGGAGCCATGGTCAATGGCAACTCTCCTTTGAGGGTTAAACCACTGATGCCCATCATCTATACTGCACATAAAAAAATCCCTCCACAGGCTCAGGGAAGGATGGGATTCAGGAATTCAGGAGGGAACTCAGCAGTGGGTGGTCTGTGATGAAGTGCCTCTGCCTAGCAGAGTGCCGTGAGGACAAAGCCCTCTGACAGTCAGCCCTTGCAGAAGTGACCTAACGCTTATCTGTGTGGCACTAAGGTGTGCCAGCAGGTGCAGGCTGCCAATGCCCTGGGCAGCTCCCCAGTCTGGCCAGTGCCCAGGCTGCCAGCCCTCGCAGACACCTGCTGGGGAGAGGCAGCCAATTCTCCTCCATGGCCTGTCTGGCTGCAAGGCCTGATGTCCTAATGGCATGGAGCACCTTGGGCCCCTGTGATGATGAGGATGGTTGTGCTCCCTGTGCTGGTGACTGCCTGGCAATCGCTGTGAGAGTCAGGGACTGATCCCTGCCCTGCCCTGCTGGGGTCTCTCCTGGATGAGGCCATGGATGCTCTGCTCTCCAGGGCACGATGAGCAGACAGAGCCATGGCAGGTCCCAGCTCTGAGCTCTTGCTGCAGCCAGCTCTGACTTGCCCCTCGTGTCCCGGCAGGCGCCGGCGTTCCCGGTGTCGGTGTGGGCGGCGTCCCCGGCCTCGTGCCCGGAGTCGGAGCTGTCCCTGGCTTGGTACCTGGTGTCGGAGCTGTCCCAGGGGCGGTGCCCGGCGTCGGAGC
>JAOTQP010000828.1:807620-822383 GCA_026413545.1 Cichladusa arquata
TGTCCCCATCCTGCACCCACCCTCTGCCCCCATCCTGCCCCCTCTGTCCCCATCCTGCACCCACCCTCTGCTCCCATTCTGCACTCACTGGGTGCCCCCATCCTGCAGTGGGTGCCCCCATCCCACCCCTGCCCTGCTGCCAGCCCTGGGGCCATTGGTGCCACGACCTTGACCCGTTGTGGGATCAATGGGTGCGGGATGAATTCACCACCCCGGGCAGAGGGATTTAACCCCTGGTGCTGCCGTGGGCCGGCTGCTGTGGTGCCAGCCCTGTCACCTGGTGTTGTGCTGCCTGCAGGGACCCAGCTGCCGGTGTGTGCGAGCTGCGGGCAGGGCATCTTCGATGGGCAGTACCTGCAGGCGCTGAAGGCTGACTGGCATGCCGACTGCTTCAGGTGGGACCCGCTGGGGACGCTGGGCTGGATGGTGTCGGGGACACTGGGATGGCGTCAGGGGCATCGGGACGGATGGTGTCGTGGACATGGGATGGATGGCCTTGGGGACACCAGGATGGCGTCAGGGACAGTGGGCTGCTCTGCAGGGCAGGGACATGCGTGAGGCCGTGTGTCACTCACTGGAGTGTGGCTGTGGCTCCTGGCACCCGGGGGGGCCTGAGACCAGGCCTGGCAGAGGACTCTGCTGCCTGTCCCTCGCTGTCCCCTCCTGCCGGGTGACAGGGTGCGTGTGGCTGATGTCACCCGCTCCCCTCCCTCCCTGTTTCCTCTTTCACTCGAGCCCTCCCGGCAGCTCCGGCCGCTGGAGCTCCGAGAAGCAGGAGGAGAAAGGGCCGGGCCCGGGGGCGCAGGGGTGCCCGGGACCTGACGGGGTTCCCTTGGGGCCGGGGGTGCCCTGGGCTGTCCCCAGGCTGTGTCCCTGTCCGGTGGATGAGGATGCTGGCGGCAGTGCTGAGGAAGAGCCGCATCCTGAGCGCCGGAGCCAAGTGAGTGGGAGTGGGATTGCAGTGGGGGTGGGTCAGGACGGGCTGTGCCTTGGGGGGCTCAGTCTGTGTCCTCCGTGCTCGGCTTCCCCCCTCTGGGCCATCAGCCAGAGCGGAGCCACTGCGGGGCCGCAGCTGGATCCGGTCCCCCCGATGGGTGAGCGGCTTCCGGCAGCGCTGGACTCGCTCAAAGCCTTCCTCCTCCTGCTCCTCCTCCTCTTCTTCCTCATCTTCTTCCTCTCCCCTTCTTCTCCTTCTCCCCCTCCCCTTCCCCTTGTCCTCCATTTCCCCCTCCTTTTCCCCCTGCTGCTCTTCCTCCTCCCCCTCCTCCTCCTCCTCCCCGCCCCCAGACCAGTGGGGTTTCGTGCTGCGCCATGGGGCGGGGGAGTCCTCGCGCGGTGACGTCATGGGGTGGGGAAACTCCGCGCCGTGACGTCACCGCTGGTTGGTATTCCACCTGCGTGGCTGGGGGCGGGCGGGGGGACTGCGACAGTCCCCGGCATCCCCTGCAGACTGTCCTGAGGCAACCCCACACCCTACAGCATCCCCGCACTGCAAATCCCCTACAGGAAATCCCCTACAGCACCCTCTGCACCCCTGCAGCACCCCTGCACTACAAATCCCCTACAGGAAATCCCCTACAGCACCCCCTGCACCCCTGCAGCACCCCTGTACTACAAATCCCCTACAGCTCCTCCTGCACCCCCTCTGCAACCCCTGCAGCATCCCTGTATTGCAAATCCCCTACAGGAAATCCCCTACAGCACCCCCTGCACCCCTACAGCAGCCCTGTACTACAAATCTCCTACAGCTCCCCCTGCACCCCCTCAACCCTCTCCCCCAGAGGATGTCATGCCTTGCAGCCCCCTGCACCCCTCCCACAAGCATCCCCTGCACCCATTCAGCACTCCCATATAGAAAATCCTCTATAGCCTCCCCCCAGCCACTCCCACACTCCCACACAAATCCTCTCTGGTACCCCCTGTCCCCTCCTGCACAGTCTGATGTGCACCCCTGCTGCTGCATCCCAAAACTGACGGGCTCATCTGCATCCCCAGGCACACCCTGCTGCTGTCACCCCCTGCACCCCCCAGCAGCCTCCAAGCAGCTCCCCCACCCCCTGTGCCCCTTGCAGATTGTCCCAAGGCTGGCATGTCCCTCTGGCTGTCTGTGCCAGCATGGGGAGTTTGTGACCAAGAGGGCACGTCCCTCTGTCCCTGACCAGGCTGGCACGTCTGTCCCCAGGGTGGGACATGGCTCTGTGTATCTGTGAGCAGGCTGGCATGTCCCTGTGTGTGTCTATGACCAGGCTGGCACATCCCTGGCCAGGCTGGGACATGTCTGTGTCTGTGCCCGGCTGGCATGTCTGTCACCGTGGTGCCATGTCCGTGGCAAGTCTGGCACATCTCTCTGTGTATCCATGACCAGGCTGGCATGTCCCTCACTAGGCTGGCACATCCCTGTGTGTGTGTCTGTGACCAGGGTGGGACATCTCTCTGATTAAGCTGGCATGTTCCTCTGTGTGCCCATGACCACATCTGTGAGCAGGGTGACAGACCCATGACTAGGGTGGGATGTCCCTCTATATGTCTGTGACCAGACTGGCACGTCACCCTAGTCATGGATAGAGGGACATGCCCTTCTGTGTATCTGTCACCAGGGTGGGAGGTCCCTCTGTCCGTGACCAGGCTGCCACACTTGTGACCAGTCTGTCTCATCCCTCTGTAGGTCTGTGCCAGGCTGGCATGTCTGGCACCAGCGTGGCATGTCTGGCACCAGTCTGGTACATCCCTCTGTGTGTCTTTGCCCAGGCTGACACATCCATGCAGGGCCGGCACTTCCCTCCTCATGCCTCTGCCTGCCCCGCATCCCCTCCTGTGTCTACCCCAGTGTCCCCACATGTCCCTGCAGCCCCAGCCTGCACTGTCACCCCCAGAATCACCTGCTGTCACCCTGGGGATGGTGACACATCGATGCAGCAGCCCTGCAACTATGTAGGAAGTGGGGGAAGCAGCTTGCTCAGAGAGCTGTGGAGTGGGCGAGCACTGGCTGTGCCCTAGGGTGACAATGGGGATGAGGTGACAAGGGGATCCCTGTCCCTGCTGCAGGTGCTGTGACTGCGGGGCCTCCCTGTCCCACCAGTACTACGAGAAGGATGGGCGCCTGTACTGCAAGAAGGATTACTGGGCGCGCTTCGGGGAGCTGTGCCACGGCTGCTCCGAGCAGATCACCAAGGGGCTGGTCATGGTGAGCACCATGGGGTCCTCAGGGTCTCTGGGCTGGTCATGGTGAGCACCATGGGGTCCTCAGGGTCCCTGGGCTGGTCATGGTGAGCACCATGGGGTCCTCAGGGTCCCTGGGCTGGTCGTGGTGAGCACCATGGGGTCCTCAGGGTCCCTGGGCTGGTTGTGGTGAGCACCATGGGGTCCTCAGGGTCCCTGGGCTGGTTGTGGTGAGCACCATGGGGTCCTCAGGGTTCCTGGGCTGGTTGTGGTGAGCACCATGGGGTCCTCAGGGGTGGGACATGTGGCCTTGTCCCATGGCTGAGCTCCTGGGGAGCAGAGGAGGTGGGGAAGGGGTGCAGACCCCCAGCACCACTGGGTGTGGTAGGGGTGTCCTCTACATTTTAGGGGGCCCTGGAGGGCCATGCTGGGGTTGGGGGATGCAGTGGAAAAGCTCAGGGTGGTGGGAGATGTTCCTTCAGCCACCCCCAACCTGGCAGCACTTCTGTCCCCACCATCCCATGGCTCAGCCTGCCCTTCCCAGGGCTCTGGTGCACCCGTGGGTGCTCCCAGCCCTCTCTGAGCCCCAGCCCCACCCTCGGTGCCCAGACAGGGGGTCCTGGGGCTGATGGCATTGCCCACAGGTGGCCGGGGAGCAGAAGTACCACCCCGAGTGCTTCAGCTGCCTCAACTGCCGCGCCTTCATCGGGGATGGGGACACCTACGCGCTGGTGGAGCGCTCCAAGCTCTACTGGTACGTCTGCTCTGGGGAGCTGGGGGGACACGTGCCCCAGCACACCCACCCACGCTCCCCCTCTGCTCCCACAGCGGCCACTGCTACTACCAGATGGTGGTGACCCCGGTGATCGAGCAGATCCTGCCGGACTCGCCGGCCTCCCGCATCCCTCACACCGTCACCCTCGTGTCCATCCCCGCCTGCTCCGACGGCAAGCGCGGCTTCTCCGTCTCCATCGACCAGGGCTGCGGCACCGAGCACCCCCGCACCGTGCGCGTCCGAGAGTGCGTCCTGTCCCCTCCCCAGGGCTGGGCCATCCCATCTGGGATCCATCCCAGGGACACCTTTTAGAGGAAGAAGGGTGGGGCCGGGTTGTTCCCATTGTCCAGGGGTGGCCTGTTGGGACCGTGGTGGCGTGTCCCCAGCTGCAGGAGGGTTTGTGGGGGCTGTGCTGGTGTGTCCTTGGCCATGCTGGCATTGCCTCATATGCCAGAGTGGGCTGTGGGTACCACATGTGTCCCTTTGTGGTTGGGGTAGCTTGTGGAGACTGTGCTAGCACGTCCCTGTCCAGGAGGCAGGGTGACAGTGGGGTCTGACATAGCCGTTGGGAGTGTCCCAGCAGACCCCCCTGATGGTGACAGTGTTGGGGATCTGATCCCACTGTCCCCACAGGGTGGACCCAGACTGCATCAGCCCTGACATGAAGAACTCCATCCACGTTGGTGACCGCATCCTGGAGATCAACGGGACCCCCATTGGCCACGTGCCCCTGGACGAGGTACGGTCCCCTTGTCACAGCCCAGCCAGCCCCGCTGCCGCCATGTCCCCAAACCCACCCCATCGTCATTTCCCTCTGCAGATCGACCTGCTGATCCAGGAGACGAGCCGCCTGCTGCAGCTGACCATCGAGCATGACCCCCATGAGCCGCTGGGCCGGGAGCCAGGGCTGGCGGGCAGCCCCCTGCCCGCCCTGTGCAGCCCCCTGTGCTCGCCAGCCCCCGCGCCCTGCGGGGACCCCACTGCCATGCGCCAGCGCGCTGTCACGTAAGGCCAGCCCCTGCCCCCGTTCCTGCTGGGCCCCCCCACGCACTGAGCTGTGCCCGCCCATCCCGCAGGAGGAGCTGCAGCACGGACAAGTCCCCGGGCTCGGGCTCCGCGGGCTCTCCCGCGTCCCAGCGCAAGGACATCGGGCGCTCCGAGTCCCTGCGCGTCGTGTCCCGCGCTCACCGCATCTTCCGCCCCTCTGACCTCATCCACGGGGAGGTGCTGGGCAAGGGCTGCTTTGGCCAGGCCATCAAGGTGGGACAGGGGGCACGAGCGTGGGGGTCTCGGCTCCCCAGGATGGAGGGGGTGGCTGAGTCCCTGCACTCCCGGACAGGTGACACATCGGGAAACAGGCGAGGTGATGGTCATGAAGGAGCTGATCCGCTTTGACGAGGAGACACAGAGGGCCTTCCTAAAAGAGGTGAGAGTCCCCTGTCCTTAATCCTCCAGGCTAGGGGGACACGAGGGATGGGTCTGTCTGATCCTGGCCCCTGGCACAACCCCTGGATAGGGGTGACCAAGCCTGTGGGTGCAGCCCTGCCCACTGAGCGTATGAGCAGCTCTTGTCCAGGGTGTCTGGGAGCCTTGGGGTGTCACAGATGTGGGGCTGCTTCTCCTGCAGGTGAAGGTGATGCGCTGCCTGGAGCACCCCAACGTGCTCAAGTTCATCGGGGTGCTCTACAAGGAGAAGAGGCTCAACTTCATCACAGAGTACATCAAAGGGGGCACCTTAAGGAGCCTCATCAAGAGCATGGTGAGCACTGGGGGGCAGGTTGGTCCCCCACCACCTCACAGCCCCAGTGGAGCTGGGGGACCCCTCTTCCTTTTCCATTCCCTGGCAAATTCCCCCTCCTGCCCCTCAGGACAGCCACTACCCCTGGAGCCAGCGGGTCAGCTTCGCCAAGGACATCGCCGCTGGCATGGTGGGTGCCACCATGGGATGGGTGGGTGGGACAGGTACTGGTGGGTGGGGGGACCATGGCATGGGGTGCTGCTGCTCTCAGCCCACCCTTCCCGCAGGCCTACCTCCACTCCATGAACATCATCCACCGTGACCTCAACTCTCACAACTGCCTCGTGCGGGAGGTGAGTCCCACCTTGGTGCTGGCCTCCCCCGGCCTGACGGGGGCTCTCCGTCCCTGTGTGGCTCCCCCAGGCCTCACCCCTACCTGTGCCCCCCAGAACAAGAGCGTGGTGGTGGCTGATTTCGGGCTGGCACGGCTGATGGTGGACGAGAAGAACCAGCCCGAGCATCTCAAGAACCTGAAGAAACCAGACCGCAAGAAACGCTACACGGTGGTGGGGAACCCCTACTGGATGGCCCCCGAGATGATCAATGGTGAGGGGAATGGGGCCAGCCAGGGCTCTGTGCCCAGGCAGGGGATGGTTGGTGGGGCCAGGACAGGACGTGTGACATGGCCTGACCCTGTGTCTGCAGGGAGGAGCTATGATGAGAAGGTGGACATCTTCTCCTTCGGCATCGTCCTCTGTGAGGCAAGTGCCCCTGGGGCTGGGGTCTGCTGTGGGTGCTGGGGTCCTCATGGTGTTTGGGGTCACTTCCTCAAGGTTGAGGGGTCTCCCTTGGGGTTGGGGTGTTTAGAGTCTTCTCCTTAGGACTGGAGTCTCTTCCCTTGAGCTTGGGGTCTCCCTAGGGCTTGGAGTCCTCATTGTGTTTGGGTTCCCCTCCAGGGTAAGGCTCTCCCCCTTGGGGTTGAGGTCTCCCTTTTGGGGTTGAGGTCCTCAGTGTGCTTGAGTTCCCCCTCTTAGGCTTGGAATCTTTCCTTGGAGTTGGGGCCTCTGCCCTTCGGTTAAGGGTCTCCCTGCTGGGGTGTCTCCCTTGGGGTTGGGGTTTCTTCATTGTGTTTGGGCTCCCTCCTGGGACTTGGACATCTCCCCCTTGGGGCTTCGGGGTCCGTTTTTGGGGTTGAAGCCCCTCCTTGGTGCTGAGCCCGCCTGTCCCTGCCGCTGCCCCCAGATCATCGGCCGGGTGAGCGCTGACCCCGATTACCTGCCCCGCACCACCGACTTCGGCCTCAACGTCCGGGGCTTCCTGGAGCGCTACTGCCCCCCCGCCTGCCCCCCCAGCTTCTTCCCCATAGCTGTCTGCTGCTGTGACCTGGACCCCGAGAAGCGGTGGGTGATGGAGACCCCCAGGGGTCCCTGGGGCAGGGGACGGGGTGGGGACAGCGCCGGCGGAGCTGCCACGTGTCCCCCTCGTCGCTCAGGCCGTCCTTCGCCAAGCTGGAGCAGTGGCTGGAGACGCTGCGCATGCACCTGGAGATCCACCTGCCGCTGAGCTCGCAGCTGGAGCAGCTGGACCGAGCCTTCGGGGAGACGCACCGGCGGGAGGGGGGGCTGCCTGCGGCCCCGCGGTAGAGCCCCCCCACCCCGCGCCCCTCTGCAGCCACGGGAGAAGGAGCTGCGCCCGCCGCCAGCCGCTCCTGGGGCTGCCCCAGCCCGGGCTGGATCCCGGGCCCCTGGACGCGCCCCCCCCCCCCGCTGCCCACCCCGGGGAGCCGGCTCTCCCCGGGGCCGCATGGCCCTGGGCACCCCCACGCCGTAGCTCTGACCGCCAGGACCAGCCCGGCCGGCCGCACCGCGGGGACCGTCCCACGGCCCCGTGTCCCCCCCGGCTCACCTCCCCTTTGCACAGCGGGGCTGCCCCGCCCGAGCCCCCGGGCTCCCCGGACAGAGCCGCGGCCTCGCGGCGGTGCCTTGGCTTTCCGTGAACTTGCACTGCGACAGGAGGGTCCCCGCGGCCCCCAGAGCACCCTCGTAGCATCGCCCCCGCCCTCGGCCGGCCCCTGAGGCTGCACCTGCCGGCACCCCGGGCTCGGGGGGCTGCCGGCACCCCCGGCCGAGTGCGGGGCCGTGGGCACACCCCCGTGGCGTGGGGACAGGCCCGTGGCGGTCCCTGCCGCCCCCCTGCCCCCCGCCCGTGCTGAGCCCTGCCCCGGGGACAGCGCCGGCTGCTCCGGAGGGACGGGGGGCTGCAGCTCATCTCGGTCTCCTGCCCCGGGGGCCCCAGGGGGTTGCGCCACGCGGTGCTTTTCATGCTCTTTATTCAGGTTCATTTTTCTGTAAGATATTTAAAGAGAAGAGTTTGTATTATTTTTTCATACAACGTAGCGTTTGCCATTTGTCACTGCCTCGGTTCTGCTTTCCCGAAGGGATCAAACTGTGAAGCCTCTCCGTGCACTTTTGCCCGGGAAGTCCAAGGCGACGTCCTCTGCGGAGGCGGGAAGGGAGCTCAAACTGTGATGTACCCCGAGCCGTGAGTCAATAAATCCTTCCTCACTCGCTGCCCCGCCTGTTGGCAATCGCTCGCCTCCCCTGGGGGGGCTGGGAGCTCCTGGGGAAACTGAGGCACGAGGGGACAGTCCCTCTGCCCAGGGTGGGGCTGTGGCACCAGCTGTGCCCCAGCTCACTCACCTCCATGGGGGCAATGCTGTTGTCCCCCTTGGTGCTGTCCCCACCCCACTGTGGGTACCCCTAGCCCTGGGAGTGGTGCTATCCCTGCCTGTGACACTGTGTCCCCTCACTGGCCGGGTGGCCATGCCCACTGTCACACCAGGGTGGTGACAGGCAGGTGACAGAGCCCTGTGACCATCGATGCCATGGAGCTGATTTGCATTTTGTGTCAAACCAGCCCCAGGGAACAATGAAGTGGCTCATGCTGGGGTAGCCCATGGCCCTCCCATGCTGTCCCTCTGTCTTCAACACCTTCCTGGACCAAACTAAGGTCCCCAAGCTCTGTCATTGGGGGATGCTGAGCTGGAGAAGACCTGGAAACCAAGGAGCTGAGAGGGGAGTGACAGGGAAGGAATGGGACTGGGGGGATGTCCCCAAGGATGTCCCCAGTGATGCTGCAGCTGGGGAAGGAGCCTGAAGGGGCCCAGAATCTAGGCTGGAACCCCTATCAGGAAAACCTCATGATTTATTGCTCTGGAGGGAGTGGGGGGATGTAGTGACAGTGGCTCAGTCCCCCCTCCTGACTGCCTGTTCCTCAGTTCCCCAGTGAGGGACAGGGACCAACACCCTGCCTGGTGTCACAGGCTGTCACACCACCCTTGGTGACACCACACTGCCCCGGGTGACACCCCACTGTGCTGATTCTTCGCTCTAGGAGCAGGACACTGTCACTCCCTGGGAACACTGGGATGAGGGACCCAGTGTGCCCATCACACCTGGGAAACACCACAGTCCCCAGTCCCCTGCTGCCACAGGAGAGCAGCACCCCAGGAGACCCCCCAGCCCTGCAGTAGGAACCCCCAGACCCGTGGGACCTCCCCAGCCCCTCACCTAGCTGGGTGCAGCTGTGGCTGTGGTATGCCAGGTGGTGCCAGGGACACCACACCCACTGGGACACTTGCTGGTGGCCCTTGGGGCAAGAGCCAGCAGCTGGCCACAATGCCAAGTGGCCACTTAGTTGCCCCTGTGACAAGCAACTCATCCCAGACCAAGCCACCAGCTGGGACACCCCCTCACCAGGCAGGGAGGTGGCCCTGGCACAGCTGCAGTGGCCCCGTGCTGTCACTGTCATGTGAAAGTCCCCTCCAGAGATGAGCAGCACTCTGTGCCCAAATCCAGCCCCAGTCCAGCCTGACCCAGTGCCTGTGGGAGAGGATGAGCCCTCTTCATCCCATCACCAGCACCTGGCTGTCCCCTCCAGCCCAGGAGGGACAAGGCCACCCAGACCATGTCACAGGCCACTAAGAGCTGCCACTGCATCCACTGTCTCTGCCCAGGTCCTGCTCTGTACTCCCCCAGGGATGTCTCTGGTAGAGCCCTGCCCATGCCTGTCCCCAGTCTGGAATGGTGGCACTTGGGAAGCCAGGTGTCCCCACCAAGGGGGTGGCCAAAGGCACCAGTGGCTCTGGCAAGGACACACTTGAGAGCTCCAGCCATGAACCATCAGCTGTGGGTTTGTCACCTTCCTCATGGGGAAGTTTGGGGCTCCAGGGGAGAGGAAGAAGGGCAAGTTCTCCCAGAATCCTGGCAAGGTGGGCACTGGTGCTGCAGGGACCCTGCTGGGGGACATCTTGTGACAGGGGTAACAGGCAGAGGGCCCTCATGAGGCTTGAGATATGCAAGGAGAAGAGGTGATGGGGACCAGTCAGGACACCCAGCTCCATAGGGATGTGTGGAGATGGAAAAGGATTCCTGGGATCCCACCAAGGCACCCAGCTCCATAGGGATGTGTGGAGGTGGGGGAGGGTCACTGGGATCCCACCAGGGTGCCCAGCTCTGTAGAGGGGTCACTGGGGTCCAGCTGGGGTGTGCAGCTCCATGGGGACTTGGGGTCTGGTCACCATCCCTGGCCACAGCAAGACCCCCACATGAGGATTTTCCAGTGGTGAGCAGGCAATGGCTCTGGGATCCTCTGGATCCAACTCAGCCAGAGGCTGGATTAGAGACATCCTGGCATCATTCCTGTCCTGCACCCCTCTGATCTCCCATCCTGCATCTGGCACATGGTTCTGCAGGGTGTCTGTCATGGTTGACCCTGTCCCCAGAGCTGCCTCTGTCCCCTGGGTACAGGATCCCTCCCTCTGGCTCAGGAACAGGGGCTTTGTGTGGTTCTGGAGCAGCCTGAGCCCTCCCTCCATGATTTGGTGTCACTGTCACACCTCCCCTCTGCAACCTGGGCCAAGGTTAATAAGGAGCCACCTCCTTGGGTCACACATGTCACCAGGACCTGGTGGCTGCATGGGGAACATCCACACACCCAGAACTGGTGGAGCTCTGAGGCCAATGGTGAGAGGTCAGTGCCTGTCTGCCTCAATTTCCCTCGTAGCTGGAGCAGGCTGTGAGATCTGAGAATGGGAAGAAGGGCTGTCACTGCAGCTCCTGTCCCCCCTCCTGTGTCCTCTGGTCCCTGGCCAAATCCAGACAAGAAAATCCTATGGGACACAGTTCCCTCCTCATTGGCTAGCAGTTTTTGTAAGATCTACATAAACGTGGCATTTATAAACACAGCCCTGGGAATACAGTTCTGCCATCCTGCCCCTCTTTGCCAGCTGGGGGCACATGAGGCCCATCCCTGGTCACCTGCTGGTCCTGTGGGGACACAGGCACCTGGGAGGGGACAGCTGGGGGGCCCTGAAAGCCTCAGCTGCTTCTGATGGGGAAAATGGCTCTCCTCAGTCCCACTGCCATCCTCCCCCAGCTCCAGCACAGCCCCTTCCCAGTGGGGCTCCAGACAGGGACGTAAGGGATGGGTGCTCCTGATTCCCCAGTGCCACCAGGTCCCCAGGCAGGACCAGGGATGGGCAGCTCTGACTGATGAGTCCTTTGTGAGGGATTTGGGGGCTGGTGACACATGATGAGCTGTGGGAAGGTTCAGTCCAAGAAGGGAAGGAGGCCTTGTGTGGGCAGGGCTTGGTTGGGACCACCTGGGCTCGTGTTTGGATGGCTGTGACCACATCCCCACTGCTGTGACACCATCCCATAGAGATCATCCCATGTCCAAACCCCTCCAAGGGGCTGGCACTGCCCAGATTGGGGAATTTGGACCCTTAAAACCCCCAGGGCCCCCTACTCTGAGCAGGAGCTCCCTGCAGAGACAGCCCAAGGATGGGGAGGCCCTGATACGTGGGTTTGGGGAGGTGTGGGACCCTGATGTGTGAGTCTAGGGAACTCCCCTAGAGCTGGAAGACCCTGGCATGTGGGTTTTTGGGTCTGGGGGCTACTGGCTGCCCTATAAGACTGAAGCACAGGGAGCCACCCATGCATGGGCAGCCTTTCTGGGCTCACACCAAGGGAAAGAGGCCAAAAGGCAGGAGTTCCACCACAGATTTTCAGGGTCCACCCTGAGCACACACCCCCCCAACCCACCTCATCCCTGTGCTGGAGCAGATCTTGGGGAGCACCACATGGTGCCTGATGTGGCTCATCCTTTCCATAGTGTGAAAAATGAGTTTATTCCCAGCTTGGAGTCTGTTTGGCTGCTTTGGAGAGGGGAGAGCAGAACTACTGCCTGTGCTCTGGTGGCTTTGGGGATGGACCCTTGGGGCTTTGTGCCCTGGGATGTGTCACTGGGAGCAGCAGTGAGGTGCTCCACTCCATGCACATGGCATTCTTTGGCCCAGCCACCACACTGGGAAGGCCCCAAAATGGGACCAGTTGCAAGAGAAAGAACTAAAAATAGAGATTCTCATGGCGGATGCAGGGAAGCATCTGAACACGTGGCCTCTGGACCTGACCCCAGCCCCATCCCATGCCTGGCCGACACCCTGTGGTCTCAGTGACCCCAAATTTCCCCCCTGAGCCTCCTCTGAGCCCTGGAGGGCAGCCCAAGCCCCAGGGTGCTGCTGGGTGTGGGCAGGGGGAGCCGGCAGCCCTGGTGCAGGCACTGAGGAGGTTAAGCTCCCCACGCCCGCCGGATGCAGCATCCTGGGCTGGGCTCTTTCCATCTTGTTTTGGTTTGGAGGAATAAAAGCTTTGGCAGCAGCAAAGCCGCTTCCCAAAATAACTCAGCCTCCCATGGTAATTATAGAGCTCCGGGCCCCGGTAGCAAGTGGAGGCTTCCCAGCCGGGCCGGGACCCGGGATCGCTGCTGCTGCCGGGCTGAGGCACCCCAGGGTGCCTCGGGGACCTCCCCAGCTGTGCCACCCTCCTTGGGCGTCACCATCACTCCCCTTTGCGTTATCTCCCAGGCAGGAATGTGCAGCCCCTGTGTCCCCTCCCGCTCTGAAGCTGATCCTTTCAGCTTTTAATGCTCTGTGTAAAGCCCAGGTTGCAGTTCCCCAGCCTCATGGGCACTGGGCTAGCAGAGCACGGCCGTGGCAAGGTGTGGCTGCTCCAGGCAGTGCCCGCTGGGCAGGCTGAGGATAGCCAGCTGATCCTGGCAGTGGCAGGCTGAGAACGCCCGGCTCAGCCTGGCAGTGCCCCCCCGCCCCCGCGGGGCTCAACGCTGCTCCTTGAAGGGCAGGGAGAGCCCGGGCTGAGCTCCTGGAGCCCCCGAGCCCCTAATCCCCCATAATCCTGGAAGAAAGCGCTGGCTGCGGGGATTAGGGATGTAAACAGCCACCCTCACCTGCCTGCCCCTGCCTGCCCCTACCTGCTCCCTGCCTGGACCCCCCAGCCGGCCAAGATGAGATGCTGGGAGAGTGGAATCCCTGCCTGGACCCCCCGAATACAGGGTCGAGGTGGCCACCGGTGCTCTCTGAGGCTGTGTTGAGCCTGTGATGGTTATTTATGGGAATAAAGGGAATGTGCAGCCATCTGGACACAGCCTGGATCTATAACGTCGGCGGGAAAGAGATTCCAGGCAGTGACAAGGTTGGGGACAAAGCCGAGATGGTCCCTGTGGAGTCACACAGCTTCGGTCAGAGCCTGACTGGGGCTGGATCCGTCTTTTCCTCCTGGGGAATTATCACTGGCTTTTTAATGGACAGGGAAACTGAGGCAAGGGAGGAGAAGTCCGTGAGAGGGATGCACTGGGAGTGCATGTGACTTCACCAGCTTCCTGGCTTGGAGTGAGTTTGAGGTGGGACGAGAACAGTCCTGAGGAGCAGCTGAATTTGACTGAATTTGGGGAGGGCTGAGCTCTGCCAGCTGCTCGCCGCGGGGAGCAGCCACGGCGGCCAAGGCTCCCCCGGCCCCTTTCATGGCCGGAACCCTGCCCGCGGTGACAGCATCCTCCCTGCCCTCGGGGACACGGGGACACAGCCGCGTGCCACTGCCACTCACATGGGCTTGGGGCCGGGGGCAGCCCGGGAAGGCGCTGCCATCCCTGAGGTGGGATGGGGGTGGCGATGGGGAGAGTGGCACAGCCAGCCGGTGTCTGGGTCCCTTTGCCACCC
Organism: Cichladusa arquata; assembly: GCA_026413545.1. Classification (NCBI taxonomy): domain Eukaryota; kingdom Metazoa; phylum Chordata; class Aves; order Passeriformes; family Muscicapidae; genus Cichladusa; species Cichladusa arquata. The sequence goes on from JAOTQP010000828.1 coordinate 821,367, forward strand.
CATCAGCCACGGGCAGGATGGCTCAGCAGCAGCCCCAGGAAGGGCTTCAGGAGGGGGAGGCAGGCTGGGATTTTGCAGACGGTGCACTGGGAGGCTGGGATTCGGTGACCCGTGCTCAGTGCAGCCGCCAGTCACCAGCCGGTGGTGTGGCATGTGTGGTGCCAGGGTGTTTTCCCAGTAACTAACACCTAACACCCCCTAACTGGTGCCCAGTGCTCCCAGGAGCCAGTGGCTGGTGTGGAGCCTCCTGTGCAGTACCTGGTACCTGCAGGGCCATGCCCGATGCTGGAGACACTGCCAGGAGGTCGCTCACTGTCGAGGGGGCTGTTCCCTCTTACCTGCACCAGTAACTGGCACTGGGGCCTTGTACCCACTGCCTGCACGGGGCCCTGCCAATGTGCAGCTCCCAGCACTGTGCCCTGCACCCCGTGCCTGTGCCCTGTCCCTGGTACTGCTGCCCTGTCCCTGCTGCAGTGGCTTGCTCCTGGTGCTGCTGCCCTAGCACTGATGCTGGAGCCCTGTGCCTGGTGCTGCTGCCCTGTGCCACCACCGGTGCCAGTTCCCGGTGCCTGGTGAGTGCTGCCAGAGCTAGAGCCCAGCGCCCGGTGCCTGGCCCCTGTGCCTGCTGCCACAGCGAGTGCCTGGGGCCGGTGCCAGCTGTTGATGCCAGAGCCGAACGCCAAGGCTGGAGGCTGATGCCCAGTGCCTGGTGCTGGTACCCCGTGCATGGCGCCAGTGCCCGGTGTGCGGGGCCTGGTGCCCGGTGCCCGATGCCGGTGACGGTGCCCGGTGTGCATCGCTCAGCCCCGGTGCATGCTCCGGGCGCTGGTGCCGCTGCCGGTGCCCGCGGCGGCCGCCAGGGGGTGCGGCGGGAGCGCCGTGCCCGCGGCATCCCGGCATCCCGGCATCCCGGCATCCCGGCAGGGCACGGACCCGCGGGCATCGGGCGCCTCACCAGGGCCTGAGGATGGCCCAGCTGCGGGTTCTTAAGGCTGCTGTGTTGTGTTGACGGTCAGT
>JAOTQP010000828.1:889610-900796 GCA_026413545.1 Cichladusa arquata
CTGCCAGGAGGGGACAGCCGGGGGGGTCGGGCTCTGCCCCAGGGAACAGGGACAGGAGGAGAGGGAACGGCCTCAGGCTGGGCCAGGGGAGGCTCAGGGTGGATTTTGGGGAAATTCCTTCCAGGAAAGGGCTGTCCAGCCCTGGCACAGCTGCCCAGGGAGGTTTGGAGTCCTCACCCCTGAGGGATTTACAAACTGTGTTGAACTTGGGGGTGTGGGTTTATTGGTGACCCTGCAGTGCTGGGGGAATGGTTGGATTCCATTTCCCAACATTCATGGGTCTGATCCTGCAGCACTGGCTGGGCACCCACAGGGTCTCCAGAGCTGTGTCCCAGCAGGGCTGAGATGTTGGACACTGGCCCTTGACATAAAACAACCTGTTTGGGCTTGCAGGGAATCAAAATATGGGAGGTGTCTTAGCTAGGGAATCCTCAGGGCTGGAGTGTCTGGGGGTGCTGCTCAGGTACTTCCCTGAGCCATTTGAATAAATTGGTGCTGCTCTTTGCAGTCCCAGTCCCACAGCTTTGCAGGTAGATACATCCACACACCCATTCCATGGGCCAGAGAAACTGGTGAGCTCATCTGGTGCTTTATTTATTCAACTCATTGCAGTAAAAATGAGATTTCTTTTGAAGGAACAGAATGCTTGTGTCCCTTTTTCCTTTAAGATACCCTACAGGATAGCCCTCTATACTCTGGGAGCCTGTGGGTGATGATAAATCATCTTCTGCTTTAGTGTTGCCACAGTTTGTACTGGGTTTGGAGAGCACAACCATTAAAGCCCCATAATTCTCTCTTGGAGTAAATGATGAGAGACACCTAACTGATAGGGAGTGAGGCTGGGAAGTTTATTTGATGGATACATTTTGCTGGGGAGTGACTTGTAAATCTCTGTGCCCTTGCAAAGGGCACACACAGGATGGAAACATAACTCAGGAATGGGAGAGTGGGAATCTGATAATACAGGGGAAGAACCAAAGGGAAATGCATGACCTGTCCTAGGAAACCCTTGGAGTACCCCTGGATCAGCATGGATAGAGCAGGTCCCTCATCCCCCTGTTCCCCAGGCCCTTGTGCTGCTGCTCAGGTCCTTCCAAGGGGTGCCAGAGTCAGCCCCAGCCTCCCCTGGGTGCTGTGCCAGGTGGTGCTATCCTTTCCCAAGTTAGTGGAGCAGCTGGAATCAGCTTTTCCAGGGAGATGTGCTCTGCTGGGAGCTGATGGCAGGAGCAGAGCCATAGGGATCCAGGAGAGTCCCTGCCCTCCTGCAATACACCAATCCTGGGCAGTTTATCCCTGCCTGGATGCTGATTTGTGTGCTTGGATGGTTGTGTACATCCTCACTCCCTCCTCTGGGTGAATGTGCCAGGTTTGGTGTGAACTGTTTTGGGAAAGTTCCACTCAAACTTTAGGGGATGTTGGGATTTTGTTCTTCTGCTTATAAAGATGGCAGGGTAATTATGAGAGTCCAGATGCAAAATGCTGAGAGAGAGAAATTAATTAATTCCAAAACTGACTTTAGGAATATGAAACTTAGTCCTTTAATCTCAGTGTGTGCTGAAGATGCTGCTTTCTTCTCCAATAAAGCTCTCATTTAGTGCTGTCAGGTTTCTATGGAATAACCATTAGTCCTGTCACTTCCTCAGGACTGAGCCTGGCTCCTTGAAAATGCTTTGAGCCCTGCTCTGATTCCAAACCAGCTTTGCTACGTGAGGCTGGAGCAATATCCACAAACACCTCTTTTATCTGGGCTTTGCAGCACAGCTGTAATTTTCTGTGCTGCAGCGTCAAGGCAACGAGAGGGGAGCTGAGGACCTGGATTCACACTCCAGGCTTTGGTTTTTATCTTTAAAACAGACCAGCCCCCAGTCTGAAGCTTCAGATTGTATTTGAGTACATCAAGGCACGTCAGGGAAATGTGAAGTGACAGATTTGGAACAAAAGCTTGTTTGGAGGCAGCTGATTTCATCTGGGGTCCTGAGCACCTGGTCAGGTGTGGGTGGGCTGGAGGAGCATCCAGCTCCCCCTCCCGTGGGCATCAGGAGTGGCACTCAGGTGGTTTCACATGGACACTGCTTTTGAGCTCCTTGTGTTTTCCTTCTGAAAGATCTCTGGCTGTTCAGGACCATGCCATGTGCTGGGTTTTCTTTTGATCACGTACTCTGTGGAGCTGCACGTTCTGTGTTTGCAGTCTGGGCTCAGTCCCTTGCTGTGTTTGGGGAGCTGCTCCTCCTGGAGGCCCCTGGGGCCCAGCAGCAGCACAGCCATCACCTGGGCTGCTTTCTTAACACACCTGCTGGAAGTGGCTTTGAGTTGCCCTGTGTGTTTGTGTCTCAGCATTCAGCAGCATCCCCGAGGTCTCAAATGTTTAATCTTGGCTCAGGTGTTACCAGCAGATTGCTCTCAGCAGTGCCCAGGGCACACCCAGCCCCAGCTCTGGGTGCTGCAGAGCTGCTCCCTGGGCCCTGGCTGAGGCCTGCTGTCCTGTCTGCTTTGGGAAGGCTCCAGCTGCTCTTCTCAGCCCTCCTGGTGCCAGGGTGTGTTTTGGATACGGATGTTTGAGAGGGAGATTTGATACAGAACCACAAAAGGGTTTGGGTTGGAAGGGACCTTAAAAATCATCTTGGTCCAACCCCTGCCACAGGAGGGCCACCTTCCTCCAGACCAGGTTGCTCAGGGCCCCATCCAGTGTTGATTTAAGGCTGTTGTGCCCTTTGCAGGTGTGCCAGGAGTGAAGGCAGCTCGCCTGGAGGAGGCCCTGGCAGTGAAGCACTGTGCCCTGTCCCTGGTGGGGGAGCCCATCATGTACCCACACATCAACCACTTCATCAGGCTGCTGCACCAGCACGGCATCTCCACCTTCCTGGTCACCAACGCTCAGTTCCCCGAGGAGATCAGGTAAGAGCTGCAGGAATTCCTCCTCAACTTCCTCCTGAAGCATTGGTGTGCTGAGCTGTGTCCTAGTCCCGTTCAGTGGCCCCTCAGAGTCAGCTCTGCATGAGCACTCACAATGAAAAATCCCCCTCAGCATGTGATTTTAACCTCCATCTCCCCATGCTCCTTCTCATCCTTTCCCCCCTCCCCCAGTCTGATTTTCTTTTCTGTACCTCCTTAACAAACTGTGATTGCTTGTGGAAGTGGAGAGGATGGAATGTGGCACCTGTGAAGGTGTGGCAAGAGGGGAGCAGTGAGTGAGCTGTGGTTTGTAGCTGGGGCAGGGATAACTTCTGTCCTTCTGCCAGCCAGAGCAGGGCACTGAGCTCAGATTGCCTTTTGGGGCTGATCTTTGTTCTGACCCCAGAGGAGCAGCTGTAAAGGCTCAACCCAAAGCTCTGTCCAGCCCAGCATCCCCAGCAGGAGAAGGAAGGGTGACAAGCACTTGTTCATCAGCAAAGTGGGATCCACTTAACCCTCCCTCAGGGGGACTTGTGAGAAATCTACCAAACACTTGAATGAACTCTTTCAAGAGAATCCCTTTTGCTGATGCTTTGGAGCATCCACGCTGCTGTTACCAAAGTGTAGAAGGTGCAGCACGTGGGGAGATGCAGCTCCAGGGGGGCCTCAGAATCCCAGCAGTTCAGAACAGCAGCAAATCCAGCCCTGGAGCTGTGGGCAGGGTGGCCTTGGTGTGTCACCCAGCTCATTCCAGCTCCATCTCTGTGTCACTGCTCCTGGGGCACCTTCATTTGCACTCCTTGTGGTCTGAATCTGGCACTGAGGGGGGCGACAGGCAGTTTGGGAGTGAGTAATTATACACTACAAGGGCATTCCAAACGATTGAATAATTGTGTAATCAAGTTACTTTAAGTCATGTATTATGTGCCTGGTAGATAGAAATTGCTCTTTCCTAAATATAGCAGTTTGAAAAAAGAGCACACACTCTATTTGGAAGCTGCACTTTTTGGATCTGCTGAATCCTTTTAAAAAGAAACAAAAAAGAAGGAAATAAAATGCTTGTCTTGCTGTCTTAAAAATTGCAACTGATCGTGGCTCATCAAAGCAGATGATTTGCTTAATATGGGAACTGAAGTAGGCACCCAACTCACTTCTGTGCTGTCAGCAGAGGAGCTGTAGTCAAAAAGTTCATCCTGCAATAGGCAGGGTGACCTCTGGTGCAAGAGAGCTGAGAGGGCCTGGGGACAAGGGATGGAGGGACAGGACTCAGGGAGTGGCTTCCCCTGCCAGAGGGCAGGGCTGGGTGGGGAAGGAATTGTCCCTGTGAGGGTGGGCAGCCCTGGCACAGGGTGCCCAGAGCAGCTGTGGCTGCCCCTGGATCCCTGGCAGTGCCCAAGGCCAGGCTGGACAGGGCTGGGAGCAGCTGGGACAGTGGAAGGTGTCCCTGCCATGGCAGCATGAGCTTTAAGGTCCCTCCCAGCCCCTTCTAGGAGAGGACAGTGCAGCCTGGGGTGTTACTGGATTCAGGACAGGGGCTCCAGCAGGTGCCCTCCCTGTGCCTTCCTCTCCTCCTCCTCCTCCTCTCTTTGGGCTACAGCTTCACCTGCCCCAGGCTCACAATAAACTGATGGAGGTTCTACACCCCTAAGTTGAGCTCCTGTTGAACCCATACCTGGCTCCTGTCTCTGATCCATGGCTGTGAACAACTCCTGTGTGTGGGTTTGCCTTTATGATCAATAATAATACCAATAACGAGCAGATGATTATTCATGCTCACCAGCAAATGCTCATTTTGATATTGCTGTTTCTGGTCCTCGTGGGCTCTGTCCTGCATGCCTGGTGAAGTCACCCCAGGGCTGGAGGCCTGAAGTCAATTTATTTGAGTGGCACAGCTCAGCTGAAGATTTCAGCTCAGGATTTCTGCCCACATCCATGTGTAAATGCCATGGATTTGGTCTCCTAGATTTCACCTCAGGTGTGTGAGCTAGCTTGGAAATTCACACCCAAATCCATCCTGGTACCACACAGCTGGATTTGCTGTAATTCTGCACTGGAGCTGCATCCCAGGAACACCAGTCTGTGTCCTTGTTCTCACTGCACCCATGGCTGCCCTCTCTCCTTATTTGCCCTTGGCAGAATGTGCCCAGCTCATCCAGGCTCGATTCCCAGCCATGCAGAGCCCTGTGCACCATTTCTGTTTGGGGCTGAAATCCCTCCTGGGATCAATTCTGATTCCTTCATTTACCCCATGCTGACAGTGAGTCTGGCTCCTGCCTGTCCCTAAGTTTGAGAAAAGATGATTTTTCTCAGCCCCTCTTTTGAAAAGCACCTGCTCCATCTTCACTAGGGCCCCTTTTAATTAAGCAAAGACAGCACTGAGTAAAGAAAGAGTTTGGTTCAGTATTCCTGGAAACTGAGCACTTCACTTAGGCCCAGAACATTTGGTCATTTTGGAGTCTGTGGCTTTGGGTTGCCAGTTCAGACAAACTTGTTTACAAAACTGAGATTTTAACTTGAAATGTTCAGTTTGTTCTGGGTTATTTCAGTTTGCTGTCCAAATACACACACAGAGAATGTGTTCTGATGGTTGAGTGTCCACATTAAGTGGATTTTTCTGGACACAAAGAGCTCTGGTCAGTCTCGCTCTGGCCAGTTCTTGTTCCTCTGTCACCTTTGGGTGACAGTGTATTTTTAGGTGGCACTGTTTGGCAGCTGAACAATAGCTTTCTATTTTTTCCCATCTTCTCTAGAGAACCAAATGAAGCTGGGACTGGTGCCTGCTCATTACAGACTTCACACAAAACACTCCCAAAATGCTGCCCCCAGATGCTGAGAGCTCTGTGGTACACTGGGATGTGGCTGTTGATGCTGCAGCCCCAGGGTGGGAGATGCCACTAGGGGTGGTGTGTTACACTCACTGCCTTTGTCACTTCTGTCAGTGGGAAGGGTTTGTCCCCGTCCTGGAGGTGTGTCCCCACCTCTGGAGGTGCTCAGGAAAGGCCTGGACATGGCACTTAGTGCCCTGGGCATCAGGCACAGGTTGGGTTTGGTGACACTGAAGGGCTTTTCCAACCTCAGTGATCCTGGGATTCTGAAGAAGCTCCTTTCTAGGTTGTTCTTAATCCCTTTGATCCTTTTGCTGATGGACTGGGGTGTTGCTGCTTCTCCTTTATCCCCTTGGCATTTATGGAAGGGATCAGGCTCCACCCAGGCTCTCCCCACAGCACAGGAGGTTTAGTCCCTTCAGGAGTTCCCAGTGCTGGGCTCCCAGGTGCTGGGAGCAGCACTTGTGACCAGGAGGGCTCTGCTCCAGGATTTCTGTGGAATAAGGGCCTTGGCAGTGGAAGGAGAACAGGGTGGTGGTTTATGTGTGGGTTTATTTTCTAAACAGCTTTGACACCCCTTCAAAAATGTCATTGACAATCCTGCTGCAGGTCAGGGGAGTTCAGCATGTCCAGCAGTAGGAACTGTCTGAATTAGGGCTGAATTTAGAGTCAGAGAATCCCTGAGGTTGGAAAATCCCTCCAGAATCATTGAATCCCAGCCCAATCCCCACCTTGTCCCCAGCCCAGAGCACTGAGTGCCACATCCAGCCCTTCCTCAGACACCTCCAGGGATGGGGACTCCAAACCTCCCTGGGCAGCCCCTGCCAAGGCCTGACCACCCTTTCCATGGGGAAATTCCTCCTGCTGTCCATTTCTGTTGAATGGGATTTTTTTCCCATGGGCCAAATGAATGTGGAGAAAGGGCAGAGCTGTGTGGATTGCAGACCCTCTCTGTGCCTCACCTGAACCCCTTTCTTTGGGGAGCTTCTCCCAGTGTGTTACAGCTCCACTGGAGTGAAATCTGTTCTGGTGCAGGGAGGAAATGACAATGAGATTGTCAGCCAAGGGCTGTGTGTGAGTTCTCAGCTTTGGGGCTGTTTGTTGAGGTTGTAACACCTTGCTGCTGATGATAGTCACTTGGCAGAGATGAACTTTCCCTGGAAATACTGTCCAGTTCCTGTTCCTGCATTTGTAGGAGAACACAAACTCAAGCAGCAGATTTGTGAAAGCAGCAATTCCCTTTTTCCCTCTGCAGGAGGCTGGAGCCTGTGACCCAGCTCTATGTCAGTGTGGATGCCAGCACCAAGGAGAGCCTGAGGAGGATTGACAGACCCCTCTTCAAGGACTTCTGGCAGAGGTTTCTAGATAGCTTAAAGGCCTTGGCTGAAAAGGTACCCACTTAAGAATGAACTTTTAAATTACTTTTTCCTTCCTTCTGCACTTTGCTGACTCACCACACCTTTTTTCTCCCTTCTCACCATACCTGCTTCTACTTTCTGCAGAAGTAGAAGACTTAAGAGACTTTATGATGGACCATGGAGTGGGTTTTGGGTATGTTGGGAGTGTATTTCCATGCTTGGGATATTCAGGTGTGTGAAGTGCAGTAGGTTTGAGTAGTTTTCCAGAGCAGAATGTGTGTGTCAAATGGGGCAGTAAATGCTGTGAATAGAAGATGATGTGAGGGGTGAAGAGATTATAAAATAATAGATTCCCTAACAAAGGAGTTACACTAAGAACAGGCTGCTGAAGGAAAGCTGGGAATTCAGGGAAGAGTTGTAAATCCCCTGTGTTCCTTTGCTCTGGTTCTCAGAGGCTCTCTTGAAATGGCAGCATATAGAGGACATTAAAATGTGTGTGCTGGAGTTTGGTAGCCCTGACACCCTCCTGCTCCAGAGAAATCTGCTTTTTTCTGGAATATTCACCCAGGGGATGTGAGCACAGCAGCAGGGGGGCCTTTGCCCTGTGTGGATTGGACTCAGCTGAGCAGTGGCCTGGGGCCCTGGGGTGGTGTCAGCTCAGGCTCTGTGTGACAGGTGAGTTCTGGAGTAATTAGTGAAGCCCTCCTGGGCCCAGCAGCACATGAATGGATAAACAGTGCCTCACAAGCATGTGTGCCTCTCTTGTTCCTGCTCCTGGGCTCTGATGGAAGCCAGGGCTGTGTTTACTGATCTGCCAGACGCTGACACGGTACCTGCTGGGATGAGCAGCCAAGAGAGATTGTTGCCTTTGAATAATGAGGTTTTGTTGGAATAATGAGTTTTCTACCTTCTCAGATGACAGTGTTGGACCATTCTCTGCCAAATGAACTTAGATTAGAGGATCTGTGGGACTCAGAGGAATTGAGAGGCATTTCTGCTGCAAAGGCACGTGGGCAGCGTGGTCAGTTGCTTTGTGTGTGGAAATACATTTCTCTTGTGCAAAACCTCAGTCCACACTCTGAGGGTATTGAAATCAGGTGCAAACTGAATTCTCTGTGAGCAGGGAAATCTGTGGGAAGGAGGGGAGCTAAAATACTGAAGGCACAAAATGCTGCAAAAGCCTTTTGGGAAGTTGCTTTTGCCCATCATTTCTTTCCTGCTGCCTCTCTTGACCCTGAGTGTTCATTACTGGGAGTTGTCAGAAGTTTCCTTGCAAACAATTGAAGGTGAAAGTATTGGCAAGTCTGTCCATACAGCTAAAAATACCCTGGTCAAGGTGAAGAGGAGAGGAGAAAGCAGCTCCACTAGCAGGTGCATTTTCTCCTCCAAGCAACTGCACTTTGAAGGGTCCTTGAAACACTGATAACACAAGAGCCAATTAATGGTTGTTCCAGTTGGTGAAGCCCTTCTCTGCCAGCCCTGCTCAGCTGCACGAGGCAGCATCACACATGGGGACAGCAGGAGCTCTTGGGGAAGCTGCTGGTTGTTGGTTTTCTCTTAATCCCAGAATTGCTGAGGTTGGAAAAGTCTTCCCAGCCCACTGAGCCCAAGCTGTGCCTGATGCCCACTGAGTGCCATGTCCAGCCCTTCTTTGGGCACCTCCAGGGATGGGGACTCCAAACCTCTCTGGGCAGCCCCTGCCAAGGCCTGACCACCCTTTCCATGGAGAAATTTCCCCTAATATCCAGCCTAAATCTCTCCTGGCACAGCCTGAGGCCATTTCTATTTGTCTCCAGTTCCCTGGGAGCAGAGCCCGACCCCCCTGGCTGTCCCCTCCTGTCAGGGAGTTGTGCAGAGCCACAAGGTCCCTCCTGAGCCTCCTTTTCTCCAGGCTGAGCCCCCTTCCAGCCCCCTCAGCCTCTCCTGGTGCTCCAGCCCCTTCCCAGCTCTGTTCCCTCCCCTGGAGATGCTCCAGCCCCTCGGGGTCTGTCTTGTCCTGAGGGGCACAAAACTGACTCTGGATTGGTGGTGTCTCAGCAGTGCCAGCACAGGGGACAGTCCCTGCACTGATCAAACACAGGATTCTGGTACCCAAAACCTCTGAGTGCTTCTGGGCAGCAGCACCTCTCTGTTCCCCTCCCAGCTGCCCTGCCCCCAGCTCGAAGGGCTTCTTCTGTGGGACTGTGAGATATGGGAGATGCTGGCAGCTAAAGCACCTGTGAATTCCTGGGAAATACAGACCCTTTTCCAGGATGCTGCATTGTGTTGGGAAATGATGTTAATTTAGCTGGAAACAAGTACAAGTCCCAGTTTTTCCCAGTGCCTGACAAACCTTCCGGGCTGATTCAGCTGAGGCTGAGAGGAGCTGGCACTGCAGCTCCTGTGAGTCACTGCTGGGCAGCCATGGGCAGCTTTGATCTGGGCACACTGGAAAATAAACATGGGCAAAGAGAGCTTATGGGAACACGAGTTGTACCTGCTGTGCTCCCCTCGTGGGGTTTGGGATGTGCTGCTCCTGCTCTCCCTGCTGCCTGCCTGGGGCTGTGGGGGTGGGTGGTGGGTGGCAAAGTAATCCTCTGGTTTGGTAATCCAGACTGAGAAGTGAGAGAAAGGAAGAGGGAAGGACATGGTTTTAAGTGAGAAAGGAGAGAGGATGTTTGTCTTGGCTGTTCTCTTTCCTCCAGCCAAAGCCCAGGTTTGTTAAATCTGACAGGGTCTAGGCAAAGACGGGCTTCAAACCTCTTGCCCCAGGGAGGTGGTTATAGAACCTCAGAATCCTGGAATGGTTTGGGTTGGAAGGGAGCTTAAACTCACCTCATTCCAGCCCACAGGGAGCCCTTCCACCATCCCAGGCTGCTCCAGGCCCCATCCAGCCTGGCCTTGGCCCAGTTATGCTGGTAATGGATTTCATGCTTACAACTGACCTTCGAGACAAAGCTCTTTAGCCTCAGTAAAAGACTGAATTTAATAACAAATTTTTCCCAGTATGATCTGACAGCCTCATCCAACATTTCTGGGATTAGTTGCTACATCCATTTTCAAAGGAAGCCCAGGAATACAAGATAAGAAACTTTTGTGCTATTTCTCTCTGCAGCAAAAAACATGAACCCCCCCCTTTGTCCACTGCTACTTGGAGCAAGTTTAATCCTTTCCAGAGCTGCTCTCATTAAAATGATCTTGATGTTAAATTTTCTGTGCTGAGAAGCACTTTTTGAGAGAGGAGTTTAAACAGCAAGTGGACTCCCAAAGGCTCCTTTGTTTCTTGTCCTGAGTCCTCTACCCCTGAAATAAAGTGGAGAGGGAAAGGAAAGACATGAGCATGTGCAATTTGGACTGTGCCCTTCCCAAACACCACATTTGAGTTTTGGAGCCTCACCCTCTGACAGCTTGAGTTTGTGAGAATGACTGTGAGAGGTGACTTGGCTTGATAGACATGTGCTTGGAGCATTGAGGATGTGAATCCTTCTCTCATCATCAGGATGAGAAATCGCTGCTGAAAGATTCTTCTAGCCATTGCTGCTTCCTAATCCATCTCCAATGAGGAATGGGGTGCATGAGGGTCCAGCTCAGGAGGGAAGGGGGAGATTTTCTAAACCCTGGAGGTTTTAGCATCAAGCTGATGCTTTTTTTTCCAAAATACCTTTAAGCAGATGTGCTGAGCAAAAAAACAACCCATGGTCTGTAATGTCTCATCCTCCCCAGGCAGATTCAGGATCCTCTGGTGTTTGGTTTGGGCTCTGTTTCCCTCAGGGTGACTGGACCAAGTTCTGCAGGCTGAGGAACTTTGGGAATTCCTCCTGGTTGTTGTCCATAAATGACCAAGTGCTTTTACAAGCAGTAGGGATGTTGGCTGGGGCCAATTGGAATCCCATGGGGCCCATACTGAGAAATGGGATGGGGATGCTTATGGATTTCTACCCAAACACTGGGAAAACAGCTGCATGGAAGATGGTGATGGACAAAGCAGCACGTGTCCTATTTATGGTTCACATCCCTTGGCAGCAGCTCTGAGGGGGCTTTTTGCCTTCATGGAACCCCAGGCTGGGCCAGGCTGGCAGGGAGCACAGAGGGTCACTGGTGCCACCTCCCTGCTGAGGCAGGGCCATCCCAG
>JAOTQP010000828.1:947744-959219 GCA_026413545.1 Cichladusa arquata
GCTCCTCCCCCTGGCTGGAGCATCTCCCAGTGGGATGATGTAATTTTATCAGTCATGCACTGGGACTGAATGGCCCATTAACAGGAGATATCTCCTGGAGGGAGGATGGGCTGTGGAAAAGAGAAAGAACACTGCCCCACCTGGTTTAACAGCTGGTGATAGAATACAAACTGCTGGGCACATCTTTACATTGTAACCGAGGACATCTGCTCCCAAGGACTTTGGGAGGTGTGGGACTCTGCCCCCTCACAATACAGCAAATGCTGCCCTTGGCTGAGGGGGTTCAGTGCAGGATTTGGAGATGTGTTTTCCCTGTTTGTGTAATGTGCTCTGGAGTGCTGCTGTGGCTGGTGTGGGAGGGAAACCAGCAGTCCCAGTGGAGCTGGACCTTCCTCGTGGCTGTGGGATTGATGCTGGTGACAGCAATCACATTGGGCACTGCTGTCACTCACAGCAGAGTCCCTTCCAAACCTGTGCTGTGAGTACAAGCAGGGATCGAGCTCAGGCTTGGCACCTGCTGAGCTCTCCTGGTGGTTTACGAGGTTTTCCAGGCTTGTATTTCCCAGGATCTGGGCCTGCTTTCCATTCTCACTGTGTCTCTGGTGCTCCTGGTGCTGCAGAAGCCAGTGAGGCTCTTCAGGCTGCTGGGATGGGTTTGTGAAGGAATTAATGCATGGCCTGCTGTCCCCATGGGCTGCAGCTGGGTGAAGGTGGCTGTCCCCACAGCTCCCTGCAGTACAGCACCCCATCCCCATGCTGGGGCTGCCCTGTCCTCCTGCTCTCCCTGCTCAGGAGCACAGCTTCAGGTGCTCTGAAATGAGAGGAAAAAGGCCAGAGAGCTGCAGGTGAGAGGGTTGTGTCAGTGACAGGAGGTTTCATTGCCAGAGCTCTGTGTGAGCCTGAACAGCCAGGCTGGACCTCCAGGCAGGGTTTGCCCAGTCTGTAGCAGGCCTGGGGTGGGTTATGTAGGTGTGGAAAAAGAGATTACAGGCACCCTTGCCCCTGATAAGCCCCAGTTGTACTAATTACCAGAGAATAGCCTTGCCCTTAATGGCTCACAGCTGTGGCTAATAAAGATCAGTGTGATAAAAGGGGTGGGATGGCTGGCCAAGGGATCTTAGAGGCAGAGGAGCCCTGAGGAAGAGAGAACACTTCAAAAGGACTGTGGAGGACTGACCAAATGAGAGAGAGAGAGAGAGATCTGCTGCTCTGAGGAATCTGCTGTGAGATCAGGCTGGGTGTGCAGTCAGAGCCTGCAAAGGAAATCTGCTGTGGGAGTTTGCTGCAGTCAAAGGCTGTGATTAATTGGAGTCAGGATGGTTAATCTGTAAGAAGAATAAACTGGGACCCTTTTCATGTTGTTAAATGAGAGTCTGTGTCTTGGCTCATTTCTACCCCAAATGAGAGCTCTGCTGCAAGAGGTTAAACCAGTGCCATGGGGCTAAATCCCCCCTGGCTGAATGTGGTTTGCACCAGCCTATCATTCCTATCACCAGATAAAATATGCTGCAATAATGAGTATTGCCTCTTCATTTAAAAGGGACATGACAGAATCATCTCCCTCCCTGGCAGTGCTCCAACCTGGAAAAGTCTGAAGGAGAGCAGAGCCTTGGTGTCTTTGTACATCCCTCTGTTAACCCAAGTGCCAGGAGAGTATCACCAAACTCCCTCAAACGAGGGCTTTTTGCTGAGGAGGAGCCTCAGTGACCTTTGTGACCTGGGAATGGCTGGGACTCTGTGGTCTGGCAAATATTGCACATTATAAAATAATTCCAAAAGAGAAGTACAGCACCCCTAGCTCTGGGAAATGGGCAGGACAGGGCATTCCTGAAACCCTGGCTGCTCAGGACAAGGTGGCTCCTGGTGTTTATCTCCAGGAGGAAGAGTTCTAATTGAAATATGCTGTGTGTTCACCACCACCACCTCTGATTTAGGGCTGCTGCTGCTGGAATACATATTCATGACAGGTTTTGCATAGAGCAAAGCAAATTATTGTTGTGGAAACACATAGGGCAAGAATCCTTTCAGTTTGTTACCTCCTGCAGTGTCTCTGGTGATTGGAATGAGAAGCAAAGTGGTGGCTTTGGGTCTGCATCAGTCTGGGAGGAAAGGGGGGCATTCCTTAGGGAGAAGTGCCTTGGAAAGGATGTGAAGCATTCATAAGTACCAAGGGACCCTGTCATTCACACTTGGATTTATCCCCAGATCACTCCTGGCTTCTGTGACATCCTTACATTATTACCAGAGAATTCTGGAATGGTTGGGCTTGGAGGGACCTTCAAGCTCATCTCAGGGACACCTTCCACTGTCCCAGGCTGCTCCCAGCCCTGTCCAGCCTGGCCTTGGGCACTGCCAGGGATCCAGGGGCAGCCACAGCTGCTCTGGGCACCCTGTGCCAGGGCCTGCCCACCCTCACAGGGAAGGATTTTTTTCCTGATAACCAATTTAAACCTATGCTCTTTCAGCTCTTTCTTTATCAGATCCATTGTCTGAGCTGGAAAAACTGCTCCACATGAGCTGCTGGCCAGCCTGGGAGTGGCCATGTCACCGAGGAGGAGTTACTGGTGTGGGTACCTTGTCCTGTCTGCCCACAAAAACCAATCCCTTGTCCTTCCCAGGGTCAGGCAAAGCCCAGAGCCCCAGGAGAGCTGGAGCTGCTTTCTGATGGAATGGGAGCTTTCAGCATGCTGTGCAGATGAGATCTCCCATTCAATTAATACATTTAATTATAACTCCAAATAATTACTTGAAGGAAAAAAAGAGCTCCAGGTGATGGGTTATGTCCACAGCTGAGTGTGTCCTGAATGAAGGCACATCCAGACTGCTCCTCTCCTGGAGAGAAAATTCCTTTGAAAAAGCCTGTGCCTGGGTCTGTCTGTGCAAACCTCCTTCCCTTTTCCACTTGAATTATAAAATGTTTCTGTTTGTTTTATACAAGCATTCAGTTGGCTTTGATAAGGAACACGATGTTATTTACTGTGCTTTAGCCTTGTACTTTAATCTGTGTTTTAGCAGCAGAACAAATTAACTGCTTTCTCCATCTCCAGGCAGAGCTCTCTGGTCCAGAGCCAGCTGAGCCTCCCAACAAAGGATCCTTTTAGTGCCTGCATCTTCCTGAGCTCCCATCTTTAGTGGATTATTTTATTATTCTGCCTCTGATTGGAGATCAAAAGTGGCTGTGTTTAAAGCTCTGTATTTACACTAAAGCAGTGTAAGCCCCCCCCGAGCTGCTGCAGCCTGGCTCTGCTCCACAGAGAGCACCCAGAGTTATTCCCAATCCTGGGCTGTGCCAGAGTCACAGGGCTCTGACACACGTGGAGTGGAGTGACAAGTGCTGCTCAGGCAGCCAGGGATTATTCATGCTGGGAGTTAACAGATGGGGAAATCAGGAAGCCAGGGAAACCTCCTGACAGGGAGGTGTCTTTTGTGGGGTGGTAGCAGCACCAGGGCAGGGATTGTCCCCTGTGCTGGGCACTGTGTGTGGTCACCTGGGGACAGTGCTGGGCCCCTCAGGACAAGACAGACCCCGAGGGGCTGGAGCATGTCCAGGGAAGGGAACAGAGCTGGGAAGGGGCTGGAGCCCCAGGAGCAGCTGAGGGAGCTGGAAAGGGGCTCAGCCTGGAGAAAAGGAGGCTCAGGAGGGACCTTGTGGCTCTGCACAACTCCCTGCCAGGAGGGGACAGCCGGGGGGGTCGGGCTCAAACAGCTCAGCTCCTCTTCCCCTCCAGGGCACGTCCCGCTGCCCGCTGGTTTCGGGGGTCTGGGGGCTCCCAGCCTCTCTGAGCCCCTCCGGACTGGGGCAGCTCTCCCCACACATCCATCCCAGCCCCAATGATTCTGTGGCTGAAAGCCAGAGCCGTGCAGACGTGTTTGTTTGAGCCTGGAGGTTTCACCTGAACTTTTTGTTTTATTTGCTTCTTTCCCAGGCTCAGGCTGGGCAGGTAACACCTCAAGCCCTTTTTCTCTTTCTGACTGACCCCCACGCCCACCTGTGTGCCAAAATCTGCTTTTCCCCGCTCAGCCACCAGCAGGGGCTGTTGGCAGCGTTGGGGTGATGGAGTTTTGGGCAGACTCGTCTTCCCCAGGGAATGGTCCCGGCCCCGAGGCTGCCAGAGCTGCAGGGGCTGCCAGGGATGCTCAGGGTGGGGCTTTTGGGGGGTCTGTGCAGGGCCAGGGGCTGGATCCATCATCCTGCTGGATCCTTCCAGCTCAGGAGACTCTGTGACTGATTCTGTGACTGTGACAGGAAACACCTGCAGCTCCTGTCTCAGGGGTGGGTGCCCCAGGTGCTCATTAAACACCCCCAGGAGCTCCTGCAGTCGGAGCTGTTTCCATTCCCCCGTGTCTCTGGGTGACACAAGCAGCTCCCAGAGGCAGCAGTGTTCTCCTCTCTTTTGAGATCCCAAACTTTAACCCGGGGAGGAGCAGCTCTGGAGGAATGTTGGCTCCACATCTCTAACAGGTCTCCAGCTCGCATTGGCTGCTTCCTTTGGATATTAGTGCTGGAATCACTTTGAGAAGTGCTGAATAAACTCAGAAAGACTCGTAGCAAAATCAGTGTGAGGCAGAAAATGAGTGTTCACATTGTTTAGAGATTCAATCTTGGTTTTTTTATCAGAAATATTCAGGATTTTCTAGGCTGTTTGCAGACTTCACTCCTCTTTTGATAACACAGTGTGAGGTTTTGATGTTTCTTGTTTTCCATCTAAAGCCTTCAAAGTGCCTAAGGACCAGTGAGGCCCCTGGGCTGTACTGGGGGTTTTGTGCTCCTGGTTCTGTGTTTTCCCCGTGCCTGGAGATCCCAAAGCTCCAGCACAGAGCAGTGCCAGCTGCTGGGAGGCTGCAGGGCAGCTCTGGCTCTGGTGCTGCCTCAGTCCCTGGAGGGTTTTGTGACCTGGACAAGCCCCAGGTGTGACCCCACTGCTGACCCCAGAGGTGCCCTCCACCCCAAAATATCCAGGGACTGTTCCATGGAGGAGCTGAGCTTTGTCCTGGGCCATCCCAAACATCCAGCCCCTGGTTCCCACCATGGTCTGGGGGTTTTGCTCCCTGTCCCATATGGGAAATCCCCGAGTTCCTCCTGTGAAGGCAAACCCACTCAGCTCTCTGCACCTCAAGGCACCACAACAGGACCTTTCCCCCTCTCCCACTGGCTCTTCTCATGGTTTTAGGGTGGTTTGGTGGGGCATCTGGTTTTTTTTTTCTTAAAGCTCTTTAAGTTGTTATCCAAAATCCAACTTTCCCCAAGGCTTTCTGTGTCTAATCAGCAAATATCACCCGATTATGTGGGGATGAAGTCATTACATCCCCCTCAGCAAAAACCTTCTCCTGTTTCCCCAGGGGGAGGAGAGGCCTTCCCTCAGGATTATGGGATTAAGCAGAGGTTTAAAAGAGAGATCTTGCATTGTTGCTTAAAGAGCTTAATCTGAAATCCCCTCTGAAGTGAGTGGGGCTTTGCAAACGCTGAGTAAGGGATTGGAGCTGATCCCTGCCCCAGGCCTGGAGCTCCAGGTGGGACCAGCCCTGGGGCAGAGCCTTGGAGCCCTCCTGGTGTCCTTCTCTACAGCTGCTCCCTCTGCTTTTCTCCTGGGATGAGCCTTGGCACAGCTGGATGGGCTCCTCCTGCCAGGATTCCAGCCTTGGGAGGAGCCCAGAGCTGCCTTGGGATGAGCCCAAACACCCTGATCCACCCCAATCCAATGGGATTCGCCATTGGGTATGGCTGAGCTGCCTCTCCCCACCCTGGAGAGGTTCCACCACTCCCAGGGGCTCTCCAGGGGTGGTTTGGATGGAGCTGCCCGTGCCCAGATCCCACCCCAGTGATGGCTTTCCCTGTTCCAGCCCTTCCACAGCCCCTGGGGGGACAGCAGCCAAACACCCAACATCCCAAAGGAAGGTGGAAAATCATGGGGCTGCTCTGTGTACCTGCTTTTTATTTTTTTTTTATTATTTTATTTTTATTTTTATTTTTATTTTTCCACTCTCCCAAGGCAGGAGAGCTACAGAGGTGCTTGGGAAACGCTCTCAGTTTTTTTCTCAGAGTTCCCAGCCAGCAGAGGAGCTGCTGCTGGATGAATCCATCCAGTTCAGGACAAAACACCCCAAAAGTGGTTCTGTCTCCTCGGCAATAATTTGCCATGTTCTGCCTCTAAAATTTGTGTGCATTTCTGGTCCAGTGGAGGAGCTCTGGCTGTTTGCTTGTCCCACACTCCAGGGAATCACACCCAGAGCATCTCCTGATGGAAGGGGGTGGGGACAGCTCTGCCTCCTCCTTCTTCCCAGCAGAGCCCAGATCCCAGCTGGAGCTCTCCTGGCAGCCCCGGGTTCAGGTGGGAACTCCTCAGCAGCTTTTCCCTCTTAAAGAGGGTCAGGAACAGAGCTGGGAGATTTACAGGTGGAAATCTGGGAGGCTCCACCAAGGGGCTGGAAAGCCCCTCCCAACCTTTTCCTCCTGTTTGTGTTTGTCTTTCAGTTCGTGCTCCCCAGGACTGTCATTTGTACCAAAGGAATCACCTTTGGGGCATTTTGGGGACTTTTCTGGTCTGTTGAGCTGTCACTGGTGACTGTAGAGCCACAGAGCACTTGGGGCTGGAAGGGACCCTGAAGCTCATCCCCTCCAGCCCTGCCATGGGCAGGGACCCTTTCCACCCTCCCAGGCTGGTCAGAGCCCCCCAGCCTGGCCTGGGATGTTTCCAGGGATCCAGGGGCGGCCACCAAACAACAGAGAAATGCAATGGAAATATCCAGGCTGGGAATATTGTCCCTTCCAGTGCTGGACACCTCTGTGGTGGCAGCTGCAGGGACACATCACTGGCCTGTGGGTGCTTGAGCCCCAGTTAAAATGCAGCTGGCAGCTGCAGGGATGGGATCTGCAGCAGCTCCTGCCAAAGATGCTGCTGGGAGCAGGACCAGCACGGCTGGGAAGGCACCACAGCATCCTCCCTGAGCATTCCCAGAGGCTGGGGAACATCCCTGGCACCTCCCAGACAATTCCACCTCCAGTTTTACCACACTGGACACCACGTGCCCACGCTCTGGCCATGTGTTAGTGCCAGAGCTGCCAGCCCAAGGCCAGGCTCTGCACATTAAAATTTAATTGATGTCTCCCAAGGTTTGGTGCAAGGTGTGTGGAGGCTGCTCTCCTCCCTCCTGCCCTGCTGTGGATGCAATATTCACAGAAAAACTCCAGGGAAAGTGTGTGTGAGTGCAAACCAGGGCAAGGCAGGAGGAGAAGAGGAATTCAAGGAGATCTGCAGCTCCCAGAAGGCTGCCCTAAAAGAAGGCACTAAGCTGGGATGAATGATGCATGAGGTAAAAGCCTGGGCACAGCAGGGAGGGGGAAGGAAGGGTGGTGGAAATGGGGAAATGGATGAGAGAGACGAGTGGAAGAGCCAGAAAGGCAGGGACAGCATTTAGCAGGAGCAGTTTCGTGTTTGCAAGGGAAAAAAAAAAATAAAATCATGAAACCAAACCAAAAACTTCGTGGCAAAAGTTCCAGTGAGCCTCAGGGGGCATCGTGGAGGGTGGGAGGTGGGATTGGTGACATGAACAGTGTCACTTGGAGCTGCTTCCATCTTCCAGAGGGACAAACAGCTCCAGGAGCCCTGCAGGGCCAGGTCCCTCCAGCCAGGCCAGCAAGGGGTGGGTCTCCTCCAAATGGGCTCTTTGGGCTGTGGGAGTGAGGAGGGAGAGGGAAAACAAAGGGGACTGAGAGCCCTCGGGTGCTTGGCAATCGGTAAATTGAAAACGTTTAATCTCATCACTGTTAATGATGTGAATTTCTGGGAGCATGGGAATACATTTGTGTGCAGGAGCTGGGGCTGGAAGGGCTCCCAGAGCCCCCCCTCCTCAGGGACCTGAGCCCAGGGGGATGGGGACAGACACAGACAGACAGACAGGGGCTGGGAGGCAGAGCAGGGCTTTGGTGCCTCAGGGGCTGGGAACGAGGGAGAGGAGGGGAAGGGCTGGGGGTGACCCTGGGCAGTCCCTGCAGAGCCACTGGTGCTGCTGGGCTGCAGAGAGGGGCTGGGGGAGCTGAGCCAGGGCTGGGGCTTTGTTAAAGGGTCTCAGAGCCAGGGAAGGAGCTGCTGAGCCAGGAGGAGGAGGAGGAGGAGGAGGAGGAGAGGCAGTGCCTGTCCTTGCCGAGGGCAGGGAGCTGTGTCCTTGCAGGGCTGTGCAGATGAGGCTGTAAATCTGCTGTGCAAGGAGAGGCAGCTCCAGGACGTTCATCAGCTCCTTTTCCACGGGGCAGGAGCCCATAAACACCCCCACAAACCCTGGTGTGGCTGTGGCTCCAGCTTATCCAGGGTCTCACACACTTCCCATGCGGATCCAGCCTGGCTCCAGAGGTTCCAATGCTCCTGGAGGATGCTCCCAGTTCCCTGAGCCCAACTCTGCCTTTGGACCCTGAGCCCCAGCTCTGCCTGCTGCACCCCATTGCCCCTGTGTGCTCTGGTCCTGTCCCAGTGTGTTCCAGCCCAGGAATGGATCCAAACAAAGCAATGCTATGAGACTTTAAACCCTTGGCCTGGATTCCTTCCTGTGCCCTCAGTGCTCCCTGGAATTCTGGCCATGGATTTGTTCTGCTGCTGTCAAACCTTGAACAACAAACCCAGACTTTGGGAGAAAGGGCTGTGATTCCATGCTGTGAGTGAGAAAGCAGCTCCAAGAGCTGGGTTTCCCTCTCCCACCCTGCTGGGCTTTTCCAAACCCATCCTGGAGCCCCTTCTGGCAGGGATGCTCCCAGCCCCTGACCCAGGGGTCCCTGCAGGACCATCCCCAGTGCTGGGCTGCTCTTCACCATCTGTATTCCCATTTTGTGGCACCCAGGGCAGGATCCCCAGCTCTGTCCGGGCTCTCCATGGCCCCAGCCCTGCCCTGCCTCTCCTGGGCTGTAAATATTAACGATGGGGGTCAAGGGGAGCTAAGTGGCCGCGTTAATTATTCATCAGTTCTCAGGAAGGGAGGGCGGGGGCACAGCTCTGTCTCTGTTTGGGGGTGCTCTGGGTTTGCTCTGGGGCTGGGTGGGGCTGGAGCCGCAGGTCCAGCACGTTCTGCACAAATAAACCACGGCGAAACCGAGCTCCCCTCCAAAGGCAGCTCCCTTCAGTGAGGGCTCTGCTCCGTGATTATAAACGCAGGGCCGGCAGTGCTGCCCCTCCTCTCCCTGATGGGTGTGTAACTGCGGGGTGAAAGGGGTTAAAGCTCGGCTAGAGGCACGGGGAGCTGCAGGGGCAGTGTGAGAGCTCAGCAGCCACTTCTGGGAGAGGGGGCCAGGCTCAGCCCCTGCCCTTCGCCCTTCCCACTGCAGTTTGGCAACTTTGGGAAGTTCCCTTTTCTTCCCTGTGTCTTTGCTTGAGCCTTTCCTGACCTTGTCCTCTGCCCCACGTGTGTGTGCAGACCCTGTTCAGCCAGGTCAGGCTTCCCAGGCTCCTGGCACGTTCTGCACATGGAGCACCTGTCTGGGAGCTCCCTGCAGGGGCTGCTGGATGGGAGCTCCAATGCTGGGGCTGATTTTGGTGCCTGGCCAAGGGAGGAGACCTCCCCGGCCCAGCTGTGCCTGCTCTCATCCCCAGTGAAGTGAGGGGCAAAGGCCCCCAGCCCTTCCCAGCACAGCCTCCTCTTCCCTGGGAAATCCAGCAGCTCCAGAGGTGACCTGATTCCCTGGGAAGCAAATGGAGCTGAGCCCTTAACCCACCCCAGCCTGGGTTTGATGTGCTCCCAGCAGCAGCAAAGCAAAGGCAAAACCCTGCCCAGGGGCCAGGAACCAGCTTGGAGTTCTGTGCCTCCTGTTGGATCAGGCAGCACGGAAGGCTGGAGTGATAACCCCACCCTGAGCTGGCCTTCAGCACCACACAAGGAGCTGAGCAGAGCTGTACTGATAACCTCGCACTGGCATGGTCCTGAAAGCCAACAGAACCCGGGAAAAGAGGGAAAACACTTGGATTGAAAACTAGAAATAGTGTTGCTGGTACGTGCAGGGAAGGCAGGAGCCCCCAGCCAAGGAAGGGCTGCTGTGCACACCTCGCCCTGGGCAGCTGGGGCTCCATGGCAGATGCATTTGGGAACTTGGATTTAGGGAATTCTTGGGGTCAGCTTTGTGTCCTCCCAACCACATCCTCCTGTGCAGAGCACGAGGAACATTTCTGCAAGGCCAGATGTCTTCCCTGCTTTGAGAGAGGTGCTTCATGCCATGCCTGAGCTCAGCTGGGAGGATGAGGGGTTTTGCTGTGAGCTCAGCAGGTTCCAGCCCGCACTGGAAACCAGGGATAACAGGAGAGAATCACCAAGGAGAGCCAAGAGAGGCTCTGGGCTGTTCAGGGTAACCAAGGGAGTCCTGCTCTTCCTGAGGTCCAGGGCACCCACCTGAACCCACACCTCCTTCCCCAGTCCCAGTGTCCTGCTGATCCTTGGGGAGCTCTGTGAGAAATACAGCTTGAAACAGGGCCAGACCCTCCCAGCCCCACCTGGAGAGCTGCAGGGAGCTGGGAAGGACAGAACTGGACCATGAAGAGCCTCCCACCTCCTCACAGGTGCTCTTTGGTGGCAGCTCATTGTCCCCTGGTGTCACCAATGATGGCAGGGGCAGAGGGGTGACAGCCAATCCTGGGTGTCCTTGGGACACGTGTCCAGCACCTTCAGCTGGTCCTTGTGCAGCTGTAAAACCAGGGAATGCAGCCCTGACTCACTGCCCTGATTGCTGCTGCCTGGGAACAGGAGGAGAGGATCCAGTCCCTTGGGAGAACAGGAAAAGGCTCTGCAGGAGCTTCAAAATGAGGAGCTCATGTCCAAAGTGCCACACCATCAGCAATGCAGAGATTCTGGGAATGGCAGGAATTCTTCAGGGGAACCTTCACTGGGGAGAGAAAATTGGGCCTTTCTCCACCTGGGACACCCAGAGGTCTTGGCCAGTCCTTCCTTTCCTGTCCTTTTTTAGTCTCTTGCTCCATAGGCTCAGGTCTGGAACCACCCCAGGCTTCTGCTGCAGAAAAGGTGTCCCAGCCCTTTGGTTTTCCATCTCTTGTCCTTTCTGATCCCTGGCACTGAGCAGTCAGGGCCCTGCTGAGCCAATGGGCTCCTGGAGGGGTGAAAATGGGACAAGGTGACCCGAGGTGGCCTGGGCTCTCTGTGGGTGTCACCCCTGCCTGGGCTGGCACTGCCCTGCATCTGCTCAGGCCACAGGGATGAGTTTGATGAGTTCAGTGATCTGGGCTGAGCCCCTGCTCCAGGGGACTCGGTGGGAGAGGATCCCAGGTGGATATCCAGGCAAAGCTGGGAGAGTGGGAGGATCCCCACGGCCCCTGGAGTGAGCAGGAGCCCAGCAAGGCTGGAGAGCACCAGGTGAGGGGATGCAGGTGAGGCAGGGAGGTGTTGTCCTGGTTTGAAGGGCAGGTGTCTGCCAATAAAGGCAGAAGCTTCTCTTTGAAATGGAGAATGTAAACCCCTCCCTCCAAATTATTATAATTTTGAAATTAA
>JAOTQP010000828.1:977956-992074 GCA_026413545.1 Cichladusa arquata
GCCTGTGCTGGGCCAGGGCTGGGGCAGCTCTGCAGGTGGGGTCTCACCTGAGCACAGGGGCAGAATCCCAATCCCTCCCCTGTGCCCACACTGGGATCAGGATTTGGGGTTTCTGGGCTGTTCCCAGTGCACAGGGATGGCTGTTTTCCTTCTCTTGTGCACTGGGAGCCAAACTCTCTCCTCCCCTCTGGGGTCGCTCCCCCAGCCAGGGTGGGGTGCTGGGCCCAGGTCCCTGTGCTGGGTGAGAGTCCCATTCCTGGGCAGGGGCTGCTGCCCTGGGCAAGCACCTGAGCCTGGTACCAGCCCCTTTCCTTGGCTCTTCATGGGCTGGAAAACATGGGGAGGCCAAGAAAATATGGAAACTTCTTGCCAGATCCCTTTGGTTTGTGATTGATCTCAGATGGAGGGGGCTCAGGGACTGAGTTCCCCAGTGCTGAGGGTTCCCAGCTCAGAGCCAGGTCTGTCCTGCACTGCCAGGGCCACCCAACAGCACTGGTGGCACCAGGACAGGGCTCCTGGAGCTGGGCATGGGCTGGTTTGGCCCCACTGGATGGAGAACTGGTAGTGGCACATGGAAAAGCCACACACAGGGGGATGTGGCTGCTGGGCCTTGTAATAAAGTCTGGCTCACTAAATGTGGGCTCTGTGTCCTCCTGAAAGAGCAAAGGAGAACAAAGTGACCTCAACAGCTTGAAAAATGCATCAGGAACAGGGAATAGACAGGATGGGCTCTTTGCTGAGGCTCTCCTTGGCTTCCCCCCCTGCCTGCATGGATGGAGGGACATGGCTGGGCTGGGAATTGCTGGGGTGGAGGAGCCCTGCAAATGCAGCCAGGCCTGCAGATGTGGGGCAGGGAGGGCATGTCAGGAGCAGAGCAGACTGCAGGGACAAAACTTTTGGGGGTTTTAGTTGATGGTTTTCCTGATTTGAGGCAATTTGGAATTTTCCAGCTGTGTCTGACTCAGTTGAAGGCAAGAAAAAACAGTCAAACAACTCTGTGGGCAGCAGAGCCAACAGGACCTGCTTTCTGTGGAGTTACAGCCTTAAAATCTTCCCCCTGCACGCTCAGCTCCTTCCCTCAGCCCCCACCAGCCTGGCAGGAAAACTTTCCTTGGGGAAAGGATTGTCCAGCCCTGCCCAGGGCAGGGGTGAGTCCCCAAGCCCAGAAGGGTTTGAATTCCACCTGGCTTTGGCCTCACTGAATCTGTGATTTTAGGGAATGAAGCCCCGTGTTTGGGCTGGGCAGTGATGTTGTCTCTGCACATGACAGAGCTGAATTTGTCTCTTCCTCTCACAGACTTTATTTTGGCCTTATTCAACCACTTGTCCTGAACCTATTGGAAGAGCAGATCCTTGGGATCTGTGCTCCAGGGTGAAATGGAGTCTGAGTTGGGCAATATGAGCAGAAGGGAGCAGGATGGACAGTTCAGGGATTGGGGCTCTGGTTCTGTGACCTTGGCTTTTCCTGAGGCTGCAGAGAGGAGCAGCAGTTGGTGAAGCTGTCAGCTCACAGCTCCTTAATTCTTCCTTTACATTTGGAAAACCTAACCCAGCCCATCAATAAGGGCTCTTCTGTTCCCACTGTCAGTTAGAAACTGATTTATGTCCTGAAACGGAATGATTTAGGTCTCCTTCACATTTTTCTTCCAAGCTGCTTGCCAGTGGAAGTGGGGATTCCCATCATTTGTCATGGATAGTCCCCTCTGGGTCCTGCTCAGCCCTGGCTCTCAGCTTGTCTTGCACAAAATATCACCCACCAACTGTGGAAACAAAAAAAAAAAAAAAAAAAAATCCCTTTTTTCCATATCTGGAACCCAGATACTGCTTTTTGTCATTATCATATTCCCTTACAGCAGACCTGGTAAAGATTAGTTTGATGCTGATTTCTGCCTTTCAAACACAGCTGAAGCTGGGGATTTTTTTTTGCCAGATTTGCAGCTTTTGAAGGGGTCTCTCCTTTGAGGACAACCTGGCATTGAGCAGGGTCAAGATCAGGCTGAAGCCTGTCCTGGGCTGGGCAGGATCAAGGAAGGCAGAAGCCTTTGATGTGGAAAAGTCACATCCATGCAGCAGGAATGCAGTTTAATTCACAAATCTGGGGGGAAAAAAGAATAATTTGTGATTATCAGCTCCCCCATGTTTAACCAGTTTTTTGTTTGTTTCCATTTTCCTTTTGAAGTTCTCCAAAACAATCCCCCTGTGCAAAGAGAACAAGGGTTTCAAAGCTTTGCCTTCAGATTCAGGAGACCAACCCCCTGCCCACAGGTTTGCAGAGTGTTCCATTCTCTCTGCTTTTTATCTTTATTAAAGGGCTGTAATTTGGGTGATTCATTGCCGTTTCCTTGGCCTGACACAATTTTGCACCTGGAGAGGCCCTTGTCTGCCCAGAGCAGATCCCTGGGGTCCTGCTCCATGCAGCACTGAAGGGTTGTCACAGAAAGCCCTCTGGGAATCAGGAATTCATTAAATCAGCCAGAGGGAGGGCTTGAGCCAGCAGGGCTGAGCAGTGAAACCCCTGGGCTGTGCTGTGAGAACCCAGAGCCAGGGAGGCACCAAGGGGCTCTTCTAGCCCTGAAACCAAAGCAGTGAGGTGGTGTGTCCCCCAAAAAACCTGATGGAGCCAGACAAGGTGCACCCTGACACATGAAAACGTGCAGGAACAGCAAAAATTTACACTGCTGGGCTCAGGAATGGCAAAAGTTAACACTGCTGGGCTCAGGAATGGCAAAAGTTAACACTGCTGGGCTCAGGAATGGTAAAAGTTAACACTGCTGAACACAGGAATGGCAAAAGTTAACACTGCTGAACTCAGGAATGGCAAAAGTTAACACTGCTGGGCCCAGGAATGGCAAACTCAACACTGCTGGGCTCAGGAATGGCAAACTTAACACTCCTGGGCTCAAGAAAGACCAAGTTAACACTCTGTGGCTCAAGAGTGGAAAATTCAGCTCTGCTGTGAGCTCAGCCATTCCTGGCTTTCCAAGCAGCCTCATTGGGCTGGAAAAGGAATGGAGCAGGAACATGATGTGATGTTTGGAGCCAATCCTGCCAGCTCTGCTCCTGAGGGATGGGTTTGTGCCACTCCACTGCCTGGGTCAGGGGGATGTCCCTGCCCTGGGCCCTTCCCAGGCCTGGGGAAGGGGGGCTGAGCTGCTGGGAACAGGAGGTGCCTCATGCAGGACAAGCAAAGTCTGGTGCTCTGGGCAGGGCAGGTGGAGCCAGGGGTGATCCAGTCTCTGCTTCAGCCCCTCTCACTGAAGTGCCTCTCCCTTGGTGCTTTTTGGAAGTCTCTAGCTCTGTCTTTCCATCTGATCTGCACAAACCTGATGTTTCCATGAGAAACAGTCCTTGAGCACCCTCAGGGACAGTAAAATCAGTGGTGCCACTTCCATGAGGAAACCAAATCCCACCAGGAGTGAAGGGAGCTCCTGCAAGGCTGAGGGAGCGATGCTGCACCTCGGGCATGCAGACACCAGCTCCTGCTGGGCTGAACATCTGCCCAGCTGCAAACCCTGCCACGACCTGGCCTCAGGGACAGGCCCAGATGGGGCCACCTGCAAGATTTAGGGTGGAGGACAACTGCAAGATTGATGGGCTGTGGAAAAGAACACAGGAGAAAACCTTCCATGAGCCACACTTCACGTTAGAGGTGTCCAATGAGCCCAGCACTGAAGCTGTGGCAAAGGAGGATTTGAGCTCACTGCACAAGGAGGATCTGCTTTGTTGTGGCCATGGATCAGCTCATTCTAGAGAAAAGGGAAAAAACAAATATATCAGTCAAAAGCCAAAAATTCCACGAGTCCAGGGTGGCATCATGAGGTTCATTTGCCCCTCACCACACACTCCCAGGCTGACTAAAGAGAAGGAATAAATGCAAGGTTCATTTCAGGAGCACAAGGAGTCAGCTAAAAACACAAACAAGGCTGAGGCTCTTCCCAAAGTGGAACAGCTCAGCCTTTCCAGCCTGGCCAACTGCAAGCCTGAGCCTGACTGCGTTTGATCTGGGAATCAGATTTAGCCCACACCATCCCAATGAAAAATATCACACGTGGTCTGCACTTCAGGCTATGTTCCAATATCTGAAGGAAGGGATCTTTTAATTGAAAACCTTAATGTTTCTCGTTATATTTAAAATTAGAGCAGAACGGCAATAAAATTGGTCATGGGATTGAGACAAGTTTTCAGGGAGGGAAAGAAATTTATTCTTCATTTTTTACATTGAGGCATCCGTTAAAAGCTTGGGCACATTGGATTACGTCAATGCAAGGATTAATAATTAAAGGAACAACAACCACATGCCTTGGAGAGACACACGAGATGGCAGCAGCTTGGGCTGGAGCCTCTGAGGACACCCTGGTTTTGTTGGAGTCTCACCCCTGCCTGCTGCCCCTCAGTATTTAGAGAAGCACTTTCCCACCAGGCTCTGCCAGGCGATGCTTTCCCAGGAATTTTCAGCTGGTGCCTAAACCCAGGGAAATGGTACCAACACTTGGTGTCAGATTGATTTTGAAGGAAAACTGTGCTGTTCCCACAGTTTATGAGGGGTTCAAAGAGAAGTGTTTGGGGTGACACCCTCCAGCTCCCAGCAGGAGCCCTGGCAGATGGTGATGCCCCAAAAACCCCAGAGCCCCGAGTCAACATCTCCCAGGAATGATGGAGAAGGAGGCTCCAAAGCCTCCACCCGTCCCCAGAGCTGGATGGATGTCTGCAGGCTGGGGCTGGACACGGAGCCAAGCAGAATCCTTGGATTTTCTCTGCGGATCTGCCCGTTAGCCCCAGGGCTGGGAGTGCCTTCCTGGGTACTGCAGGCAGCTCAAAACCTTGGATTGAGGGACGAGTCTCCGACTCCAACACGGTTTTCCCAACCAGGCGCAAATGGCGCTTCCTCTCCCTCCATGGTGGGAATCTTTTCGTTCATTAATAACCTGCTAATTATCCCAGCAGCTTGGAGCTGGGTTGCAGCACGGAATTAGAACCAGCTTTTCCTTTTGGCACCCACCCCTGGGTGTAATTAATGAGGCGAGAGGAAGCCAGAACACGCGGGTCAGCCTGAGAGCACGGCACACATTGATCGGACACCCAGAGCGGGATGTTCCCAGCCGGCCTCGGCGAGGGAGGGCAGCATTCCGGGGTCAAACCGGGCAAAAGAGGATAAAGAAGAAGAAGAAAGATGTGCTACTTGTTTCCTTTGGTTTTCCCCAGTCGAGCTCAAAATCCGGACCAAGGAGGGCTCCATGGAAACCCTGCTCTTCGTGCCCTCTTTCCTTTTCTTGGGAAAGCTGGATGGAAGGCTGGCACTGTGTCTTGGCCATGCCTGCCCTGCTGAGCAGCCTGAGGGGCACTGAGAGCCCAACACTGTCGCAGATGAGTGTTTCCATGGAGGTCTGGAGAGCGCCTGGAGCTGGAGAGGGACCTGGAGCTGGAGGAGGGATCAGCGTCACTCGCACGCTGCCAGCGCCAGGTTGTCTCCGCGCTGCCTTGGCACCAGCAAGTGGCCTCCAAATCCAAATGGAATTGCTTCCCTGCTCACGGGACGTGGGCAGGAGGCTGAGGACCCTGTCTTGCAGGGCTGGGGTGACGCAGCCCTTCCCCTTCCCCTTCCCCGTCCCCACCACCCTGGGTGACGCAGCCCTTCCCAACAGCCCCGCTCCACCCAGGGCTGCCACTGGAGCGGCAACGCCTTTGGGCACTGCCACGGGGTGGTGGCATCACCAGGACAGAGGGACACGATCCTCCTCCTCCCACTTCTCTGGAGCACTGCTAGAGCACAAACTTTGCTCCTCGGGAGCGCTCGGGCTGCCCTCGCCCACTCTGCTGCCTGTGGGATCCCCTCTCGCCGCCCGCCGCGCCTGCTGGAGGGAGCCTCGATTCCCACCTTGCTGCTGGTGCCACCGCAGCCCCGGTGCTGCCGGCCCCGGCCCCGGCCCCGGGGCTGCCAGGATGCCCCCGACGGGCGGCAGGAGGATGCTGGCGCTGGCAGGCCCGGGCAGCAGCGCGGCGCTCGGGGGGGAGCAGCAGTGCCAAATTGGGGTTCTAGCCCTTTAAATCCGATCCGGTACTGCAAAAAAAAGGACGAGCGAGCAGGAGAGAGCCTTCAGACTCTTTTAATTAAAGCTTGTACCATATTCTGTATTCCCAAGTCACGGCAGCCGCCCGCGCTCCCCAGGACACCTCGGGCTCGGTCTGCGGCGCGGCATGGACGGGCACCGCGGCTCGGCGGGCACCGGCGGCTGGAGGTACGCGCGAGGGACGGGGCTGGGGCTCGGCTTCTCCGCTGCTGCCTGCCAGCTGCGAGCATCCCCTGCCTTCCCCCTGTGGTTTGCTTTGCCGGGGTGAGAGCCGAACGCGCCGCTGTGGCTCACGGGGCCCGGTGGCTGCAGGAGCCCTCCCACCGCGCACCTGGGGCCCGGGGCTGCCTGTCCTGCCACCTCCGCTCCCTTCCCTCTCCCCTCCTTCGCTTTTCAATAACTGAGTGCATGACCCAGAGTTGTGGCTTCCCCCCCCCGCCGCGCTTCCCTCGCTGCTTAAATCCCGGCGCTGCCGTTCAGCAGAAGATAAGTTGGGATGCCTGGCCCATAAATCACGGCAGAAGTTGGTCCCGCCGCGCTGCTGCCGCTCGGCTCCTCTCCGTCCCCCGTCTCCCCCAGGTTAGGGGAGTTTTGCCACATCCTTCCATGCGCATTGCACTCGCAATGCAGAGCAGTTCTGGAGAGCCTCGCGGAGCGAGTCCCCGCTTATTGGGCACGACAGCGTTGTTCGCACGCCGGAGTCTCCCTTCCCCAGCACTCCCACCCACCCCAGCCTCATCTGGGCTGATAAATCGCCCTTCAGCAGGAGCCCTGTGCCCAGAGAACATTTAACTGTGAACTGCCCCGCTCAGCCAGTGATTTTCCTCTCCCCCTCTCCTTAACCGAGTGACTCTCTGTTTATATTTCCACGCAACGTGGCTTTTTCCTTAAATTATGGATTGTCGTTCCTTCGTCCCCGTCTCAGGTGGGTGCATCCTTAAGGTGCCCTGACCTTACTGAGAACCCGTGTGAGTCTTTGCAGCCGGGTCCCAGGTGAGCCTCTCTCCTGCATGGAGCCCGGAGGGAAAGAGGCTGTGCCAGCAAACATTTATCCTGGTGCCTATCGGAGGTTAATAACTCTTTTGACAAATAGCAGCCTCCTCGAGGCTTGAAATAGGATTGGAAAAGCAGCCACTAATCTCCTTGAGAAGTGCTCGATGGTAGCCACCTCTCAGGAAATCAGGAGAGGAGCTGTTTACGTTCTGCATGTTGAGGCGTTAGCACAGCAAAAAAAAAATCCCGCTTTTCTTAATCCACCGGGAAAAACTCTGCCTCGCCTTCATCTCCCGGGCAGAGGGCTTGGGGAGGGAATCCTGTCAGCTCAGCACGGCCCAAAGCCCACAGGACTGTGGGGCTGCACAGCTGGGTCAGGAAAATGGGGTTTTTCTCCTCACCAACGGTGTTTGCCATAAGTGAGGGAGAGACGGGACGGGGAACTTGGAGGCGAGCAGGGAGAGCAGAGCTGTGGGTCGGAGAATGAGCGTCCGAGCAGCAGCCTCTGCAGGGATCGGGTGGTTTGTGGGCAGCAAAACACTTCGCCTTGGGCAGTGAGGGAGTGAAACTTGGAGAGGAAGAGGCACAGAGCCAGCAAGGAAAAGCAGAGGTGCCAGGACAGAGGGAAACCCACGGCAGGCTCCGTGCTGGTCTCACAGAGTGCGGGGCTGCGCAGGCACAGCGCAGGCACAGCGGTGCTGGCACCCCAGCGCTTGGAGGTTGTTGGTTTTCCCCGCTTTCCTCAGCACTTCCCACCCCTCGATGGTGCTTTAGCCATCTGTGACTTTGGTGACATTAGGAAGGAGCTTGTCCCCTGTGACCGAGAGGTGGGATAATGGCTCCATTGTTCCCAGCTCCAAGGGAAGAAAATGACCTGGCAGGGAAACCTGAAAGTGCCTGAAAGTTAAAAAGCCCCGTTCCCGTGGTCTGAGGCAAGCTCTTCTCAGGTGAGGCCCCTGGAACCTGCTCCCTCCATCCTGCAGAGCTGGAGAACACTGAGCAGGGTTTGCAAACCACCAAAAAATACAAGCAGTGTGTTGAAAGATGAACAAAATGTGCATCTTTTTTGAGCAAAGCAGCTCAAGCACACGGAGGGTGGGGAGTAATTATTTATAGTGCCATCAGCAGAAATAATAGAATGAAATGAAGGGCTGAAAAGTTTTGCTGACTCTCAGGGAATGCGTCCTGGCATGGACGGATCATTCCCGGGCCCAGCCCCTCGCATCTCCAGCGCTCCCAAGAGAAGCCTGGAGACACAGCAGAGCCTGGGATCCAGGGAGAGCGGCTGGGAGCCGATCCCAGCGGGAGGATGGAGCTTCTGTGGCAGCTGCCACCTCCCTCCCGAGCCCCCGGCGCTGCCCGAGCCCGGACCTGTGTCCCGCTGGATGCCTGAGCAGGGAAGGAGCTGCGAGGGGAAGGGCCGGGAGCCCAGGTTTGGCTTTTCCTTCATTCTGAGAACACTGGGATTGAGAAGGGGGGTGAGGAGATGTTTTTGAGATCGGCAGTTCGTGTGAGCTGGTGTTTTGTGCTCTGTAATTAAGCCCATTGTGCTGGGTTTCAGTCACTCTTGCACCCAGGCGTTGGGAGGATCGGCAGGAGCTGCTCACCTGGAATCTATTGCTCACATTAAAGGTGACCTGCAGCAGGGTTTCTTTTCTAAAAGGAGGTAATTGAGCTTGAACTCCTCTTTGTGGGGATGAGAAAGCCTCTTTGGCATTTCCCCCCCTTTTTCTTCACCCAGGAATGGTGAGTAGTGCCAAGCTTGTCCCTCCCCATCTGGGTAGATGTTGGAGGTGGGCTGAGGTTGGTGTAGGTGGGAAGGGTGAATTTGAACCCTGATTTGAGCCCAGCTGCAAGCCCTGGGCAAGTGTGGCAGAGTCCCCAGGAATGCTCTGTGGGTTCTGAGCAGCCCCAGAGCCCTTTCCTTCCCCAGGCTCCTTGCTAGCTCCACCAGGGACCATCCCCAGGTGGGCACAAAGGGCTGAGTTTAAAGGTCCCACCAGGCCATTCACTCCATCTTGCCTTGTCTGTCCATCTCCAACCAGCCAAGATTTTCCTGCTCCAAACCAGAGCTGAATTTCTGAGGAAGAGGCAGAAAAATACTTCTATTTTTATAGTAGGCAATAACCTTTCCTACTTCCTTAACTCTGTAGAGTGGAAAGAGCCCAGGCACACAAGGCAGAGCTTTCATTTCTGCTTTCCCTTTGCCAGTCACCTTTAAACAAAAGGAACCCAGCAGGGTGTTGGGAGCAGGAAGGGACCAATATGGATCTGACGGAGATAAAACCTAAATTTACTACTTTGAGCTGCTAGAATCTAATAGATTCTTCTATTTAGAGCAAAGGATGTTTGTCAAGCTCATTCTCCATCTCTGGCAGGGTATTGCAGTTGGAATTAGTCTGATAAATTAAAAGCAGTCTAAAGTCTGAAATGGGAAAAACACAGCATATGAATGAAATTGCAGTTATTGAGGGAAATGCTGGAGGGACAGACACCAGCACAGTGTGCCAGGCTGGGGGGTGGCAGAGTCACAGCCAGGGGATGGTAGGATCCAGCCATGGAGCTGCAGGGATGGATCATCCTGACCTGTTGTGGTCATCTGGGGGGCTTGGCTGGGCTTGGGTGGCCTTTCAGAGCAGGTTCCCCCACCTCACGCTGTGCTCTTGTCTTTGGTGTTTTTACCTTTTTCCCTCCCTTCCTTCGGAACATGTTTTAGCCTTTTGAACAGAAGCCACTCTCAGTGCATTATTTTAAGCCCCCACATGAATGGAAGGAGGTGAGAGGCTGCCCAGACAGTGCAAACCTTGTGTTCCATGGTCACCCAGAGACTGCCAGAAATCAATGTCTGCTGGTCTTTAAATAGAGTTAAACCAAATCATGTCAGGAGCCCTGGGGATCCTTGAGAGCAGATTTTCAAGAAAGTCATGTACAGATGTTGCCCAGTTTGATGCAACTTTCACCCTTTAAATCCTCTTGTGCTCAGAACTGACAGACTCTGGGTTGCTCCTGGCTCCAGCCAAAGCCTGGAGTCCAGTTTGAGAACTGCCCAAGTGCTCTGGGAGCCTCAGGCACTGTTTCAAAGGGGATTAATAAACCCTCAGGAGCTGCTGATGCTTCACTGGGAGTTGGCGGGAGGCCCCTGCTGATTTTGGAAAGGTTTCTCCTGGAGGCTCCACTGCAGGAGCAAAGGCAAGAAGGGGCTGGCACCCCCAGACCTGCAAATGAAACAGGAACCTATTCAGAGTGTGGTTTTATTTTTGCTGCCTCATAAATCCACTGTGGCAAAGCAGCCTATGGAGCTGGGAAGGGATTAACTTGGGAAGAGGAAAGGTCTCCCAGGGGTTAAGCACAAGAAAGCTGCTGGTTCTTAAGAACAAGGAGCTGCTGCTGCTGTGGAGGAGTCACCAGGCCGGGCTGCCCCAGGGATGTTTGTGCCTTGTAATGATCTGCAACCCCCCTGACACCTCAGCTGGCTCCAGGCCTGGGGCTGTGCAGGAGGAGACAGCAGGAGAGGGTCACAGAACCCCAGAATCCCAGAATGGTTCAGGCTGTGCCAGGCTGGCAGGGAGCACAGAGGGTCACTGGTGCCACCTCCCTGCTGAGGCAGGGCCATCCCAGAGCACAGGGCACAGCACTGTGTCCATGTGGCTCTGCAATATCCCCGCTGAGGGACACTCCAGCCCCTCCCTGGGCAGCCTGCTCAGGGCTGGGCACTGCCCAGGGCAGAAGTTGTGCCTCCTGTGCAGGGGCAGTTCCTGAGCACCCATTCCAAGGGCTGGGATGGAGCCTGGATGATTTCCCCTCCCTTGGGCTGTGACCTTGCCCAGTGGCCCTGACTGGTTCCTGTCCCTGATATTTGGTGCTATAAACCAGTGAGAAACTGGCTGTTCCCAAAGCACTTCATATAAATCATGCAGAATGGGGCAGAAGACTGGGGGGAGGGAGAATTAAACCTAAAGTTATATTAATTCCCTGTCACTTTTGGATTTCAAACTCCTCTTGGTTTAAATCTGTATTAACTGCAGGATAATTACGGGGAAGGGCAGATATGTTAGAAAATGAAATAATAGAATCATAGAATATCCTGAGCTGGAAGAGGCCCACAAGGATCATCCAGCCCAACCCATGGCCCTCCACCCCAGGAATTAATAAAGCAATTATTAAAGGGACACAGAGAGGTTGTGGGAAGCTGGGGGAAGCAGAAGTTTCAGTTTGGAGGAGCAAGTGCTGCTGGTGGGGAGTCACAGGGTGAACCTTGCCAGTCTGGTTTTCAGGCCCCTCAGGTGGAGGTCAGGAACAGACCTTCAGTCTCTGGAGAAATAAATGATTGATCTACCCTGTGGGATGAGGGAGCTGCTTTCTCTGGCACAAAGGGGGATGGTTCACATGTGGAGCTGTTTGCTCAGTACTGTGTTAGGAGGGGACAGTGAGTGAGGTGCATCCTGCAGGTGATTTATGGAGGTGCAGACACCCCTCAAAGCTCCTGCCAGGAGTCTCTGGAGGTAGTTCCTGCCTTTTGCAGTGTCTGACATGGGAGGTGTTGTGGGGTCAGGCCACATTGACTGGAGCTGCCTTTGGATCAAGCACTGAATCAATACTGGCTTTTGGGGGAGTTTAATCCCTGCTCTGACAGCCATGAAAGAGCTAAGCAGTAAAATGGGATTTTACACTTTTATCAGCCTTTTCCTAGTAAGTCACTCAACTTCCTAGTACTAATTAATGCTGTATTTCCTCCATGAATCTTCCTTCCTACTAATGCTGTCTGTTTGATCTGAGAGCAGCTCCAGACCTTGTAAATCAGAGCTGCCTGCCAGGCTGCAGTGGGGACAGAGAACGGGAAGGAGTAAAACTTAGACATCACATCCCCACTGGAGGCCTTCAGCATAATTTATGCTCTTTGTGTAGCTGTTTGGAAAAGCCTGGAATTCCCTTGAATGTCCAGCTCTTCATATCCAGAAACACCCAGCACCAATTCCAGAAATTCCAAAGAAATTTGATTTGGATATCCATATTCACTCCAAAACTACAGACCTGGGTGGAGACATCTCTGGTATAATTTTATTCTAAGGCTGCCCAGACTTTTCCAGCATGAGAAACTGCTTTAATTTTTTTATACTTTTTCCATTTAGACTGAGATGGTGAGACACTGTCAAGATCATGTTTATCTTTAATGCCATCAAACTGGTCCAATTGTTTCTGGGAAAGATGTGTGAAAAGAATCACAGAATGTCCTGGGCTGGAAGGGATCCTCAAGGACCATCCAGCCCAGCCCCTGGCTCTGCACAGACACCCCAACAATCCCACCCTGAGCATCCCTGGAGCAGGGTCCAAAGCTCCTGGAGATCTGGCACCACTCTCTGTTCCATGTACCAAGAACAGGTGTCATTGTCCCAATGGGGGGACAAAAGGGGCTATAAAGGGAAAATGAGTGGAGTGGTTGAACTGGCAGCTCAAAAAAAATGGGGCTGAGAAATCATGGGAGCAGAGAAAGGGGGAGATGAGGCTGAGATGGTGGAGGAACCTTTGGAATTGAGAGGGAGGGATGGGGCATGGGATGGGACAGGGTGTCCAGGCAAGGAGCAACAGTCCTGGGGGAACCTCTAGTTTGCTTCAGGAATATTTGAATGTTGTGCAGGTGCTTCTTTGGTTACAAGTCATGGAAAAAGGGCTCTCTGAAAAAAAAAAAAGTGTCTTTTCAACTCACTGCTTTATATAAATGAAGTATAACTAAAAGGAGAGGTACTTCCAGAAGCCTTAATGGCAACTGTAGTCCTTGGAAGTTTGTTCTGGTTTGGTGATTCCAGTGTGAGCCTCGCTCAGGAGATGAGTGGGTGCAAAGCAGGGCAGGTATTATTAGCTGTGCAAAGCAAAACAATACAGTTGCTGTGGAAAAATTACAGGGTTTGTGCTGGAGCAGATATTTAACCTTTGTTTTTACAACTCCAGAAATGAAGCAGTTTGTTTCTTAATGTAGGTTTAATGCTGTGAGTGTGTGCTGACTGGGCTTTCACGTGGAATGGAAGAGATGCTGGGCTATTAAAGTCTGGTTTAATGATCCCTTTTCCCATAACTCCTAATATTTGCCATTTACTAATTATGATGTTCCAAAGTAGTTTGCATTTGCAGTAGATGTTTTAAATGCTGCAGCTGTTTTAGTTTCAGGCTAACTGCTGGTGACTTTTTTCTTTTTAAGAAGTACTGCATGCTATTGGGGATTTTTGGAGGCTGGCAGGTAGAGCTCACCTCAGACTGTTCTTCATTAGGAGGATTTTGACACCCAGGCCTCCAGTGGAAGCAGAAATAGATGAGGCAGAGGAGCAGTGCTGAAGAACACAGAAGCTTTCTGTGAGCATTGTTTTGTGATGTAAACTCCTGTGAGTCAGCGAGAGTGTGCCCAGGGGTGGCTGCTGTGGGGCCCTTTGTGATTTAGGATGTACTGCTCTGTTTGTTTGTTTTTTTGAGCCCTAGGGATTTTCTGACAGTTTTATAATAGAGGAAATGTGTCTGTTTGAGAGGTCACAGCCTGGGCAGCAGCTTCACAAGGAGACTGTGGGAATGAAAAGATCAGTGGTTTGTTCATGGCCCATTCTGCTGCTCCAAGGGACAGTGGGATGGGACAGGTGACCTCATTTATGACCCCGAAGATGTTGTGAGGACACTGACCTGTGTGTGGGGTTTGCAGGGCAAGGTTTGGGTGGCAGGGGTGGCTTCTCTGGGGAGCTGCTGCCCATGCCCAAGGGATCCAAGAGCAGCCACGGCTCCCAGGGAGATCCATGGGGAGCAGAGATCCCCCTGCAGCCCCAGGAGGAGCCCAGGGCTCAGCAGGGGGGTCTCAAGAGGCTCTGAGCCCCTGAGAACCCCCTGCTGGAGCAGGGCCCTGGCAGGACCTGGGACCTGTGGAGAGAGGAGCCCACCTGGAACAGGTTTGGTGGGAGGACTGGAGACCCCATGGGAGGGACCTCACTGGGACAGTTCCTGAAGGACTGAGCCCATGGATAAAGGGATCCCTGGAGCAGTTCCTGAAGGGCTGAGCCCATGGATAAAGGGATCCCTGGAG
>JAOTQP010000828.1:1076208-1088993 GCA_026413545.1 Cichladusa arquata
CAGTGGCAGGGGTGCTGAGGATGGATTTTGGGAAGGAAAGGGCTGGAGCAGGAGCAGTGTCGGGTGGTGAGGATGGATTTTGGAGAGGAGAGGGCTGGAGCAGGAGCAGTGGCAGTGACAGGGGTGGTGAGGATGGATTTTGGGAAGGAAAGGGCTGGAGCAGTGGCAGTGGCAGGAGTGGTGAGGATGGATTTTGGGAAGGAAAGGGCTGGAGCAGTGGCAGTGGCAGGAGTGGTGAGGATGGATTTTGGGGAGTTAAGCACTTGCTGGGCCGGGTGTCAGGGCCGGCTCTGGCAGTGCTGTTTGTGCCCTTGGGAAAGGCAATGAAAATTCTCCTTTTCCCAGGTTCTTCCCTCCTTCTCCCGGAGGACAGAGGGTGATTGGACGGTGATGGGGAAGCTGTAGAGTGCAGCTGTTCAATGGGAGGAGAGAGAGGGAATGAACTGAAAGTAAACACATCTCCCCCTTTCCCCACAAGGCTCTGGAATGCTCAAACAGTGCTGGGAAGGGAGTGCTGAGCTCTGGGCTCCTGGGGAACAGAAATCTTCACACCCAGGGAGAAACTCAGGATAAACTTTCATGGGAACCTTTTAGGCTCTGCTCCTGCTGCCTCAGCCCCTTCTGTCCCCAAACCCTGACTGTTCCTTTCTCCTTGCTGGACTTTTCACCCTTCCAATTCTTCCCAGCCTTAGATAATTTGGGAATTTAATTCATGTTGTGGCCACTGCCTGTTTGAGGTCATTAACAAAGGTGTTAATCAGGATGATTGGGTGGCCAGGATTGGATGGGGCTTGGAGCAGCCTGGGATAGTGGAACAAGATGAGCCTTTGTCCTTTCCAACCCAAATCTCTCCAGAACTCTGATTCCATGGGGCAGGATGAACTTCCTGTTCTCTGATTTTTCCTGAGCCCTCTTATCCTCTAATACAGTTCTGTGCCAGCTGCCCACATTTGGGAGTAAATGAAGACACTGCTTAGGGAAAGAGGAATAAATACTGGGATTTCTGACTCCTCAGGGAGGGGAAATCCACGTGCTTGGTTTTCCCTGCTGCCATCCAGGCTGGGCATGGGGAGAGGGCAGCTCCTGGGGCAGCAGCACCTCAACACCCTCCCCCTGTGCTCCTTAAAGACAGAACAGGGCTCTGCTTCTTTGGATCAGGGCAAAGCATCCCTGTGGAGGTGCTGGAATGGGAAAGATCCCAAAGCTGCTCTGAAGCCCCGGCAGTGTCTGTGGAGAGACTGACTCCATGGACCACATCCCCTCGCAGCTCTGAGCCGGGAGCATCTGTTGCCATGGTGACTTGGTGGGGAAAGTCATCTGGGGAAAGTGCTGCTGTATTTTTAGCTTTGGGTAATGAAATGTAACAGCTGGAGAGGAAGGTGAGGGGCAGCCAGGGGCCACAGGGCCCTGGGGTGGGGTTTGGGAGCAGGGAGGGTGCTCAGGATGGGCAGCACCTGCAGGAGCCTGGGAAGAACCCCTGGGAGGAGATGGGGATGGGGAGGAGCTGTTCCATGGTGAGATGGAGAGGAGGCACTGCCCGAGGTCACACTGCTCCCTGTACAGTGTGTTCAGCCTATAAATAGCTCACATCTACCTCTGCACAAGTGGTATTTATAGAGAGTGGGGAGGGGAAAAGGCTCTGATGGGTGATGGGAGTGGATTTGGGAAGGATGTGCCAGGCTTGGTCGAAAGTTCAGGTCTTTGAGAGGAGCAGAAAGCCCCAAATGGGGAGGGAGTGGGTTCTGTTCTGCTCCAGGCTCAAAGGTTGAGTGCTGTTAAAGCAGCTTTTGGGATGGGTGTGCCTGGAGAGGGCCCTCAGCTGGAGCTGCTGGGTGGATATCCCACAGCAGAGCCCTGGACAGCTGTGCTTTACCCCTGGCATTTACCCCTGGCATTTGGATCAGTCTCACTTGCATATAAACTTCTCCAGATTCACCTTTTACTTCCTAAAATCCTCTCCTGGCTCCCTGCAATGGATCCCATTCTTCTGCCTTCAGCTGAGGGAAGTTTGTTTTCCTGTTAGTTGATTTGGGTGCAATATTCACTGCACTGGGCTCTCAGGATCACACATGAAAGGAGATTTCCTGCAGCTGGCAGAGTCTGATGGGATTCAGGGACTCATTCCTGCTCCAAAGGCTCCTGGAATTATCAGCCAATGCTTTGAGCAGCCTCCCCACCTTTCCCTCCCAGCAGCCTGGCCAGGCAGGGGACAAAGGGAATTGAGCTTCAGGAAGTCACAGCTGGTGCAAACCTGAGCCCAGAGCGTAGAGATGGGAAATGTGACCCCAATATTCCCTGGAATGAATTGCCCCTCCTCTCTCTGCGTCTCTGGGCTCTTGGGCTGGGTTAAAACTGGTCTTATCTCAGAGATAAGCACAGCTGAGGGGTCAGCAGCAGTCTGGGCAGAGCCTGGCCCCTGCCCAGGGAATTTCCCAGGCAGGATCCTGCCCACGGGAACAGGAGCAGGCTGCTGGGGGCAGGGCAGGGGCTGAACCTGGGTGAGGTGCTTTAGAAGCAGATTCTGATTTGTAAAGCTTTAAATAAAGCTTAGCAAAGACCACCAGAACCATTCCTTGGTGGACTCTGATGCTCCTGCCTTTCTCCCAGGAACATCCAAGGGTTTCCTGCAGCCCCTCTGCAGGGTCTGGTGGCTCTTGACTCCTGGGGACAGGATGGAGGTGATTCTGGCAGTCCATGGAGGATTGGGAATATTTTCTTTAAAGCTTGCACTACTTCAGGCAGGCCAAACATTTTCCATCCTCCAATTCTTCATGGAGAAAATTTTAATTAGATTGGGTTTCTTTTCCCAAAAAACCCTGCTGAGTTTTCCCTCCTGCTTCTCCA
This sequence comes from Cichladusa arquata, assembly GCA_026413545.1. NCBI lineage: Eukaryota > Metazoa > Chordata > Aves > Passeriformes > Muscicapidae > Cichladusa > Cichladusa arquata. Next base: position 1,079,053 of record JAOTQP010000828.1, read on the forward strand.
GTGAAATACTTTAAATGAAGGTGAAACTCCTCTGAGCAGTTGCAGGGGGCCTGGGGTGTTCCCTACAACCCCATTCCCAGAGGGAGGTGATGGAGCATCCCCTGATTCCTTCTCCAAGCACGGGGACTGCTTCACCAAAACTGAGGAATTGGCACCTTTTCCTTTCCTCACCTCCAGCCTTTCAAGTGGAGCAGGCTCCCAGCTGCTGGAAGGTTAAAATTCCTCTGGCATGTGCAACAGGCAGACCTGGGAGTTTGGGCTGGGAGTTGAGAGGTCTGTGAGCAGAGACATTGAGGTGGTGGGTTATGGAATCATGGAATATCCTGACTGGAAGTAACCCCCAAGGATCACCCAGCCCAGCACAGACACCCCAACAATCCCTCCCTGAGCATCCCTGGCAGCTCCTGGAGCTCTGGCTGTGCCCATTCCCTGGGGAGCCTGGGCAGTGCCAGCACCTCTGGGGGAAGAACCTTTCCCTAAAATCCAGACTAAACCTGCCCTGGCCCAGCCCCAGCCCTGCCCTGGGTGCTGTCCCTGGCACACAGAGCAGAGATCAGAACTGCCCCTCTGTGTCTGCCCCCACACAAGTGGAGAGGGGCTGCCACAGGCTGGAGCAGCTAAAAGTTAAACCAAAGTCAGATATCAGGAGCTGAGCCAGGCTGAGGACGATTGATGGAAGTGATTCCTTATGTTCCATCAGTATTTTTATTGATCTGAGGCTGTTTAGTGCTGTAAAAACGTTATAAATTAGAGAAAAGCTGTGAGAAGGATCTAGAGGCAGAAATCACCCAGGGTGACAGCAACAGGATGAGAGGAAAAAGCCTCAAGTTGTGCCAGCAGAGATTCAGGTTGGATATTGGGAATTATTTCTTCACTGGAAGGGTGGCACAGGGTGGAGTCCCTGGAGGGGTTAACAGCCCTGGGGAGGTGGCAACTGGGGACACGGAGCAGTGGTGGCCTTGGCAGTGCTGGGTTCAGTGGCTGGGCTCGATCTTGGAGGGCTTTTCCAGCCTTCCTAAGGGTTCTGTGTCTGGTCCTGGGATATCCCGTGCGCACAGGAACTGTGGGACTGCTCCTGCAGAAACACATCATCACAGGATGATTATCTTGATTGGCTTTTGTTGAAGAGCTCTGGGAATCAGGGGTGCAAACCCAAATCTGACTCCCACATGGACATGTTTATACATACATACCCTTTCCATTACATAACTATATATTAATTATTAAACCCATGTTGTTCTATTGTATACATTGATCTTATCCAAGCATGAATTCTTGCAATTTTCATCAGGTCCCCCAAACATCCTTTCTCATGATTCTTGGTACGATTACATCGTTCCTCATGATTCTTATTAGGATTAAACAATAATTCTATTCAATTACCAAACAATCATTATACTTAACAATCGTATTATTTATCATTTGATGATTATGCTGGTGCAGACAAAGCTCAAAGGGCCTGGTTCCCTTTCCCAGCCCTACCAGACCCAACCTTCCTTTCCACCCCCTGAATCTATTGTACACAATTCCCGTGTTTTAGAAACATTTTAACCCTATGCTATCAGAACTGCATGGAGGTTTGTGGGTGTGCATTAACATATCCTGATCATCCTGCCCCAGGATGATCAAATACTCACTATTGTTATAGATAATAAAGAGATTCAGCCGAATTAAGTATAATCAAAAATAAAGGACAATTTCTTTCGGTCCACGACAGCCACAATCGTAAGGGACAGCGCCGAGCCCGGGGTCGGCCGGGTGAACACACTCTGATCCGAACTCTACCGCTCTAGATCCCCAAATGTTCACAAAACAGCTTTGGTCAGCCCAGTTTTTATACAGTTTTTCTAGCCCGGAGCGGAGGGCTTTGTCTTCTTTCGTCGTTCCGCATATTCACGTAGTTTTCTTTCTCTGCGTTGGGTTGGACAAAACCATATCCTGGGAGACGATGAATTCTGATGAAGGCAGGTTCTGGTTTTCGGGAAGATGGCATTGAGATGCATTTTTCCCGATGGCTCTGATTATTTTAGTCGTGGGTGCTTGTCGGGCTCTCATCGTTTGGGTGTTTCCTGGACAGTTCCTGAAAGAGCCACCTCCGCTGGCTCCGTCTATTTTATTGTTAATCCGGGCTGCCCTGCTTTTATTGGATGTTACACTGCTGTGATGAGGCAATCTGTGTCCTTTTCGTCCGTGGTCCTCTTTTTGGTTTCTGAGTTTTCTTTATTATTTTATTCATACAAACATTGCTTATTCTACATTATTGCACAACTTCACACGAATTGCGTTCTATCACACATCACACTATTAACGCTGGAAAAGACAGCATCTGCTGCTTCTGTGCCCCACCATAACAGCTCCTCCTTTCTCCCTTCCCTGCAGAGATCCGTGAGGCGTTCCGAGTGCTGGACCGGGACGGGAATGGCTTCATCTCCAAGCAGGAGCTGGGCATGGCCATGCGCTCCCTGGGCTACATGCCCAGTGAGGTGGAGCTGGCCATCATCATGCAGCGCCTGGACATGGACGGTGAGTGCTCCTGGGTGGGGTCTGCTCTCTCCTGGGGGTTCACAGCCCCTGGATCCGCATCCAGCAATCCCTGGTCACCAGGGGAAGGGTGGGGAGGGAGCTGGGAGCTTCGCTTTGCCCGCACAAAAGGAATGAGCGAGGTGAGATGTGAACCCGCTGTGGGTAATCCTGGGCATGAGGCAATCCATGGACGGGATGGATCATCCCCTGTGGGATGCAGCTGGGGGGAGACAGAGCAGCTCTCACACAGTTCACAAATCTCAAAAATCCCACCCTGGGCATCCCTGGCAGCTCCTGGAGCTCTGGCTGTGCCCATTCCCTGGGGAGCCTGGGCAGTGCCAGCACCTCTGGGGGAAGAATCTTTCCCTAAAATCCAAACCAAACCTGCCCTGGCACAGCTCCAGCCCTGCCTTGGGTGCTGTCCCTGTCACACAGAGCAGAGATCAGAACTGTCCCTCAGGAGGAGCTGAGTTTCCCCTCATATGAGTGCAGAGGGGCTGTCCCAGCCTGGAGGGGGACATTCCACAGCTGAAAAACAAACCCAAGTCGGATGTCAGAAGCTGAGCCAGGCTGAAGGTGATGGAAGCAATTCCTTCAATGCCACCATCACCATGGAATATCCTGAGCTGGAAGTGACCCCCAGGAGCATCCAGTCCAGCTCCTGGAGCAGCCCAGACACCCCAAGAATCCCACCCTGCACAGAAAATCTTTGCCAGGCTCTTCGAACCTTTCCCTCTGCCTTCCTGGGCAGTGACGCTTGCTGGGAGAGGAGCAGGATTCCCACCCAGCAGAGCTGCCCAGTCCCAGCCCGGAGCTGCTGTGCTGGGAGCTGATCTAACGAGGTGTTGATTGCTCTGCAAGGAGAAGTTTTGAGGGGTGGAATGTTTCCCAGCCAAGTCCTGCTGGGAGAGCTCACCAAACAATTACTGAGGGAATAAAAGCAACAGAACAACATGAGTGGGGAGAGGGAAATGCAGGATCGGGATGCTGGAGCCAGGCAGGAATTTCAGCTGCTGCAGAGCTCGCTCAGAGCTGAGCACAGTGAACAATTCCTTTAAAATGCCCTCGGCAGGGCAGGAGGGGGGACCTTCCTGCTGCCAGCAGCGTGGGGGAAGCTGGAGTGCAGATCCAGCCTTGTCTCGGGGCTGTGGCAGGGTGGAAATACTGAAATCCTGCCAGGGCAGAGTCTGGGGGCTGCAGGGATCCAGGAGAGCCAGGGAGATGCTGGAATTCTTGGGGAGACTGGAGAGCAGGGCCCGGGGAGATGGGGCAGTGAAGCCCTGGGAGAGGCACAATTGTCACCAGGGGTGTCCAGCACAGAAAGGGCTGCAAAACCTGGCAGGGAGAGGAGATCCCTTGTGGGAATGATCTCATTCCATAAAGAAAAAGGGGGAAAAGGAATCCATCACTTCTAAAAGGGGGAAAAAGGAATCCATCACTTTTAAAAGGGTTTTGTCCAAAAGTTGTTGTTTGCCCTTTGCCCTGCTGTGCTGGCCTTTCCTGGCAGAGAGGGACTCAGGCTCGGGTTTGGCAAAGCCAGGCTTAGTGTGCTGCCAACTCCTGGGGTCTTTTCCCGAAATTCTGAGCTTTTTTGGAAAAAGAGTGCTGGGACTTGGCTCCCAGTTCTGATTCATCTCCAGTCGTTGCCTGACTCTGGCAGACTTTGGCACCGTTCTGTGCAGACTGCTGCTGTGGAGGGACCTGAGGTGGGGAGTGGGGTGAAACCTGGAGTGATGGAGGTGATAAATTCCTGCTGAGGCTTTCCAGGGAGCTCTGGGTGCTTTCTGCAGGGAAGGGAGCTGATCCTCCAGCTCCAAACTGGTTGAACTGGTGCAGTGTTGGAGCAGGGCTTTGGGGGCTGGAGGGAGGCTGTGGCAGGAGGTCAAGTGGGCCATGGATTTAAAAAAAGTCAGGGAATGGGAAATTCCTGAGGCACTGAGCAAAGAGGGGAATGTTCTGTGAGAGATTTACCTTGCCTGCAAATTGACTTAGTGCTGCACAGCTTGAATTTATATTATTAGGGCTACTTCTTCTCCAATGGATTCTTCATATTTTCCTGGGATTTAACTTGAACTATGGATTGAGAATGAGCAACAGCCTCCTCCTTCCTCTCCCCCACTGGGAAAGGCCAGCATTCAGGAGCAGGGCAGGAATGCTGGTTGTGCCCAGTGCTCCCAGGAACAGCCTGACCCTTCCCATATACTCCTGGGGAGGGTTGCTGAGTTTTTCCAGGTTTTTACTTGGCATTAGATGGGTTGGAAGCTCAGAGGGATGAAAGGTCACACTCAGGGAGGAATCTCCAGGGGTCAGGAGAGCCAGGGGGGAGGTGAAACCCTCTGCACATCTCTGGCCCATGCCATGAGTTATGATGTGCTGGCAAGTGGAGCAGCCAGACATCCATTCCTTCCTTCCCATCAAAACTGCTGCCAGGGCCTGAAAATGAGGTAAGAAAATTGGCAGGGCTTGGGATTTAACCTGAGCCAGCCTGAGCAGCCCCAACATCCAGTTTTCATCAGCAAATTCCAAGGTGGCAGAGGGGCTGCACATCTGGCATGGGTGATTTCACTGAGGGCTGGCAAAAGGCAGCAGCTGGAGCTGGGCTGGGCTGGGCTGGGCTGGGCTGGGCTGGATTTGCCTGTTTTCAGTAGGATGGGGATGGAGGCAGCAGGATTGCCAGGCTGGGCACAGGGATCTCAGAGGAGCCTCTGCAGCCTGTGCTGGGGCTGAGCAGAAAGTGACCTGACAAGAGCATTTCACAGCTGGGTGCCACCTCCTGCCACCCAGCCAGCACAGGGAGTGGCACAGGATTTGAATGGCACAGGGAGTGACACAGAGAATAAATGGCACAGGGAGTGGCACAGGGAATGACAGGGGGATTGGCACAGGGAATGATTGGCACAGGGAATGATTGGCACAGGGAGTGACAGAGGGAATGGCACAGGGAATAACACCAGGAATGGCACAGGGAGTGGCACAGGGAGTGGCACAGAGAATGAATGGCACAGGGCATGGCACAGGGAATGAATGGCACAGGGAGTGGCACAGGGAATGAATGGCACAGGGAATGAATGGCACAGGGAGTGGCACAGGGAGTGGCACAGGGAGTGGCACAGGGAATGAATGGCACAGGGAGTGGCACAGGGAATGGCACAGGGAGTGGCACAGGGAATGAATGGCACAGGGAGTGGCACAGGGAGTGGCACAGGGAATGAATGGCACAGGGACACTGCTTCCACCGTGTGCAGCTGCTCAGTGCCACTCTCAGAGCTCCCACGGGAGCAGCATGGAAGGGATGCTCCATAATTCATCACTTTGGGAGGAGAAATGGGGTTAGGGAGGGAACACTGCTGGAACTTGAGCAAAACCAGCCCTGGCACAGCTGGGATTTGGGCCAGGAGCCTTTCCTAGATGCCTCCATGGCTGCTGAGGGCTGCCAGGAACATGCCACCAGCCTTCCTGCAGAGGGGACAGGCCAGCAGAGGGACATGTCACCAGCCCCCAGCCTGGCACTGCCAGGGTGCCCAGGAGTGCAGGAGTGGCTCTGCCCTCACCCCCTCTGCATGCCCTGATGTCCTGGGAATGTCCCATTCCCCAACTCCTCCCTGGAGGCAGGAGAGCACAGGGCTGGGGATCCCTGTAACCCTACAAATCCCTTCTCCAGCTGTTCTTCCAAAGCTGTGCTGGAGCTTGGGCAGTGCTCCAGGGGGTGTTGGGCTGTCTGGGCAGTTGGATTCCCTGATCCCTGTGGGTCCCTCCCTACTCCAGGTATTCCATGATTCCAGGATTCTGCCAGGTGGAAGAAACCTTCACCCAGGTGAAGAAACACAGCTGCCACAGGGAAAATCACAATTGGCATAAAGTCCCTCAGTTATGGAGAAAAATGGGAATCTCCTTGGAATATTTCCAGAGAAATCCTAATAAATCCCCAGAACCCTCCTTTTGTGGAGTCCAGCAGATGTTGTGGCACTGCTGGGATGGGAAGTGCCAGAACAGGACAGAAAGAAAAGGGATTTGCTGGGAAAAAATGTTTGTCTTTAGGAAGGGAGGTGAGGGCTGGGGGTTCTGAGATTCCCATTATCCCAAAGCTTTGTCTGGAAGTGTAGGACTGTTCCCACAGAGGTTGTTGGTGGACCTGGGTACCCCTCTGGGGGCTGTTCCTTGTAGGGAGCCATTTGGTCTGGAAATACTCCCAGAGGTCAAATCTGACCTTTGTCCCATGGATTTCCCTAATTTTCATCCATAATTCTGCATTTCATGGGCACAAACTGTGAGAGGGGCCCGTGCTTCTCTCTGCAATCTGGAATGTTTTGCCAGCACAGGGAAAGGGAAATATTTTATACATTTCTGTAGTGGAAAAAAGAATTATTTGTAAATTCTTCCAACTGGCACCAATGCTGATAAAAACTTTGGGAAATGGCACATGGAATGTGTGGCCTTATCTGGGATTCCTCCTCTTTTATCAGGATTTGCCATAAAAGTGATGAATGTGTGATTTAAGTGTCACAAATTGTTTAATTGGGATTTTTATCTGAGGAATAAAATGAGCACTTGGTGCACTAATTAGAGGAGCAGCTGGAAAAATAACTCCAGGCTACCACAAGAGGTGGGGGGGGAAATCCACCCCTGGATGCCAAATTATTTATTGGGGTGAGAATTGGGAGTATTTTGATGATGCAAAAGTCGAGCTGGTTTCACCAGGGACCTTTCTGGTACCTCTGGGACATTCTGGGATGGAGCAATGAAAAATGGGGGAATCTCAACTTGAAATTCTGGAAGAGTCGTGGAATCATTGAGGTTGGAAAAGATCTCTGAGGTCACTGAGTCCAACCACCCCAGCACTGCCAAGGCCACCATTGCCCATGTCCCCAAGTGCCACATGCTGTTAAACCCCTCCAGGGATGGGGACTGGGCAGTGTCAGTGCCTCACCAGCCTGTCCACCGAGAAATGTTCCCAATATCCAACCCAAACTTTCCTGGCTGTTGCCAGAACAACCTGAGGCTGTTGTGGATGTTCAAGCCCATCCAGAAGTGGCACTTGGTGCTGTGGTTTGGTGGCCATGGGGCCACTTGGTTCAAGGTTGGACCTGATGACCTTGGACCTTTCCAACATCAATAATTCCAGGACTCTTCCAGAACTTCAAACTGAGATTCCCTCCCCCCAGTTTTTCATTGCTCCCAAGGATGTCACCTCTCCAATTTTGCCACTACAGGGGACACATCCCAGAATGTCCCAGATTCCCTTTGGAAAGGGAAAGAGTGACAGTGCCATGGCTGTGTGGTGTCACAGGTCACTCTGTCCCTCCAGGCCACCCCTCCAGGCCACTGTCCTGCTGTCCATGACTTCCCCAGGGACACCAGAGATGGGAATGCTCAAAGGAATGGGCTGGGACATCTGGCACAGAGCAAATCTCTCCTTCAAAAATGAAGTGTTCAGCTTTCCCCTGGGGCAGGCAGAAGGCAAATTCCTTGTTCCAAGGCTTGGACAAATCCCAGGATCACAGGATCATTAAAGCTGGACAAATCCCAGGATCAGTAAGGTTGGAAAAGACTTCCAAGATCATCCTGTCCAACCTCTGATCAATGAAATGTTGGCTTCTGTCCACAAGCTCAGCTTGAGCTGCCCTGTGTGGGACAGTGGTGACATTCCAAAGCTGGAAACATCTTCTCTCCTTCTTTTGTCTCTCCCACTTTTGTTCTTGGGGTTTTCCTGAGGTTTTTTACTGCTCTTTCCTTGTGTTTCAGCATGAAAAGAGCTGGATAAAATATTTTATTTTATATCTCAATATAATATGTGTTTCAGTACAAAACAGTCCAGGCTGCTGGAGGGGAACCAGGAACCATTTCTGGGTTAAAATCAGAGCTCATAGAAGTCAGAGAATCCCAGAATCACAGGTTTGGGTTGGAAATAATCTTAAAAATCATCTCACTCCACCCCCTGCCATGGGCAGGGACCTTCCACTATCCCAGGTTGCTCCAAGCCCCATCCAGCCTGGCCTTGGGCACTTCCAGGGATGGGGCAGATGGATTATGATGGATTTGGGATTTGTCCTTTGATCTCAAAGTGATTTTTCAGAGTGAGAAATGATCCACCCACATTCCAGCCTGGCTGTCCTTTAAAATGTGTTGCTGAGCTGGGAATTTTGGGCAGTGGGATGGATTTGATGAGACTTGTCTGGATTTATAGGGGCCGCTCTCTCCATGTCTGCTCTCATTTGGACAATGAGGATTATCACATTTTATCCCATGCTGTGTTCTCACTGCAGAAATGAGGAGTAATTACAGCTGCTGCTGCAGCCTGTCAGATCTTCAGCTCAGGAACAGCAAGAGGTTCATCAAATCACACCGAATTATATCAAATTATACCAAATAAAATCCCAGCCTGCCTTTGCTGAAGGGACAGCACAAAGGACTGATCTGCAGTCCCCCCCTGGAACCCATCCATGCTGTGGGCTGGGATGCACCTCCTGCCCTGTGCTTTGTGGGCATGGGTTTTATTTCTTCCTGAAATGCAGCCCTGGGATGATTTTGGCTTCCCAGGGTGTGTGTGCCCAGAACTCTCTGCCCTTTCCAGCAGAGATGTTGGAACTCCTGGACAGTCTGGGGTGCTCCTGCTGCTCTTGATCCAGAGTCTGCACAGACCTGAAAATGGCTTTGGGTGCCCAGGAGGGGATCTCAGAGAGGGCTGGGGGCTCTGGGGGCTGTGCTGGGGGCACATCCAGCAATGTCCCTGGGGACATTGGTGACAGGGCTGGTCCCTGGGCATCCTGCAGCTCCCTGGAGCCCGTGTGGAGCTGCCAGGTGTCTGATGGGGAGTTATTTCTTACTGCAGATCCTGTTTTCCTTGGATTTTCCCCCTTGTTTGAGTGCTTGTGCTGGAGCAGGGACAGGTCCCAGGAGGTTCCCTGTCCTCCTCAGCCCCTGACTGCTGGGCAGACACTGGGAGTCACAGGTTTATTTTTAGTGGGAAGCAGACCAGTCCTGTGGAGCTGTTGGCTGGCCTGCAGGACCAGCCGAGGTGTGCCAGAGTGAGGAACTCTGCAGCTCAGTGTGGGATGGACAAACCCCCCTGCTCCACCCTGCTGGAGCCCTGCACCCCCATGGAAACCCAAAATCCCCTCCCCCAGGGACGTGTCTGCACAATCCACGGATCTGTTCTGTGTGGTTGTCATGGAGCCACAGCAGCCAGATCCACACAACTGCTCTGAAAACTGCAGGAGCTGAGGGACTGAAGGGACAGAGGGGCTGCAGTGCAGATGTTTGATCATTTCCTCAGATCCTGCGAAGTTTTCATGAAATCCCAGAACGGTTTGGGTGGGAAGGGATCTTAGAGCTCCTCTCATTCCATGGGCAGGGACACCCCCCACTGTCCCAGGCTGCTCCCAGCCCTGTCCAGCCTGGCCTTGGGCACTGCCAGGGAT
>JAOTQP010000828.1:1113248-1129091 GCA_026413545.1 Cichladusa arquata
GGCTGTAAGGAGCAGGGGATGGGCTGTAAGGAGCAGGGTGATGGGCTGCAGGGAGCAGGGGATGGGCTGTAAGGAGCTGGTGATGGGCTGTAAGGAGCAGGGGATGGGCTGCAGGGAGCAGGGGATGGGCTGTAAGGAGCAGGGGATGGGCTGTAAGGAGCAGGGTGATGGGCTGCAGGGAGCAGGGGATGGGCTGTAAGGAGCAGGGGATGGGCTGTAAGGAGCAGGGGATGGGCTGTAAGGAGCTGAGTGAGGGGCTGCAGGGAGCAGGGTGATGGGCTGCAGAAGGCAGGGGGACACATTTATAAAAAGCAGGGTGACAGTTCTTGGGAGCAGTGTGACACCTCTGTAGGGAGCAGGGTGACAAGGGGTAGAAAGTAGCGTGACACATCTACAGGGAACAGTGTCACTGAGCTGTAGGGGGCAGGGTGACCTGTCTTTATGGCTGGGACATGCTATTGCAGGATTTGTTCCTGTGATAAGAAGTGGTGCTGGGCTGCTCCCCTCAACACCCTCCTGACCATCTCCTAAAGGTAAAGAGTCCCTGGAAATCAGGGCCAGGGCCAGGATGGGAACACAGGGTCCATCGAGGGAGTGTGACTGCCCTGTGTCTGTCTGTCCCTCCTGGGCCAGGGGGACAGGGTCTGACAGTAGAACTCCATCTGTGAGCAGGACTTGAACCCATGTAGGGAAACCCCATTTCAAGTTCAATGCCTTCACCATTTGGCCATCACAACAGCCTGGCCAGTGTGTGTTTGCAGAAGCCCCTGGCTCTAACCCTGCCCAGGGACACAACAGGACCTGGTCCCATTCTGGACATGGATTCTGCCATCCCTGCTTCACATCCTGCTTGGGGACTGCTGCCACCTGCCCTGCACAAAGCATCCCAGCAGTGCTGGACACCAGCCACAACATGAGTGGTGATGGACATGGGGGGATGGACATGGTGGGAGGTCTGTGTCTGTCTTGTCTCCTTGTATCCAACAGGAAACTTGCCCCAAGACAACTGTCTCCAGTCTCCTTTTCTAGCCTGGAAATATCCCAGGCTTCTCCATCCCCTCTTCCCACAAAATCCCTATTTTTGCCTCTGTGACAGCACATCCAGACATGGCTCTTGGAGGCAGCCTGAGCCATGGATCTGGCAGGTCCTGTCCTGCAGCTGGCAGATGTTCTAGGCTTGAGTGGTTCTCACAGGTTGCTGTCTGCATTTGGGCTTTTGGAGCAGGGGATTTGGGGAAAGAATGAAAAGGTGGCTGTCAAGAGGAAATCCTTGCTGAGCAAGGTCTGGTAGTGACTTGGTCACTCCTTTGGAGCATAAATCCAATTTGGAGGGCAGTCCTAGAAGCACTATCCTTGATTTGGGTGGGAGCTGGCTTTGGGGACTTATCTTGAGACATCCAAAGCTCTCCCTGAGTTCCTGGAGTCGTGTCCAAGAGCTTCCTTATATCACTAGCACTCCATGCCCCTCCCATTTCTCAGCATTTATCAGGGGTCTGGATTTATCAGCAAAATGGGGTCTGGAGTGGTCCACCATGGTATCAGATGGATGGGAGGGTCCAGACCCCAGTGGAAGGACCTGGAGAGAACCAGAGTGGGAGCAGAGGGACCTGGAGAGCAGTGGCACCCTAACAGAGGAGGCTGGAGGGGACTAGACCTGAAAAAAAGAGGTCTGAGGGTGTTAAGGAGGTTGAAAGGTGTGGTCTGGAGAGCTCCAACAGAAGTGTCTGGAGGAGACTGGAGGGCACCACATCCCCCAACTGTTTTTGCAACCTGGCTGGACTCACACTTCCATTGCACTGGTCACAATTGCCCCAATAGTCCTCTGAACCTTTCATCTTGTTGACTTTTTTCCTTATCTAATCCTGCATCGTTGGCAGTGAATAACTATTTTCATCTACATTTCTTGTCATATTTACAGACAAAACAATCTTGCCTGGTTAAAAGAACAAGATGTGTTTACAGAAAAGTCTGAGTTCAACAGAGAGCTGACAGCTCTTCTCTTGTAACAAATGGCACTTTGCAGTATTATGCAATAGAGAAAACCACAAGGTGTGTCATGAGGCAGAGCTTCTAAATCAAGGAAATGTTCAGACTCTCATTTTCACCCTTTAACCTTCCAAGCTGCAGAAAACAGTGACAGCCCTGCACAAGCACTGGCTTTGCTGGCCCCAGCACACAGCTCTCACCATTCCTGAGGAGAGGGAATGGCCTCAGGTTGTGCCAGGGAAGGGTTAGGTTGGGTATTAGGAAAAAACTCCTTCACTGAAAGGGTGGTCAGGCACTAGAACAAGTTGCCCAGGGCAGTGGTGGAATCACCATCCCTGGAATTGCTCAAAAACATGGAGATGTGGCACTTGGGGATATGGGTTAGTGGTAGCCTTGGCAGTGCTAGGGGAATGATTGGATTCAATGATCTTAAAGGGCTTTTCCAACCTAAATTTTTTTGTGATTCCTTGATTCACTGTTCCCTCCCACCACTTGATGCAATGTTAAAGACACTGCTCTCTCCATAAACATGTCACTGGTTGCAATGTGAGGGCATAGGATGATCCAGAAAAGCCTTGGAATACCAGGGAACCCCTGCAAGCTCTGTGCATACAGACATTCCTTCACAGGGTTAAGCATTGAATCCAGCCTGTGATCCTTTTTTGCTTCTATTCACATATTCAGCCTCTTAAGAATTTAGGTTGCAGTCCAGGAAAAATTGTCCATGGCAGTGAATGACTGCCCTATCTCCCAGCTGTGGGGAACAATGAAAACTGCAGTGGGATCTAAAGCTTCTTCCACTTGCTTAAATAAATCTCTGGAGTGTTTGAAGCCATGTGTTCTCCCAGTGGCTTTCCAGGGGCCTGACAACTGCTTCTGCTGCATCCCATATTTCCAGATAAGATGGGAACTGATTCCAGAGCAGGAAGATATATGGAAAATGGAGAAACCATCCTCCTGCATTCTGTCTTCTAGTCCTGCCAGCCCCATCTCCAGAGAAGCCATGTCCCACTTTCCTGCCTAAGCATGGGTTCACAGTCTGGAAGAGAATGGAAGGGATGGAAGAAAGGTTTACTAAAGGATGGGACAGGAAGAAGTTTGGTTCATGAGGGGGAGCTGAAGGTTTTATTCAGGGAGTTTGGTCCATGGGAAGGGAAATAAAGCTGCAGCCCCTGGGGAAGGATTGTTGCTCTTATGGAAGAAGTGTTCTAGCTGCTGCTCAGGATTGGAGTCCCATTTAAGCCTTGCAAGGTGAGCATTTTCTGTGGATAGATGTGCAGTAGCTTGTCCTGGTGTGTGTGCTGGAAAGTCACAGGTGCCTCTCCTGGGCTTTCCAGCCCTGGGCACTGTGCCTGCTGCTTGAGGGGGCACTGGAAGGACCCACCAAGCAGCCTGTCCTCACTAGTGTCTCCCCAGCCTCTTGGGCCCACCTGGAGCACCTCCCATGGCTATGTAACACCATGGCAGGTGGGGAGATGCACCAAGGAGGCTTCATAGCCTTGGGTGTTGAGTCTTTAAAGGAGAGCTTCCAAAAGAGGTGATAATGTCACTTCTGGCATCACACAGCTTGAGAGAGACCCCCCTGAACACATCAGTGCCACCACCTGAACATCCCTTGCTGTTGCTGTCACTTATCCATAAAAGGTTAAAGTTCTCTTTTAGTGTTGCAGCCTTTCTATTTTTAAAGCTGGACAATCTGATTTTATTCAATGCCACCCCTGTGCTGCTGGGAAGTTTTCCTCCTCTACTTGCCCTACAATTTCTGTGCTGTAACCTATTACTTCTCACTTTTATCTGCTTCATCTTGCTCACTCGTCCCTTTATAAGCTCTGCCCTTCATCTATTGGAGCAGAAGATGCACTGGATGCAGTTCTGTAAACTTGTGCCCTGGACAAGGACAGATTGGCTTGCACAGGCTATTGGCTCTCAGTTTGTAAATAAATCCACAGTCTGAAACAGGAAAAATACACCACTGGCAGGTGAAGAGGAAACTTTGTAGGTTTGAAGTTGTAGCCAAATAAAGTCCTTAATCATTATTGACATCATGGTTCACACCTGGGATTTAAATGTGTCTCTGTTATTCAAGGCCAGGTTAAATGGGGCTTGGAGCAATCTGGTCTAGTGGAAAGTGTACCTGCCCATGGGATGGGGTGGAACGAGATGACTTTTAAGGTCCCTTCCAACCCAAACCAGTCTGGGATTCTGTGATTCTATGATTTATATGAAAACAAAGCTGAAGAAGCTTGCAGGAATGTCAGAAGTGTCAAATGAGGAAGGGAGGATGTTGCCTTTTGCCAGGATGGGAATAGGAATGCAATAATATGCTCTTTCTTTTGTTTGTGTTGCTGGAGCTTAATGACCTTGTTCCTACAGCTACTTTTTAGCAAATGCCATCAGTGGTTTGCACAGCTCTAGACTTATACTGGGATTCAGAGGTGAAGATCTGTGGCCTGAACAGGACCAAGAAATAACGTTGGCAATACCAAGAGCCTGAGAGAAAAGAAATCTGCATCTTCTCAAGACAGAGATCTGCTGCTTGGTCAGATAACTAATGGATAATTATTGCCCTGGTTGCCTGGATATCCTGTACACTGCTGAATGTACATTGACCTTGGTGAGCAGGATACCCTGGGTTTTCTGGAGGCTCCAGAGATTGCACTGAAACACCACAAATCCCAGCTGGAGGTGACAGTGGACTGCTTACCTGACCTGTGAAAGCCTTGGGAGCTGCACTTAGACTCCAGTAATGGACACGACAGGTAATGTGAAGGCAACCTTTGCTTACCAGGGGACTGGAGCCATGGGAGCAGCATGGGGCCACCTGCCCACAAGGACGTGTGTCCTCAAGGGTGGACAGTGTCCCTGTCCAAGGGCAGTGGGGGTCACCATCCCTCCTGTGAGATGTAAAGGAAAATTCCTTGTCTGACTTGGCAATTCCTTGTCTCCAGCCTGGCAGTCCCACTAGCACTGCCTGGGCTGGGACTGAGGTCCCTTCCCAGCAGCACCAGCGACCCCACTGGACTCCCCACACCCCTCACACTCCCCCAGTCAGACCAGGTTTCCTCACCAGCTTGACCCCAGGTTTCCCACAGCAGAGTCACAGATGTCTGGATGCTCAAAATAATTTAATCTTGGTGTAGCAAAAGAATAACAGCTTGAGTTGGCGCCTCCGAACAGGGATCCAAACAAAGGAAACCCTGGGTTTTATACCCCCACAGTCCAAGCACAGCAAAGTCTGGAGTCATCAGCTCCTGCCATGCCTCTGAATGTCCTCACCTGGCTGTGCACAGGTCCCTGCTCCCCTTTGCTGGGGAGGGCCTTGGTCCCAGCTCAGGCGGTGCCACTGCGACTGCCAGGGTGGCTCCCGGACGGTCAGACGGGAAGTTTCTTTAAGAATCACTAATGGCAAAGATACATGTCACAAACACCAAAAAAGTAGCAAAGCCACCCAGCAGGTACCTGGACTTCTGCCTATGCACAGTTTTCAACGAAAACTGGATAGATAAGTGGAGCACCTGGCAAGGTGATCAGAGTCACTCTCGTGCTAGGGGCCACCTTCTGCTTTGGCTTCAAACTTCTCTTTAGGGGAGAAATATTGACTTTGCATTTCCAGTTTCTGAAAACCTGGCCTTTCTTTTTTTGTTTCTTTTTTTTTTTTTTTTTTTTCCCCCACAGATTTAAAATGACATCTTTTTGGTAGCACTTTCCTTTATCATATATGCTTTCCTTTTATTTATTTTGGTTTAATAAGAGCTGTGAAAATATTTGAACAGTAGGAAGGATTGGCTTCCTAATCCTGGGAGGTTTAAAAGGTTGATTGATGGCAAGAAAATTCAGCATTGTCTTTTGTTATCAGCGTCACCAGTGTTCAAAGGATTAAATTATTTCTACTGCCTTCCTGTTGGTCCACTGAAGTACAATCCTTTTCGCCCCTGCATATCATGGAATGGTTTGTGTTGGAAGGGATCTTAAAGCTCATCCCATTCTGCCCCCTGCCCTCGGCAAGTGGGCAGGGACACCTCCCACTGTCCCAGGCTGCTCCAACCCCAATGTCCAGCCTGGCCTTGGGCACTGCCAGGGATCCAGGGGCAGCCACAGCTGCTCTGGGCACCCTGTGCCAGGGCTGCCCACCCTCACAGGGACAATTCTGTTCCTTTCCCACAGCCAGGGGCCAGCAGGGCTCTGCCAGGGCAGGGGCAGGGAAGGGACAGTGGGAGGAGGAGCAGAGGGTTGGGAGAGCCCCCAGCCCAGAGGAATCCTCTCCTCTCCTCACCTGGCTGGCTCTGGAGCAGCTGAGCACTGATTGCTGAGCAGGAATTAAATCAGGGCAGCTAAACCCTGAACCCACCCCAGCCATGCACACGAGGACACAGGCTCCTGATGTTTGTGGTAATCAGCATGGAGTGGCTGATTAAAGGCCATTAAAATTCACCAGCAATGATTCTAATCCTCTCTCCACTTCCAGCCTGGCTCCTTTCCGGGTGTGGGATAATCAGAGCTGACTTTAACCCTGACACAGAGCCCTGCTGGGGCACGGAGCTGCTGCCTCTGTCCCACAGCAGAGAGGAAAACAAGGCACGAATAATCAGATTTGTAGAAGACTAGGCCTGGAATCTGCAGGAGGAAACACCCTGGAAGTGTTCTGTCACACTCCTGCACCCCTGGGAGAAATATGGATCATACTAAAAATTAATTGCAACAGGAGCTGACAGCTTCTGTGGTGGGGAGTTTGTTACATCTCAGAAATTTGTGGGGAATGTGTTGACTTTATTACATTTATTATGATAACTTTATCGTATTTATTCTTGTTTTCTGAAACTGGAAAGGCTCTGAACTTTCCTTCCCTGAAGGTGTCTTTTCCACAACATCAGAAACATCCCAGTCCTTACTCACTAAGGTCATCACAGACCTTGTTAAGAGACCTTACACCTGCCCAGGATAATTTACATTATCCCAGCCTGCCTTTGGCTGCTTTCAGAACCTCGTGCATTTGACAGACATGGAAATTGCTCTTGCAATTAAAGCTGCAGTCAGTTCATTTAGTGCCTGCACAATTAAATCCTGGCCTTGGAGCCCTTCTGGTCACAGACAGGGTGAAGCAGGAGCCTCCCTTGGCAGGCAGGATCTCCCCAGCTCTCAGCTGCTCCCAGAGCCCCCGGGAGCTGGGGGAGGCTGAGTGGGGGGTGAAGTCCCAGTGAAGCCTTTAAGTGGCTTTTTGTCACTCCCAGGTCGTTGTTTGTGGGGTGGCAGTGCTGCTGGGGGGGGCTGCAGTGTCCCCTCACCCTCTGTGCCCTCTCTGCCACACGGGGTGGGGACACTCCTGTCCTGGCTGTCACCTGTCCCCATCGTGGCTCTCCACCTCAGGAGCCCCTCGTGGCTGTCACTCCTGGTGACACAGAGGTGCTGAGGATGGCTCTGGACCAGACACGGTGCAGCTTCATCAGGTCAGGTCTTGGAGGCTTCCTTATCTTAACTCCTGCACTAAAAATGGGGGCAGGAGGAGATCCCAGGAGTCAGGGAATGGTTTGGGGTGGAAAGGACTTTAAAGCCCACCTTGTTCCAGCCTCTTCCTCTATCCCAGGCTGCTCCCAGCCTGGCCTTGGACACTTCCAGGGATCCAGGGGCAGCCACAGCTGCTCTGAGATGTACAGATTCCATGATTCTGTGATCTCACGATTCCATGATTCTGTGATTCTATTATTCCATGATTCCACGATTCCATGATTCTGTGATTCTGTTGTTCCATGATTCTGTGATCCCACGATTCCATGATTCTGTGATTCTGTTATTCCATGATTCCATGATTCTATTATTCCATTATTCCATGATTCCATGATTCTGTTATTCCATTATTCCGTGATTCTGTGATTC
The DNA here is from genome assembly GCA_026413545.1 of Cichladusa arquata. Lineage (NCBI taxonomy): Eukaryota > Metazoa > Chordata > Aves > Passeriformes > Muscicapidae > Cichladusa > Cichladusa arquata. The sequence goes on from JAOTQP010000828.1 coordinate 1,121,106, forward strand.
TGTTATTCCATGATTCCATGATTCTGTGATTCTGTTATTCCATGATTCCATGATCCCACGATTCCATGATTCCGTGATTCTGTGATCCCACGATTCCATGATTCTGTGATTCTGTTATTCCATGATTCCATGATTCTGTGATTCTGTGATTCTGTTATTCCATGATTCTGTGATTCTGTTATTCCACAATTCTGTGATTCTGTAATTCCATGATTCCCTGACTCTGGGAAGCAGGACACAGCTCTGCTGTCCTGAATTAGAATCAGCAGCTCCTGCTGTGGCCACAGTGGATGTGCAGAGAGCTCATTTCAAACAGCCTGCCCCTCTCTTTAAACACAAACCCCAAGCAGGTGCAGCCACCACATCCCAAGTAATGAACTGCATAGAAAATGAGATCTGGAATTCCATTGAGAAGGCTTTTCTGTAGCTGGGAATAAATAAAATCCCTGATTATGAGGACTTTGATCACTGATGTTGCACCTGAAAAGCTGCAGAGGTCAAAGTCTCAGCTCACTGCAGGGATGGAAACATTTTTTGTTCACAATTAGAGAATCATTAAGGTTGGAAAAGACCTTTGAGATCCTCAAGTCCAACCTAAAGCCAAAGTAAAGGGCAGGAAGGAGGCACAGGAAATAGGAAAGAGTATCAAACACAAATAGATCCATCCATTTGATCCTATCACTGAAATGTGAATCTGAAGAGGAGAGCCTGGATATTGGAGACGTGGAATGGGATTTCAGGAGCTCCTGGATTGCTGGATCATAACAATAAATGAAGCCTTGATTTAGACATTGACTGAAAACACTCCCCAGTTGCACAGTACAAGGGGGGGTAGTGTCAGGGTGCTTCCAGCCAATTGTTTTTAGCCAGTTTTTCCAAACTGGAGAATCTTTTTGGCACAATGACAATTGCGGTGACTTTGAGGAGGCAGCAATATTCCCTCTCAGTGTGCAGGTCACCGTGGGTGGGGGATGATGAAGCCCTGTTCCCTTTTAGCATGAACAAGACATGTTCAAAGTTTAAATACTTCAAATATCACTGACAATAAAAAGTCACATTCTTTCAACGTGATGAACCCAGTGATTCATAAGTCTCTGTTCTCTTTAGAGCAGGGAAAGGTACCTAAGCTGGAAATATTTCCCAGAAAATCAGATTTTAATCTGTGGGGATGGGGACAAGTCCTTGCTTGAGGGCAGGTCCCACCTGAAGAGGTGACAGAGCCCCAGTTGTGCAGCCAGAGCGCCCCAGGGCACCTGGAAGGTGACAAAAGGCTGGATCAGGGAGTGAATCCCTCCACCAGCCAGACAGCTGGCACAGAACAGAACCCCAGGGGCAGCTGCTGCCTGAGGAATGAACTCAGCTGTCAGAGGAGAGGGATCTGCTGATCTCCTCCATCCCTGCTGGAATTGCTGAGCCTCAGCACGGGGGGAGCAGGAGCCTGGGCTTTGGGAAGTTATTTCCACTCAGTGCAGGGGAGAAGTCAATCAGTTAATGGCTTTAATTAGCAATCTTTTCATGTCTTCCCCTCAGCACAGGCACAGAGTTGCCCACGCTGGGGTTTGCAGCCCCCATGGCACTGGGATTCAAACTCTCCCTGGATGTGTCACACAATGGACAGAAATCCCCTTTTTCCCAAGCAAAGCAGACTTGGGGCTCCCTTTGCAGCAGCCTCTCCTGTCTGTGGCAGAGCCTGTGCCTGGGCACATCCACTGCAGCTGCTCTGGTTTCTCCTGTTTCCCTCATTCCCTTTCTCCTCTGGCTCCTCGAGGAGTAAATCCAAGGGCTGCATGTTCCATTTTTCTGCAGGAAGCAGGAATTTCACATCCCCTCAGTGTCAGTGTGTGATGAGCTACCAGGGGAGCAGGACTCCTGAAATCCCAGGAACTGATCTGATCACACAGGCAGAGTGGTTGCTTTTAGGGTATGATGGGATCAACAAGATAAAATTTTAATTAAATTACAATGATTCCCAGGTTTAATGGATGCTCCAGTTTTCAGTGTTCCTTGGAAACAAAGCCCACAAGAGCTGAGCTTTGTGAAGCTGAGGGATGTGGGGTTATTGCTGCCAGCCCACTGGGGCAGGATGGAGGGATGGCCTTGGGATGGAGGTGGCTCAGGAGTGAGGTCACCTGTGCTGGGATGGCTCAGAACCTCCTGTCACAGCCTCCCTGCAGTGCCACCTGCCAATGGCTCAAAAGGCCTCTGTCACCCTCAGGAGCACCTCAGCCTGAGTGTGTTGGATGTGCCAGGGGAAGATTCCCTTTTTTTACAGCAGCTCCTCACCCCCCAGCGTGGGAAGGTCAATCAGATTTAATCCCAGAGATCCCAGCAGTGGAGCTGCAATTCTCTGGCACATAACCCACGTTGTCCCCACTGTGGCAGAATCACAAGCAGACTTCTTCCTGCAGAGAAAGACATTTCCCAAAGTTCTGGACCTCTGGCTTTACTCAATCCCAGGAAAACCTGGGTGTTTTTTTTCCCCAGCTCCTCCCTGCTGATTTGCCAGCCTGCTGCATTCCTTCTTTTGAGCTGTTGCTGCCCCAAAATGTCCCTGTGCTTATCACTTTTCCTTGCACCAAGAGCTTTTAGCACAGACAGGGTGGATTTAGTGCTGCCCATGTGCAGCTTCCTTCCCCATCTGTTTCTCAGTTGCTTCAGAAACATTTCAGAGCAAAATCTCGTCCTCATAAAATCAGCCCTGATAGGAACGAGAGCAACAGGGCTCCTGCTCCACGTGCATTGTTCCAAGCTGCCTGTGGAGAAGGTAATGGAGAATTATTGCAAATATTGTGTGTGTTTACATTTCTTTTATTAATAACTTCATCCAGCAGAGCTTCAGAGCTTCCTTACACTGGGAATAGAGGTTGGATCCTGTTGAAAAGTGAGTTTGTCTAAAAACCTTCTGGCTGTGCATTCCAGCAGGGCTGGGAGCAGCAGGGGCTGCTGGAAGCCATGGTTTGGAAGCCATCAGGAGGGATAATGTGCAAAGGAGCAGCTGCTGGGCAGTGCTGACTCTGCACACACCAAACCCTGGAGCTTCTGCTGCTTCCCTGCTCTGGTGGCTCCTGGGCCAAAGCTCTGCCTGAGCAGAGGCACAAAGCCAGCACTCTGCATCCCCCAGGAGAGCCATGGAATACCCTGAGCTGGAAGGGATCATCCAGCCCCTGGCTCTGCACGGACAGCCCAACAACCCCTCCCTGTGCAAACGCTCCTGGAGCTCTGGCAGCCCTGGGGCTGTGCCCGTTGCCTGGGGAGCCTGGGCAGTTCTTCTCTGGGAAAGAACCTTCCCCTGATCTCCACCCTGAGAAGCCAGAGCATGGATTTGCCACCTTGCCTTGTTCCCAGCGGAGCAGCCAGGGAGCATTTATTCCTTCTTCCAGTCTGTCATTTTACCAGGAAATGTTGGTTGCTTGGGGAAAAGAAATGTTTTGTGTTTTCAGATTTGATTTTGTGCCCCGCTCCTTTTGCCCTTGAGGGTGACCATTGTGCCTTGGATTCTGCTTAACACCAGGCTTTGGAGTCCAGTGAATTGCTGGGATGTGTATTCAACAATTCCAGATAACCCAGACAATGCAGACACCTGGATTTGTGTTTAGTTCCTACCTGAGCCTTTGCCATGGCCTCTCACATGGGAGGACCTGCTCCATCCTCCCTGGAAAGCACTCAGCTGCTTTGTTTTGCTATTTGGGTGCTTTTTCCTACTGCTTGGCTGACATTTCCTCCATCTTTCCTTTGTTTTCATGTGCCTGTGGAGCTGGGGATGCAGTCAGGAGTTCTCAGAAGGACTGCCAGGCAGGGAAGCAGCCTCAGTAATAAAAGGCATAAAAACAACACCCTCCTAAACTAAATCCATTATTTCCTTGCTCACACACTGAAAATACACACTCAACTTATTAACTTAGCATTCACTCCTGATTCCATGATTTTATGTTAGCCTTTTATATCCATAATATCCATTTTCCACTTTCATAACACCCAACAAAAACTCCCTTCCCAATCCCGCCCTCTTTGTTCTCCTCTGTTTGCAGCCAGTCTGACTCAGCAGGAGCACATCTGGAGCTCAGCTGCTGCTGTGCTCCCAGCCTGCTGTGGGATTTTTGGGGAGTCTCAGCCCTCCCACACTGAATTTGAGGCAGGAACTGGAGCTCGTGTGGAGCAGTTGAAGATAATGCTGTGCCAAAATGAAACTTTGATAAACAAGTTGGTTTTCCCTTTTATTTCCAGCGGGAAATTGGATGTGCAGTCCAAAGTATTAAACTGCACATTTGGAAAGCAAGATTGTCCTGGAATCCAGGGAACTTTGAGGCTTTGGGACCAAAGGGATAGTTCAAGGGTTTGTATAAAATAACACAATGTGACAAGGGGATGAGTTCACATCAATGAGCTGGGTTATCCATTCAAATGAGCCAAATTTCCATGGATAAGGAGACAGAAAACTCAGGTGTGTCAGGTTTTCCTGGTTGTTGCCAGTATAATTCCCAGCAGCCCTTAAAATGCAGGAAAATGGCACAATTCTCCAAAATATAAAAACCCACTTGGCCCAACAGTTCCTGGATTCAAGAGAAATGTAAAATGTAGCTCACAAAATCATGGAATCATGAATTCATAGTCATGAAATCATGGAATCATGAAATCACTAAGTCATTGAGATCATGGGATCATAGAATTATGGAATTACAGAATCCTAGAACATTGGAATCACAGACTCAGGGAATCATTACATCATAGAATCATGGAATTGTGTAATCACAGAACCATGGAATCCCAGAATCATGAAATAATGGAATCCTTGAATGGTTTGGGCTGGAAGGGACCTTGAAACTCCCCTTGCTCCAGCCTGTGCCCCACAGTGGAACAGCTGCAAACTGAGAAGGGCTCCTTGAGACCAGCCTTTCCTTCTCCAGGGCCAGCAGGGAGTTTCTGGAGTTTGCCCTCGGTACCCCAGCAGGCAGGCTGAGATCCAAAGGCAGGTTTGGCACTCAGGAGCAGCAGGTACCAGCCAAGGCAGGGATCAGTGGTGAGGAACTGAGGCTGGAGCCATCCCAGCTCCTCCCAAAGCCAGCAGCAATCCCAGAGCACAGCATTCTCTTCACAAGGGGATTTTCACATCCCTGGGCACTGGGGCATGGAGAAGGTGGGGATCCTGACTCCTGGATCATGGTTAAAATTGCTTCCTTGTGCTGTAGCTGTTCCCATCTGGCTGCTGGGCAGATTCCTTGGATTCACTGATACAGCAGCTTTTCCTGAAGAGGTGAATCCCTGTATTGAGTATTAACAAACACCTGCCTGGGTTAGACAGGAGACCATGGAGAACACTTTCCCAGCTTAAAAACCATGGAGAATTAAAATTTCAGCTGTAGGAGCGAGCACTGAGGGAAGGAATTGCTGGATTGAGAAAGGGAGCAGGACACCAGCAGGACCATTTCCAGTGGGGCTCCAGTTTCACCCAGCTCTGGACACAGCTGCACCAGAATGGGGATTGTGCTCCTTTTCCTGCCATCCCAGGGTTTTTTCCTGCAGATTTGCTCTCCAGTGGGAGCTGTGAGCCAGTGGACAGCTGTCTCTAGGGTGAAGGTGGCTCATTTCTCCATCTGGATGGTGGCCAGGCTGGTTCCAGTGTTCCCCTCACTTTTGGGAGACAGGCACAGACAGAAGGATGTGGAACACATCTGGGGTGCCCCACAGGCTGTAGAAGAAAGATGCTGCTCTTGATGCTCATCCCTGGTGCCCTCCTTCCATGGCAAAATAAACACAGAGTGACACCAGTCCTTGTCCATACTGGGCATCCCTGGAGCTCAGAGAGGGTGGCACCACTCAGGAATGACATCCTGAAGTTATTTTTGGCAGATCCATGGGAATGTTGGCTCAGCCCTCAGCAGTCAAACAGCAAGTGGAAAACTGGGAAAGGTTGAGAAAAAAATAGGGAAAAAACCAGCTTGTGGTGTGTATTCATTTCTTGGATGTCATTGGATCTGCTCCACCACGTCATGGAAGGGAGATGGTGGCATGGGAGAAGTGAATGAGGAAGGAAACCTTCATCATTTTCAGGTGGTGCTTCCTCAAGAGGAAACTTTGGTGGATGAAAAGAGGAAACCTAAGTGGATAAAAAGAAGAAACTTAAGTGGATTAAAAGAAGAAACTTAGGTGGAGAAAAAGATAACTGGGTTATCTTCTCTATGTCAGAATTTGGGAAGGTGATGACTGGAGCTGGGGAGGGTACAAGTGAAACAGGAGACAGTTTCAGAGCAGGCCCAAGGAGAGGATTTCTCCTGCAAGGTGTGAAATTTCCTGACAGCACAAGTTGGATGTGCTGGAAGTTCACAGAACTTCCCAAAATAACTTGGCAAATTATTCACTTGAGGCCTGTCTTCTTCCCTTCTGCAGTGAAGGTGGAATTCTTCCCCTGACATCTACTCTGAGCCTGCCCATGCACGTGTCATCCACGGTTATTACATCCACCAGGAGGAAAACTTCTTCCCAAAGAAAGAGATGGAGTTTAGGGAACACCAAAAGCAAACATTATGCTCTTTTTCCTTTCCATGAGACAAGCAAATAGCAGCTGTGATAGAGCCTTATCTTGAGCTTCAGCAGTCCAGACCCCACAGTTCCACCCCCATTATGGAGAAAATGAGCTCTGATGTTCTCTGAAAACTGTATCTCCTTTATCTTCCAACATTCAATATTTCTTCTTCTAGCATTCAATATTTCCTTTTCCAATATTCAGTGTTTCCTCTTCTAGGATTCAATACTTCATCTGGAATTTGCTTCTCATCGACCTCTAAACTCCACCATTGCCCCAGAATGGCCCTGGAGTGATGGATTGCACCATTAGCATCTAAATGTGGGATAAAAACTCCAATTGATCCTCCCAGAGGCAACAGAAAATTCCAATTTAAGCCATCACTTTTTATTTTTATTGCATAAATTACAGTCAGGACTAATGATGTCTGGGGATTCCTTCTGCCTTTCCTTTTGTTCTGTAGCAAAGCCTGCATCTTCCTGGGAATTTATCCCATTCCACTGATGTGGAAGTCTCTGCCAAGGCTGAAGTTGGAAGCAGAAATGCAATGTGAGGGTGGGAGGGACTCGCTGCCCTTTGGCTTTGCTGGGATTGCTGCTGTGTCTCCCAGGGAAGCTCAGCACCAGCCCTGGCACTGCTGCACACAAACAGGACCATGCAGAACCCCAGGATCACTGGGAAAGCCTCCAGGGTCACTGAACCCACCCTGTGTCCATCTGTATGGAGTGGGCCAGGAGAGCAGCTGCTTTTTAAGCCTTTGCTAAAGGTCGGCTTAGGGTGGGGAGCCTGAGGGGTCACACACACCCTGCTGTTCCTGCTGAACAATACAAAGGAGGAGCAGTTCAGCTGTGCCAAACAACAGAGCTGGGGCTTCCATCCTTGTGAGAGTCCCTAGGAAAATGCTGGCTCTTGCTCTAGGGGTGTCATGCTGGCTGAGTGCTGTTGAAGTCATGGCAACAAGGTGAAAAAGCTCTGGTTGGTGATTCCATCTTCTCCACTGTTTCCCCACCTGGCAGTACCATGTTTTAGTCTCAGATGTTATCCTGGCTCGTTGTTTCTAGGGGTTTTTATCACTGAGTGCTATCCCAGGAGCACTGTTGTGCTGTTTTGGAGGGGGCACTGGAGGTGGGTGTGGATGTGGGAGTGGGTACTGGGATGGGTAAGGGACAAACAGCTGGGAGTATTAACAATTTACAAAGACATAAAACGTTAACAACAAACAGTCAACACCAACATCAACAATTGTGGTCGACTGGGTGAACAACCTGCAGAGAAAAACTTGTGTTTGGGAATTTATTCCCCACACCATCCCCACCTTGTCCCCAGCCCAGAGCACCCAGTGCCATGTCCAGCCCTTCCCTGGGCACCTCCAGGGCCTGACCACCCTTTCCATGGGGAAATTCCTCCTAAAATCCACCCTGAGCCTCCCCTGCCCAGCCTGAGGCCGTTCCCTCTCCTCCTGTCCC
>JAOTQP010000828.1:1169525-1184452 GCA_026413545.1 Cichladusa arquata
CAATAACAATTATTGATGACTACAAGGAAAACCATCCTATAAAAAGGGAGCTGCAAACCAAGTTGGGTGGAAGTGTGGAGTGGGCGGTGACCCCTCACGTTTCCCCAGCTCTGCTTGCTCTGTCTATGTAAAATAAACCAATCGAAATTTTGCTGAATATCAAGACTTTGTTTCTCATTCATAACACCATGAAACCGCTGGGAATTGGGTTCTGACGGTGTTTCCTTGCTGGAGCCTCCCTGGAGGAGCAGAGCCTGTGGTTGTGCACAGCTGGAATTCTTTGTGCTGCTTGTTGGTGTTTCAACCCTCCAGTCCCATAAATCTGGCTCTGCTGGATGTTTGATTTGAGGCATTTCTCAGCAGGGAAAATTGCAGTGAGGAAGACCTGAGCTGTCAGTGAGTGGGGGCTGTTCTACCACTCCTGCAGCTGGAGAGCTGTGGGTGAGATCAGCCCTGAGACCTCAGACAAGGCAGGTGCTGCCCACAGGCACCAGGAGGGCAGGCTGCAGATCAGGAGGAATTTCTTCCTGGAAAGGCTGCTCAGGCTCTGGAAGGGGCTGCCCATGGAAAAGTTCTGCTTCCCCCAGAGGTGCTGGCACTGCCCAGGCTCCCCAGGGAATGGGCACAGCCAGAGCTCCAGGCGCTGCCAGGGATGTACAGGGAGGGATTGTTGGGGTGTCTGTGCAGGGCTGGGAGCTGCACTGGGCGATCCTTGGGGGTCCCTTCCCACTCAGGATATTCTGGAAATCTCTGATTCTGTGTTTCTGTCTTGCAAAATGCTTTGGGGACAGAAGGGCACATCCTGCCCAGGGAGGATGAGATGTGGCTGCCCCTGGATCCCTGGCAGTGCCCCAGGCCAGGCTGGACAGGGCTGGGAGCAGCCTGGACAGTGGGAGGTGTCCCTGCCGTGGCAGGGTGGGATGGGCTGTGATGTCCTTTCCAACCCAGACCATTCCATCATTCTGTGATCAAGTTTTGAGCTGCTCCTGACCCCTCCTGTGGGGAACACCTGGCAGTGAACATCAGGGAATTGTGAGGAGCTCAGGGCCTGCTTTGGTACACAACATTTTCACTCCAGCAGTACTGTCAGGAAAATTAATCCACAAACACCAGAGGTTTATGTCCAAAAAGGAGACAGAGGAGTCCTTTTGCTTTATTCAAATAAAGGAAGAGGCCATGGGGCATTCCCCTGGGGTCTCTCAAATTTTTGGAGGACACAGCCTCCTTTCTATCCTATTTTCCTGGCTGCATTCCCCTCTCTCTTTCCCCACTGGCTGAGGTACTTGAGAGGTACAGACTTTTCAGAACACCTGATACCTGAGATTCCCCTCTAATGTATAACCCTGCCTTTTAATTTTTAATTATTATAGAGCTCATATTTTTTCCCCATTGCTTCCTTCATCTTCCAATATCCAATTTCATTTATCAGTGAACCTACAGTTTGTAAAGGCAAATCTCTTTTTCCATTCATCAATTAGTGGAATCCATCCCATTGTTTCTTTTATCTTCCCAATGCTAGCCTTACCTACCAGCAGACCCACAGCTTATTTGTAAAGGCAAATCTGACATTCCTCTCAGTACCTGGGAGCAGAGCCAGGCCCACTCCAATCACTCTGGTTATTTTGTGATTCTTTGATCTACAAGGACTTTCCTACTGTGAAAAAAATCCAATGTGATTTTAATGTTTTGTTTTGATTTATGGATGCTCCTGCTTAGCACCTCCAGGAGCCCAGGACAGCTCAGGTTGGGGATTCCACTTCCCATGCCCCTGGAATTGGGGGTCCCAGCACTGGGAGGTGCTGCTGAAGGCAAAACCCCTCTGCAAATCCTTTAAGCAGCTCCAAGACCCCTCCCTGCCATTCAGAGCTTTCAAAGTGAAGCTCCAATCCCACCCCAGCCCCACTCCATCACCCCCTCCCTCATTCCCAAGGGCTGGATAATTAACACACCATGGATTGCCTGCAGGGCCCCTCCCAGAGGCTTTGGGACCCCCCTGCTGCAGGGAATCTGGGCTTTCCTTGGGAGAAGGCAGAGCCCAGCCCAGGACACCCCCTCCTTCAGCCTGTCCCCCACACTGTGAGCAGGGATCTGCCAGGAGCTGCAGAGGAAATCCAGCTTTTCCTGGGGTTTGTCCCTGAGCCATAGGACAGGATCATCTCTCTGGGTGTGCTCCAGAGGTCTCTGGTTTGGGAATTCCAGGCTTTTTGCTACAGGTGCTCTTTCCAAAGGGCAGATTTATAATTTTTCCCTTCTTGTTCCTCCTTCTGGGTTCCCTTTCCCCCTCTTTGAAGCCCTCTCTGTCACTGGTGTGCAGAGATGCCTCTACCAAAGGGTTTCCAAGTAGTTCAGGTGGAACTCTGGAATTTCACAGCATTTCTGTGTTGGAACAGTCCAAGCCTCTCAAGACCCAGGAATTCCCAGTGCTGATGCTTTTGCTGCTTGCACAGCACTGGGTCATGTCTGGCTGCCCCAGATTCCTGTTTTCTCCAGACACTTCCAGCCCTGGCTCTTGGCACTCCCCTGTCCCTCCTGCCCCACCACTGAGTTCTCCAGAGGTCAGGCTTTGCTCCTTCCATGTTATTCCAGACTTTGATAGACAGGGCATGGAGCTGTTGGAACAAGTCCTGAGGAAGCCACGAGGATGCTCCAAGTCTGCTCTGGAGCCAGGCTGGGAGAGCTGGGAGTGCTCACCTGGGGAAGAGAAAGCTCAGAGCCCCTTTCAGAGCCTAAAGGGTGTTCATTAAAAAGAAGGAAAGGGAATTTTTACATGGCCAGATACTGACAGGACAGAGGGGAACAGATTTAAACTAAAAAAGGAGAGATTTAAATTAGATATTGGGAAGGAATTGTTGCCAGTGGGGCAGGGAAGGCCCTGGCACAGGTTGCAGGAGCTGCACCCTGAGGGTGCCTGGGCACAACCTCCACCTCTGTGCCCCTCTCCAGCTGGGTGAATAGAAAGCATTTTTACACCTTTAGGGAAGGCTGGGCTCAGCCTGCCCAGGTAAAGCTTCACCAAATGCCTCAGAGGGGCTGTTCTGGAGGGAGCCTTTCACAGCCTCATCCAAAAACCATTTTTGGCCCCATTTGGGATTTGCCAGCCCCATAGGCATGTCCTGGGCTTTGCCATCCCTGTGACAGCCAGGCTGTTTGGTTTTCAGGCACAAGGTGGCACTGGGGGAGCAGCTTTCCCTTCCTTTTCCCTTCCCTGTGCCTCATCCCTGGCCAGCACAGCCCAGCCTGGGCAGGCCCCGGTGCCCCCCATCCTTAAATCCCAAATCCCAGCCCACAGATCACCCTCCGTGCAGGAAATGGCTCCTGTGAGTCCTGAGGGCTTCAGGCTCTGGAGAGTGTCACCCCACAGAGACAGACGTGGATCCAGCCAGACACATGCTGCCAGTGCCACCGTGGGTACCAAACCTGTCACTGCCACTGTGAGCACCAAACCTGTCACTGCCAGTGCCACTGTGAGCACCAAACCCATCACTGCCAGTGCCACTGTGAGCACCAAACCCATCACTGCCAGTGCCACTGTGAGCACCAAACCTGTCACTGCCAGGAGCCTTGCTGCAGAGGGGACAGGGAGTGGGTTTGTGGTGACATCAGTGCCCTGTGGCACCTCCCATGTGAGAGTTTGGCAGAGGCGGGGCTGTAATGGGAATATGAAGCACAGCAGGTGTTTAGAGAGCCCTGTGGCTCCAGGTGAAAACCCCAAATCCAGCAGGGAATAAAGCACCCACCCTCCTCCCTGGCTCTCAGGAGCTCCAGGATGGGAAGGGGCAGAGGTGAACACACTGCACACAGGCATCTCCTTGGAGCAGGAGCAGCTCTGTCCTGCTCAGGACTGTTCTTAAAATCCCTTCCCAGCCCCTGTCCCTCCCCTCAGGCGCTGCAGCTCCATCACTCCCAGCCCAGGAGCAGCCGCCCTGCTCGGGGCATGCAGGGTCTGTGCTGATGAACACCCGGAGCTGAGGCAGGCAGGGAGGCTGGGAAACAACAGTCATGAACCATTTTAAACACTGCAGAGAGGAGCAGGAGCCTCCCAGGCAGTTTTCCAGCCCAGTGGCTCCAACAAGCTCTTGGTGTGTTTACACACAAATAACAATAATTAAACCAAACCAAACAGAACGATGGGTGCTCCCACCACATCACAACCACGAAAATAAAACCTTCTGGAAAACAATCACACCTTTTCCGTGCTGTTCAGAGTCTCACACGAGTGCAGGCATTGAGTGAGACATTCTAGGATGCAGTTACACAGGTTAAGATCCCATTTATCCAAGGAACAGGATCCCCAGGGAATGGGCACAGCCAGAGCTCCAGGAGCTGCCAGGGATACCCAGGGAGGGATTGTTGGGGTGTCTGTGCAGGGCTGGGAGCTGCACTGGGTGATCTCTGGGGGTCCCTTCCAGGATATTCTGTGGTTCCAGGAAAACTTCATCCCACTTGCACAGGATGGGAGCAGGAGGAGTTTTGGCTCCAGAGCCCTGAGCATGGCTGGGTCCCCTCAAGGAACAGAGGCAGTATTTTTTACTGGATGTGTCCCAGCGCAGTTTCACAGCAAAATCACAGAAAAATGGATTACTTCCCATAATTTCCCACACAAACTGTGGGGTGGGGAAAATCTCTTCTTAAAACATGAAAAGCAGTTGGTTGATCACAAGGTTTTAAGGTTTAGGGGCTTGGGTAGTAACTATAACTATGTTTTACCTCCTGCCTCTTCCCAGGGGGATTTGGAGCACTATGGGCCCCTCATTCCATAGGCCATCCAATATTAAGGAACATTTTGAGAGGAATGTTGCATTTGTCTTTACAAACAAGTTGTAGATCTGCTGGTAGATAAAGTTAGCACCCAGAGATAAAAGAAACAATGGGAGGGATTACAGTGATTGATGAATGGGAAAAGAGATTTGCCTTTATAAACAAACTGTAGGTTTGCTGAGAAATGAAATTGGGTATTGGAAGATGAACGAAGCAACGGGGGGGAAACTATGAGTTCTGTAAGAATTAAAAATTAAAGGGAGAGTTATACATCAGAGGGGAATGTCAGGTGTCAGGCATTCCAGGAAGTCTGTGCCTCTCAAGTACCTCAGCCAAGGGGGAAAGAGAGAGGGAAAAGCGGCCGGGAAATTAGGATAAAAAGGGAGGCTGCATCCTTCAAAAATTTGAGATCCCAGGGGAATGCCCCATGGCCTCTCCCTTTATTCGAATAATGCAAAAAGGACTCCTCTGTCTCCTTTTTGGACATAAACCTCTGGCGTTTGTGGATTAATTTTCCTTACAATTTTAAGCAGCATTTTCCCCTCCAATTTCCCAACTCCAATTCCTCCTGCAACTCCAATTGTTCTGTAATTCCTGCCATACTGAGAAGTGAACCCCCCCTTCTCTGCCTGTCACTGTTGCACCTGGAAAAGGGAATTGGTGCTGCTGGGGATCAGTAGGGCTGGGAGCAGCCAGCTCCACATCCAGCCCCCAGCACGCTCCTCGTGCGCTGCTTTTGGAAAGTGCATCTCAGGAAAATGATGTTTTGCCTGGGCTGCTGCTGTCAGCCCAGCAGCCAGGAGATAGCAGCTGATTAATCTGCGATCTCGGAGCTGTTAGATATCCATCAAAGGCCTGAGGAGAGGGCCTGCCGCTATTGAAACAGTTTAACCACTGATGGCAATGTAATTATCTCGCTATCAACTGCAACAAAGCCGCGCGGCAGGAGCTGCTCCGCTTGAACGCAGGAGGTCAGGGAAATTATCCGAGCAGGGAAGTGAATGCAGAGCGTGACCCCGCTCCGTGGATCGCCGATAATTAATGGCATTTATGATTTATAGCGGGGCCGAGCTCTTGTCAGGCCGCTGGGTCACAGTCTCAGCAGCTGGATGGGCCCTGCTGTCTCTGCCCAGAGAGGGACTGGGATGGGTGAAGCCTCTGCACCAAACGTGGGGGGTTCCCGGCTCCAGGGGTCGTGGGGTTTATGTCACACATATTGGGATGAAATTCCTGCCTGTGAGGGTGAGGTGCTGGAATGGATTTCCCAGAGCAGCTGTGGCTGCCCCTGGATCCCTGGCAGTGCCCAAGGCCAGGCTGGAGCAGCCTGGGACAGTGGGAGGTGTCCCTGCCTGGGGCAGGATGGGTTTTAAGGCTGCTTAAAGCCCTTAAGGCTGCTTAATCCCAAACCATTCTGGGTTTCTGGGATTCCATGATGACCAGAGGGTTCTGCTGGTTTGGGACTGGGAAACACAGAACTGTGGCTTGATCTGTTCTGGATCAGAAGAAACACAACACAGGAAATAAGAACAGAAGGGAAAAAAAAGCCATCCAGTCTCCCTGTCAGGGCTGGGGAAGGGAGAAAGGCTCAGGTTTGCCATTTCAGCAGGAAAATTCAGCCTGGACACTGTCCTGGTTTAGGGCAAATTTGGGAGGAAACCCCTGAATGGGGTCCCTCTAGGAAACAGACCCAAGTGTTCCCTCCCCCAGCTGGGGCAGGAAAAGATTTCCTAGGAAAAAAGTGGGAAAAACCTGTTAATTTAACAGGCAAAGCACTCCCTAGCACAAAAATGAACAATACTAAACAACAAAACCTCTCACTGCTCCGAAGAGATGACAAATTCAGCAGAGTCCCCTCCGTGGGTCACAGCCCCACTCACTCAGGCTGCTGTCAGCCCCTCCGTGCTGGGAAATGTCACAGCCCAGGTGAGCCACAGGTGTGAGTTCCCACTGCTCCTCTGGGTTTTCTGTCCAGAGCAGGTTCAAACAGTTCCAAGAAAAAGAAAAAACCCACAGTCCAGGGAACTTCTCTGCCTCAGCCAGTGGAAACTAAGCAAGAGCAGAGGAGAGCTCTGTCCTGCTTCCACTGCAGACAGCACAGTCTGTGTGAAGGATGTGGGGGAGCAAGGGCAGCCTCTGATAACAACTCTGCACCTCTGCTCTCCCCTTCACTCCTGAACCAGTGTTAAAGCTGCAGAACTCAATATCCAACACCAACAGAACAGACAGTTGGGGGCACAAGCATCATGAAGTCACCCCAGGACAGACACACGAACCCCATTTCTGCCAGGGAGGACAGGGGTGCCTGAGGAAGCAGTTCAGGACCAGATGGGATGGAAATCCCCCAGGAAGGAGCTGTGTTTGGCCACCCTGGGGACAGAGCAGCTGCCCAGCACCTCCCAGCTCAGCCCCACTGGTGGCCGTGGCAGGGCTGACCCTTCCCAGTTCCCTGTGCTGGGTCAGGCACCTTCCTCTGGCCAAAGCCAGACCCATCCCACAGGGAGCAGCCCAGGGATGAGCCCAGGGCTCATTTCACCAAATCTGGCCCTGATCCCTTCATTTCCCTTTCTTGATTCCCCTTTCCTGCCCCACATCTCCTGGCTTTTCCCCTGCAAGTCCCACCACCCCAGGGCACCCGGGCAGGCATTTCTTCTGCTCTCATTCAGCTCAACAAGGGCAGCAGAAAGACCAGTAGAGGATTTTGGTTGGGTGTTGTGTGGGGGTTTTTTTGTTTGTTTGTTTTGTTTGTTTTTTGTTGTTTTTTTCCTTTTTAGAAAAAGGTACAACCCCAGCCTGAAGCAAACCCAGGTTCCTGAGATCCACTTTGTCCCATCTCATCCCTTTCCCTGCTGGATCTCCATGGGTGATCCAGACCCTCACAAGCTCATCCCACCACCTCAGAGAGACCTGTCCCCAGGCACCACAGATTTCTGATGCTTGAAACCAGGACCCACCCATTGTCTGCTCCTACCCATGGCAGGGAGGTCTTGGAATCTGGAAAATCCATGGCTTTGGCCATGGCATCCCCACCTTCCAGCCTGTGCCAAGGCACTGGGGCAGGATAGGCACCAGCTGCTGTCACAAGTTGTGCTGAAGTCTCCTTCTTAGCAATAAAATGAGAAAAAAATCCAACTTGAATTTGGATTTTAGGCACTTGGATTAAAATTTAAGGAAAGAAACACAGGCTTGTTTCCCACCCAAAATGAGAACCCGGGGAGGAAAGAAGGAGGTGAGGAATCCAAACACAAAGACTAAAACCATCAGGAGAGAGAACAAGGGGAAAACAAAGCAAGAAGAAATGAAGAAGAGAGATGAAACAGGAAAGAATGAGAGAGAGTGAAAAAAAAATCCAAAGTGGAAATAAGCAATCAAAAGGAATAACAAAGGAAAAGGAGCAAACAAAGGAAAACACACAGAGAACAAAGGAGCAAGAGGGGACAGGGATGGAGCAAACTCCTGCAGAGAACAAAGAGGGTGTGAGGCAGCCCAAGACACAAAACTGAGACAGCACTGAAGACAAAGGGAAAGTGGAACAAAAATAGCGCCAGAGTGGAATCATGAAGGGAGTGAAGGTCCCTGGAGCTGACAGCGGGCAAGGGGCAAAGCTGAGCACGGGCAGAGCCCAGGGCACCACAGCTCTGCTGCTGCCTCGGCACAGCCTGGCTGGGAGGGCACAGCAGGGCACAGGGAGCAGGGACAGCGGGGCCCTCCCCTGTCCTGCTGCAGAGGAGACAGCCCTGCCCCGAGGGACCCCGAGGGCAGCGGCCTCAGGAGCCCCGAGCTGCTGCAAGAATGGCACAGTGATCCCTGAGTCCACAGTGATCCCTCCTTCCACAGTGATCCCTGAGTCCACAGTGATCCCTGAGTCCACAGTGATCCCTCCTTCCACAGTGATCCCTGATTCCCATAGTGATCCCTGATTCCCATGATGATCCCTGATTCCACAGTGATCCCTGATTCCCATGGTGATCCCTCCTTCCACAGTGATCCCTGAGTCCATAGTGATCCCTGATTCCCATGGTGATCCCTCCTTCCCACAGTGATCCCTGATTCCCATGATGATCCCTGATTCCACAGTGATCCCTCCTTCCCATAGTGATCCCTGATTCCCATGATGATCCCTGATTCCACAGTGATCCCTCCTTCCCATAGTGATCCCTGAGTCCACAGTGATCCCTGCTTCCCATAATGATCCCTGCTTCCATGATGATCCCTCCTTCCCATAATGATCCCTGAGTCCACAGTGATCCCTGATTCCCATGATGATCCCTCCTTCCCACAGTGATCCCTGATTCCCATGATGATCCCTGATTCCATAGTGATCCCTGATTCCCATGATGATCCCTCCTTCCCACAGTGATCCCTGATTCCCATAGTGATCCCTCCTTCCCACAATGATCCTTGATTCCATAATGATCCCTGATTCCCATGATGATCCCTAATTCCCATGATGATTCCTCCTTCCACAGTGATTCCTGATTCCCATAATGATCCCTGATTCCACAGTGATCCCTCCTTCCCACAGTGATCCCTCCATCTCACAGTGACCCATCCTTCCCATAATGATCCATCCCTCCCTCCCAGCCTGAGCTGTTCTATCCTTTCCCTCCTCCCTGTGGGATCCCAGTTTGAATTTGGAGTCCCAGTGTGAGTTTGGGGTCCCAGTCTGTGTTTGGGGTCCCAGTGTGAGTTTGGGGTCCCAGTCTGTGTTTGGGGTCCCAGTCTGTGTTTGGGGTCCCAGTCTGTGTTTGGGATCCCAGTCTGTGTTTGGGGTCCCAGTCTGTGTTTGGGATCCCAGTCTGTGTTTGGGGTCCCAGTGTAAGTTTGGGGTCCAGCTGGCTCCAAAGCAGCCATGCCAGGGCCAAGGCCAGCGCTGGAGCTGCTGCCACCTCTGGGGTAACACGTCCCAGGAAGGGTAGAAATTGCTGTGCAGCTGCAGTGGGAGGGAGGAGGGAAGGACAGGAGTGGGAACCAGCCCAGCAGTGATAAGGGCAGGGCAGGAGCTTCCCCAAGATTCCATGGAGCAGCTGGAGATGCAGAGGGGAGCAGAGACCCCTGGAGAGCCCCTCTGGAGCAGGGGAGATGCCCCAGGGGAAGCTGCTCCCCCCTGCAGCTCTCTCAGGAGCTGTGGCCCATGGGGGATCCACGCTGGAGCAGCTCCTGAAGGACTTGATCCCCTCAGAGGGACCCCAGGGGGAAGGTTTGAGCAGGGATCCACAGGCAAAGGGTGATGGAGCAGCCCCATCCATCCCATCCACCTGCACTGCCTGGAATGACAGAGCTGGGAATGGCTGAGTGAAGGTGACCTGGCCAACAGGGTTATTGGGGTTTCAGTTTGCTCTCACCACCCACCCCATTTGTAACTGTAATTAATCAAATTATTATCCCCCAAATCAGTATCCTGCCCCTGCTGGTGCCTGGTGAGTGCCCTCTCCCACTCCAGAGCTTTTCCCTGTGATTTTCTCCCCTGCCATGCCATGGAGGGTGGCTGGAACCAGCCAGGGCTGTGCCCACCACAGCCCTCCCAGCTCAGCATCTCCACAGCCTCGGGGAGCTCCTGCACTGCCGAGGATCCCTGGCCCCATCCTGCACCCAGAGCTGCATTCCTGGGCCAGTTTGACAAGGATGAGGCTTCAGGCACTTTTTTCCTGGTGGGGAACCCTGCAGGAAACAACCTAGCTCCTCCTGGGAGCTCGGGATCCCTGTGGTGGCTCTTCCATCTCAAAATTCCACCTGCTGCCACTGGTTTGGTGTGGGTGCAGTTGTGCAGCTCAGCCCAGCTCTTTGTGCCCCTCTGGATCATTTCCCCCTAGGCTTGGATTTCCAAGAGCACAATCAGAAATTAATTCCTGCCCGGGTTCTTGCTCATAACAATAAAATCTGGGATTACCACAGCCAGGGAAGACATTTGGAGAGCCCTTACCCCTCATGCCTCTGAGTCACCAGATGGGACTAAAATAAGAATTCCTCCTGTGGAAAGCTCCCAGGGTTATCCCATCTCTCTCCCTGTTCTTTGCCTTCTGTTGGAGGAACAACTCTTGGCACAGAGGACCAGGGTGGCTGCTCCAGACAGCGAGTCCTGAATGGTTTCAAAAGGAATATTTAGCACTGCAGGAGCCCCTGGAGCCACTTTCCAGGTTGTTCCTTTCTCACTGCCCTGAGCACAGCCAAGCTCAGCTCCCAGTGGGACCCAAAGCACCTGGGCCAAATTCCCAGCTGGGCTTTGCAGGAGTCACCCAAACCAGCAGCAAATGGGCACTGACCCTGTTCCCTGCCATAAACCCCCACCTGAGCCCTTCCTGGGATGAGGAGCAGCTGGGATGGGCAGTGGTGTCACACTCATCCTCCTGACAGGGTTTCCTGGGTCCTGGAGGCTGCTGGGCTCTGTAGCTCCTCATTTCTGCTGCTTTTTATCTGGTTTGGTTGTGTTGCTGTCAAAAGGCACAGCCAACATTCCCAACCCAGCAGTGCCAACTCCCCTGAACTCCTGAGAGAGCTGAGGAGCTCCCCTGGCTCCAGGGGGTTCTGTGGCTCCAGGAAGCCTTAAAGGCATCATTAATTTGGGGTTTTTTTTTATTTATAAGAACAATGATTCAGGAATCCCATGGCCCAAACACTCAGAATCAGCCACCCCACAAGATCTTGGCCTTGCTGTAAAATGAGCTCAGCCCCCCACATTTCTCAGCTGTAAGGGTTTATCTGTCCCTGAAGTGGCCCAAAGTCTTTCTGATGTTTAAAGGATCATTTCAGTTTGGCAGTGCCAGGGGAGAGGCTCAATCCTTCATCCCAGTGTCCTTGGAAATCCAGCTGAGACTCCTGATGGCCCCAGATGTTATTCCCAGTCCAAGCCAAGCAAGGATGGCTTCCCATCTGTGCAGAGGAGCTGCAGAGCTCCCAGTGCCTCCTTCCAGCCTGGAGTGCTCAGCTCTGTGGCCATTAGCTGTGGATCAGTGCCCAAGCAGAGGCTTTGCCTTTGGGAGTCCATGGGTTCAATTTTCAGCTTTGAAATGAGAGTTTAGCAACATTTGAGGGCTTAGAGAGAACCTTCTGGAAGTTCTGCTCTCTGCCCTGGCAGCCCCAAGCTCCTGCAGAGGAGGAGTCCCTGTTGCCTGCAGAGGGTCAATGGCTCTGAGTCCTGCTGGACATCAGTGACCAGTGGTGTCCTCAGGGTCAGTTCTGGGGCAGTGCTGTTTACACGTCTTCATCAATGACACGTGAAGGGATCAAGGGCACCCTCAGCAGGTGACACCAAGCTGAGGGTGCAGTGACACCCCTGGGGGACAGGGCCAGCCAGAGGGACCTGGACAGCTGCTGAGGTGGCCCTTGGGAATCTCAGGAGGTTTAACAAGGCCAAGTTCAAGGTGGGGCAGCCCCCAGGTCAATCCAGACTGGGATGAGCAGCCCTGGGGTTGCTGTGGGTGACACTGGACACGGCCCAGCCCAAGACCCCCAGCCCTGGAGAGGGATTGGGATTCTGCCCCTGTGCTCAGGTGAGACCCCACCTGCAGAGCTGCCCCAGCCCTGGCCCAGCACAGGCAGGAGCTGGAGCTGCTGGAGGAAAGGCTGGGAGAGCTGGGAGTGTTCATTCAGCTGGAGAAGGGTGTGGGAGTGTCCCAGGCCAGGCTGGACAGGGCTGGGAGCAGCCTGGGACAGTGGAAGGTGTCCCTGCCCATGGCAGGGGTGGCACTGGAGGGGCTTTAAGGTCCCTCCCAACCCCAGCCATTCCTTGATCCCATGATTCTGTCTCTATTCATTGCCATTAGAAGAGGTATCAGTCTCAGACATCCCATAGTAAGATCTCCAGAACCAGGTGAAACACCAGGAGCTGACACAGGAGGCCCTGGCATGGTGATCCATGTGCAGCTCCCTGTCTGTGAGCAATCCCAGTCCTCAAAAAATAAAAAACCCAGCAGAATTATTCCTATTTGCAAAGTAATGCCAGAAAGAATTAATTCCATGTTAACAGCAAACAGAGGGTGTTTATTCAAAGCTTTTCATCACCTGAACCTGTTTCCTCAGTGTGAGAAGCACCCCAGGCCCAGGGATGACTTGGGCCAAAGTCCAAGTGTTGGGACCAAACAGAGCCACAGGGGGGGACTGGAGCCCAGCCCCTCACATCACATCCCCTCGACTTCTTCCCCTCCCACTCTGATCCTCTGTGACTTTTAAATTCCTGCATGAACCAAAGGAAACTCTGGCACTTTAATTAAGGCCAGCATTTACCCAAGGAATCCCCTCTCAGTCTGCACAGCTTTGCAGTTATTCAGCATAAGGAGCACACAGAGTGCTGGAATTAAGAGGCTGTAAAACTAATCCACACAGAACAGAAAAGAACAGAGAGACATGCTGGGAATCCATCAGCCTGAAATTCATCTGGATACCTTCAGCTGCAGGACTGAGAAGATGGAATTTAACAGAGCAATACTTAAAATTCAGTTTCCATCCAAAGAGCAAAGCACTTAACAAATTAATTGAGCTTAGCATCCATGTTGAGAGCTCAGCACTGGTAACATCATCACAGGAGAGAGGCTGCTTTGTGGAGGGCTGAAGGAAGCACAGCAAGCCCTCAGCAGACAAACCCCTGTCCCAGAGAGCCCCTGGGGTGACAAACAGCACCTCTGCAGTCCCTGCACATCCCAGCTCTGGCCTCGTGCTTTTACCCAGACACTGCACCCAGCGCTGGCCAAGCTCTCCCCAAGAAGCCACACATCTTCCTTAGGCAGGCCTGAGACAGCCTCTCCTTATTTTTCCTGGCTGCTCATCAAAACAGAACACCCTGGGCACCACAAACCTTTTAAAAGCTTTTTTTTTTGTCTGTTTGTTTGTACCTCAAGCTGCAGAAAGCTCAGCAGTTCTCCTCCCTCACAGACCTCCCTCTCTGCTGTTTTTTCCCCTCCCCTACCAGATCCTGGTGGGAATGTGTGGCTGGATAGAAACGTCTCCTTCCCCCCAAGCTGTTTAAAGCACTGCAGCACCAGTTCAATGGAACAATTATGTTCTGTTCCAGTGAACAAGATTTATCCTTCCTTTAAGGGTAGCCTGACTTTGCTCAGTGAAAAACTGTTTGCAGTCACCCACAGCTCCCTTACAACCTGTAATCCACCACTTGCATCCTCTCTCCAGTCCCACAGGAGCTGAGCTTCTCATAATTTTCTTTCTGGATACAGAAAGTGCAAAATGCCCTTCCTTTCAAAATAAAACCATCACATAAAGGATAAGAGTGAGAGGTTGTGAAAAACCTTGGAGTCTGTGACCACTTAGTGGCACTTGGGTAAGATTTGCCCCTTCAGAGATAAATATTGCACTCTATGAATCCATTCTGATCTATGAAATATATATGGTATGTTCTGCAAAGCATTCAGTATACAGAGGTAATTTCACTCTAAACTGCACATTAAGGAACCATTAATATTCCAAAGGAGAAGGTTGGAAGTTGATAAATGCCAGCACTGAGGTCACTGGTCGCCCTTTTCTCTCCATCTATTTAATGATGTATTTGCTCCAGGTCTCCTTCACACAACTGACAGGAACTGTTCAGAAGAGCTGGGATGGGAACAAGCACAGACACAATTTCAGGACAAGAGGGTTTGGAGACTGAAAACTGAAACTCCAATGAGTGCAAATTGAGTGTCATCACGTGGCACAAAGTGTCTCAAAGGTGAGAACTCCCACAGGGGTCACCAATCCACTGGTGTGAACTGGAGCACTGAACATATCAGCAATTGTCCCATTCTGGCTCAGGGGGAGCACAGGGATCCCAATTCTGAGTCACAGAATCATGGAACAGTTTGGGTTTGGAACTACCTCAAAGCCCACCCAGTGCCTCCCACTGTCCCAGGCTGCTCCAAGCCCTGTCCAGCCTGGGCTGAGAAGGGATTCTGTGGAGCTGGGAAGGGATTCTCTGGAGCAACCAGAACAAGAAAGGGGAGAAACACCAGTTATTATGGAAAATCCTCAGCAATGGGCTCCACTTCCCAGCAGGAGCTGCTCTGGGGTTGCTGCTGTGCCCTCAGTCCTGGTACCAAGTGCTGCTTTAGGGCAGGTAAAAGAACCCAACACAGCACCAGCAGCAAAGGAGGGGTTCCCAGGGGAGTTCCTGGCACAGGGTGCCCAGAGCAGCAGTCCCTGGATCCCTGGCAGTGTCCCAGGCCAGGCTGGACAGGCCTTGGAGC
>JAOTQP010000828.1:1210587-1223607 GCA_026413545.1 Cichladusa arquata
GAGCTGCTCCATCCCTCTGATCATCCTGGAGCCTCCTCTGGGCTCCTCCAGCAGCTCCAGCTCCTGCCTGTGCTGGGAACCCTGGAGCTGGACATTGTGAATCCCAGTGCTGCACTTCAGCTGACCGTGGGTCAGACAGCAGGGAATGGCCAGAGCTGATGGTCAGGAGAGGGAGCCAGCACCAAACCTGCTATTGTGTCTTGCAGTGCCACCACCTGTCCTTGCAGTGATGCCCAGGCAGGGCCAGTGGGATTTGGGACCCCTCACTAGAGAGGGGCACCAGGATGTGCCCATTTCTGCAGGACAGACCCTGCCAGGGCTGTTCCTGCCACTGCCCAACTGCAGCGTCGAAATGTCCAGCCAAGCTCCAAACCAGATGGTTGGAGACCAGGAGCTCTGCCACAATTTTGCCACTCTCTCCACCATCTGCTTGTTTTCCCTGGCAGAGTTAAAATCCCCTCTCCAGTGGAGCCATCATGTCCTTGGAAATAATGAACACTGCAAGCAGGAAAGTTTAGAGTATGGAAGTTTAAAGCCTGAGTAATCTCTGTGGCTCTCAATGTCCCATTAGCAAACTCCCTGATAAGAGACTGCCACAGAGCTCCCAAAAAGGGTGTTAAAATTCCAGTAAATCCCTGGAAAAGCCCTGAGCAGAGGCTCTCTTGGGCTAATGCCCTCCTAACTGCTGCTCCTCCCATCCTGGTGGCACCAGCACCTCCTTCAAGTGTGGCCAGCTCCTGAAACATCTCCCACCAGGACAGAGCAGCCTCTGAGATGGAGTTCTGATGGGAAATTTGGGGACAGCCACCTCTGCCACCTCTGCCACCCTCCTGCACAGCCACAGCCACCTCTGTCACCTCTGTCACCTCCAGCTGGCCCCAGTCCCACTCATGTGTCCCCACATATGGCAGGGAAGGGCTGGCTGAGCTGATCCTGGCACAGCTGATCCAGCACTGGGGCTTGGCCAGCTCTGAGCTGGAAGGGGGTCCCAGACCTCCCTTCCAGCCCGAATTATCCCAAAATTCCTGTAAAGAGCTGCCTGGCACGGATGTGTGGAGGTCCCAGTGAGGACACTGCTGGGTCTGGGGAGGGAAGTGTGAAATCCTGTCCTGGTTCCTCCCCTGAGCAGCCTGACAAGTCCTTTCTGTGCTGTTTAACTTTGTCCCCTCCTTTGCAGCCCCTGGCTGAGGCCCAGAGCTGGCACAGCACAGGGATGGCTCCTGCTGCACCCAGTCTCACCCACCTGAGCAGGAATTGCTCTTTTAGGGGCATTTTAAACTTCAGGGTCTATTGCAGTGTTTTCCAGATGTTCTAACCTCCATCTCCACATCCTGTGAATTATCCCAGTTGAGAAGATGCCATCAGGGGATTACTGTGCACCATGTAAGAACTTTCTAGTTTCCCTCTTCCCAAACACTGTAAAGTAACTCCTGGACAGTCAGTGCCCACAGGTCTGGAGTGAAAACCTGGTCTGGGATGTTTTCCATGTTCCTTAGAGCATGGAGGAGATGGGATCATCCACTGTGTGATGCTGAGATGGATCAGGAGACAAATTCCTTTTGGTCACATAGCAAACAGCACACAAGGACCTGAGCTGTGCCTGGGGGCTGGAAGAACAAAGGTTGGTGACAAGCTGGAGGCTTTTAAAGCTCAACCTCTACTTTTACTGATCAAAGACTTCAATCAAGTTCTACCAGAGGAGCTGAATTGGGAGAGCTGAGCAGCACAGGCACTGTGCCAAGTGTGGAGGGATAAACCTTAAGGAATCCTGGCAGGCAATAAAAGCCCTGTTTTCCTGAGCAGTCAAATCCCTGGAGTGAATTAAACTGTGCTGGATATTGGTGCAAACAGTCATTTCTGCACGAGCTGCATCCCGAGGCTTTGGATCAAAGCAAACCAAACCACCTCTGCAGGGGTCATGGCCTCGGCTCATTGATTTATTTACAAAGTTTAGGACCTGAGATTACTTATTTTGTGTGAAATGTACAGAACAGAGACTGTGGGAAAAGCAGACAGGAAAACTTTCCTGCATTTAGCTGACAGGATTCTGTTTACTCCTTGGATACTGCTGGGTATTCCCTCATTCTGTTCTGTATGAAAGTCTCCCTAAATAGCAAATAAATTTTAAGAATTTCAGTTCAATGTCCACAACGTCATTATTTAAGACCAACCAACATCCATTTGTTTCTATTTCTGTAACACAATTTTTAAAAATCACGAATTAATGTATCCCTCAACAAATAATAATAAACAAATATAAATTAATTAACTAATTAATAAATAGAAATAATAAACAAACATCCCTCTGCAGAATAACAGTGCCCTGACTCCCTGGAAAGGCCCTGCCAGCTGAGTTAGCAGCACTAAATCTCACCCAGCACTGGCTAATTTCAAAATTACATTTTAATAACAGCAGCCCAGTCCTTATCTTTTCCCTGCTTCCTCTTGTCCTTGATCTCCCAATTAGGGATAAGAGCAGTGGAAATTATTCAGCCCCACCATGAAGTCAGATTTTACCTAATTTCTATTACAGGGCCATAAAAGAGCTCCTATGGAATTCTTTTTCCCAAGGGAGCCTGTTGATAAAAACAATGACTGTTTCCATTGATTTCTCTGTGTATATCCTCAGGAGCTCACACACTCAGAGATTTGATTCTAACAGAAGGAATCCACTGCCATTCCCTGGATGGCAAAGAGCCTCAACCCCTCCCAGCAAGAAGAGGAAAATGATTATTCTCTAATCAGGCATTTCCAGGAAGATCATTCTCAGAGCTTGTGACACATCCTGCCATGCACTCTGTGTCCTGGGGAAAACCATTTCCTCCAGCCCTTCTCTTCCCCCAGCTCCAGGGAGGGCTCAGGGGCAGCCAGGGAAGGAAGCCAGGCTGCTGAGGAGGAGAACTGCTCTCCCTTCCTTCAATTAGAGCCAGAGAGTCCAGGGAAAAACATGGATTTCTTACCATGGATTCCTCACTCAGTGAATCCAAGGCAGGCTGGACGGGGTTTGGGGCACCCTGGGGTAGTGGAAGTGTCCCTGCCCACGGCAGGGGTGGAACCAGGTGCTTTTCAGGTCCCTCTCAACCCAAACCAGTCTGGGATTCTCCCCCAGCAGCAGCTCTCTGTGCCCCAGCAGCTCCTGGAGAGCAGCTGAGGGGTGGGCAGTGAGCTGCCTGGGAAGAGGAGGGACAGGGAGAGCTTCCAGAGGAAGAACAAATGGGGGAAAATGGACAAACGGGAGTTTAATCCTTTCTGCCACGTTTGTCATCTCTATGTCTTGTGTATTGGAAATCCCTTCCAATATAAAAGGCTTGGGATTCCCCCATGAATAATGAAATGAAAAATGAAGCATCAGGTCCTTCCAAACAGGAGGATGGTGGTCACCCATCCCCTTCCAAATTCTGCCTCATCTCAGGGAGAGTTTCATCTTGCTCTGAGCCCCCCCCAAGCTTTGCTCCCGTCTCTCCCAAGCACTCCCAGTCACTCACACATCTGGAGGTGACTTTCATTAAATTGAGATTAAAAAGGACTTTCTCCACTGAAAAAATCATAAAATGGAAAATGTCTCATTTCAGCTTTTTCCTCCAAATCCAAGCCTTGTCATTCAAGGGCACCCAGCATTAATAACTTCCCTGCTGAAGCAGCTCCTTCTATTTGATTCCTGTCAAACAACAGAGGCTCCAAAACCCAGAGGGTGGCACAGGACACAGATTTACAGCCAGACCCCAGGGAAGGGCTGGAGCTGTGACAGGGCAGGTTTGGTTTGGATTTTAGGGAAAGGTTCTTCCCCCAGAGGTGCTGGCACTGCCCAGGCTCCCCAGGGAATGGGCACAGCCAGAGCTCCAGGAGCTGCCAGGGATGGACAGGGTGGGATTGTTGGGGTGTCTGGGCTGGATCCATCATCCCTGTGGGTCCATTCCCACTCAGGAGATTCCAAGATCCAGACTTGATCTGTGAGACCCCACTGCACCCTGAAAACAAAGAACATGAACACCCCTGCTCCAGTCTCACACTTATCCCTGCCAGGGATTTGCTGTGAATTCAGTCTGTCCGTGTCTGAAAAACAGAGATGAGTCAAAAGCATCTAAAAACTTTATCTTTGAAAATCTGGAATGTGGTGATTCCAGTAAAATTCTGCCAAAAAAAAAGAAATGGAGCATTTCAGTGGAATGTATGGAGCCTCATTTAGAGCTCATCAGAATGGAGGGTGTCTGCATTCCTGAGTTTGTATGAAGTTCAAAACTCTCAATAATTGATAATAAAAGTGAAATGGAGCAAAATTTCAGATTTAGTGCAACCAAACATCCTCATTAACTCTACATTTCTGAACTCCAGTTTTGGAAACTTTTCAGGTTTTTTTCTGAAATGCATTTGCAAACCCAAATAGAAATGATGAGTTTTGGAAAGCAGAATGTAGGAAGTGAACAGGGCAGAAGAAAAGGGACAATGAGCAGTGCTGTGTCCCCAGGTCACACCAAAATTATGACTCATTTCTTGCTCATTTGTTTAGATTTCAACACTAATTGTTATTAGTCTCTAATTCATCAGCATCCCTGGACTTGGCACGAGTGTAAAATAACCAATATAGAAATTTCCTGTGAACACACCAAACCAAAAGAGAGGGAAACAAAGCAGATAGGGAAATAAAACAAAAAATCAGAAGATCCCACTTTGATTGCTCCCAGATTTATCCCTAAATTTTTCTGCTGGAGAAAGCTCTCATTGCTGCAGCCTGAGGGATGTTTTTGGTGCATCCCTTTGCTCTTGCAAACACACAGGAAAAGAACTTCTCCAACACTGCTCACATTTCGCAAGTCATGCCAGCATGTTAAGGTTATTTTTTTTTATTTATTTGATTTTATTTTCCTTGTGAGTCACAAGGCAGCCTTAAAGTCACTGCAGGACTTAAAGCAATGAAAAGCCTTCAACCAAATTCCCTTTAAAATGAGACCTGGGCCACGTTCTGGCTCCACTTCAAATGACACTTGGAAAGTGTGAGCCAGTCCCTGAAGGCAAATGGAAACACTTCCATGCACCCCAGCAGCCCTGGGCAGGATCCAGCCTGGACTGGCAGTGCCAATGCCACCAGCAGCCCCCACCAGGGCTGCCACTCCCAGCACAGAACGCTGGCAGAACTTCCATTTTCATTAAAAACCTGCAAAAGGAGCTGCTCCTCCAAGGCTCCAGAGCTGGAAACCCCTCTCAGCTCTTCACTGGTTTAACTGGAAGCTGTTCATTGACCTCCCCTGGAAGGGAGCTCTGCCAAGCACAGTTATCCAATTCACATCTTCCCCACTGCCACACACAGCTCAGACAGGGACAGGATGGGGCTCTCCTGCTCCTCCCTGGAATTTTGGGGTGTTCCAAGCTTTCTGTCTGAGGGTACAGACTCCTTCCACCCCCAGTGGCTCCCCTGCACTTTTAATGAAGGGTTTCTTGCTGGAAGCACCAGGACAGAGTGGCTGAATTTCTGTTTCCAGCCCAGCTCAGAGCCCTGGGAGCTGCTGGAAAAGAAAGGCTCAGGTGTGGTGTCCCCAAAGCTGCCCCAGCCCGGGGAGCAGAGCACAGGTACAACACACACAGCTCCTGTATCAGTGTTCAGTGATAATGGGGCTTTGTGTGTGCTCAGCAGGCATTTAATAACTCACCTTGTTCTCATTTGCTCTGTGCTGTCTGTCATGGTTTGGGTGCTTTTAAACATTTTCAGAGCTATTTAGAATTACTCATCCTTCTGCAGCATGAAATGAGAATCTGAGCTCCAACTGCTGGGACAGAGCTTGTCACTGATGGGTTTCATCTCCTCTAATTACTGCTGAGACAGATGTCTCCAGCACAGAGCCGTGACTCAGCTTCCCATGGACCCACACTCCCCGTGCTCCAGAAAAAAAGTGCAGGAAAAACTTCTCCTTGTGCTTTGAACTGCCAGAGGGCAGGGATGGGTGGGATAGTGGGAAGGAATTGTTCCTGTGAGGGTGAGCAGCCCTGGTACAGGGTGCCCAGAGCAGCCCCTGGATCCCTGGCAGTGCCCAAGACCAGGCTGGACAGGGCTGGGAGCAGCCTGGGACAGTGGAAGGTGTCCCTGCCATGGCAGGGGTGGCACTGGATGGGCTTTAAGGTCCCTTCCAACCCAAAGGAATGCAGGATTCCATGAGGGTGTTTGGGGGTGATCTTCTGCCTAAACCCCAGCCTTGTCCTGGGCTTTATGCTGGCCAGGAGTCCGAGCCTGGAGAGAGAATGGGGCTGGCACAGAGGTCCCAGCTGCAATCCCACGGACAAAGCTCAGCTCAGCCAACCCACCAGGCACCAGGAACTCCATTTCCATGAAAATACAACCTGGAAATTCCTTTTCATCCTCTGCAGCCCCAGATAAGGCACTAGAGCAGAACAGAGGCACAGGCACTGCTCTCCTGGAGCTTGTCCAGTCTGCCAGTGCACTGATTTACTGGGAGCACAGCCACACCAGCAATGAACCCTCCATGGTGGCAGTCAGCCTCACACCAGCTGATTTAACTTCTCCCCAGCTCCACACGTGCAGGACAGAGCCAGGATTCCACTCCACCTGCCTTAAAACCAGACTTTGCTGGCTCCCACACGTGCTGTGCAAAGCACAGCAATCCTTGGTGCTGCCAATGGCATCGTGTGATGGTGGCACAGGGACTTGGGCCTAGTCCCAGACCTGTAAAATCCCTTAAAATGAACTAATAGCAGCTGTTAAACAAATGTGGGATTCAAAGGCAGGCATTAATTTCTGCATTGTCAGAGGTCACAGCTCACACCATCTGCAATCCACAATTAAGGGGTGTTCAGCTCCCTCCAAAAGGCAGCAACAATTACTCAGGACAATGGAACTGTAGTTGCTGTTTTTCTCAGAAGTGCTTTGCTTTGCCCAAACCCCATTGTTGTATTTCATTTTCACACTGGTAGTGTTTCCCTTTTCTGCATTTTCTAAATGAAAACCAAACCTCAGAGTTTTCACACCCCAAAAAAGGAAAAGAAAGCTGAAAACCATTATTTTTCTCATTTTCCCTTCCTGTGTTGGAGAAAAATTTTAACAGCCAGCGGGCAGGGTTAGGTGGGATATGGGAAGGAATTGTTCCCTGGGTGGGGGGGCAGGGTTTGAGATGGAATTCCCAGAGTAGCTGTGGCTGCCCCTGGATCCCTGGCAGTGCCCAAGGCCAGGCTGGACAGGGCTTGGAGCAGCTGGGACAGTGGAAGGTGTCCCTGCCCATGGCAGGGGTGGCACTGGATGGGCTTTAAGGTCCTTCCAACCCAAACCTGTCCCTCCACTTGTACCCCTCCCACCCCCACAGACAGCCCAGCTGTGGGGCCAGACACAGAGAGATTTCCAGAGAGGTGAGATGAACACTGCAGAGCTCATCCACACATGGGATTGTTTAGGAATCACTTAGGTTTGGTCCCCCCCCCTCCTGGATCACTGGAGACACTCTGGAAGTGCCTGCTGGAAGCAGCATTTTTCAGGCCTAAGGCAA
The DNA here is from genome assembly GCA_026413545.1 of Cichladusa arquata. Classification (NCBI taxonomy): domain Eukaryota; kingdom Metazoa; phylum Chordata; class Aves; order Passeriformes; family Muscicapidae; genus Cichladusa; species Cichladusa arquata. The sequence goes on from JAOTQP010000828.1 coordinate 1,218,075, forward strand.
TGCCTATCAAAATCACTACAAAATTCCTACAAACCTCACCAGACACTGAGTAAGGACTAAAATATTCAGTCACCAGCAAGAAGCTCAAGCTGTAGTTAATTCCTTATTAAGCAGAATAAACAGATTAACCTAAAAAAAATAAATTACAGTTTAAAGCTTTTGTCTTTGCTGCCTGGACACGTGCACAGAGTGAGTGAGGATGTGAGACCTGTCCTGTGCAGGACCATCCTGGGAGGCAGGTGGGAGCAGGAGAGTCAAACTCCTCCAAAAGCAGGGATTTGTTGGAACAGGTTTTAAGCCAGGCTTATCTGCTTTGCCTTGGCTGTGCACAGGGAGGGGCCCTGGTCCCTGATGGTCCCTGCTGGGAGCAGAGGGATGGGCACAGCTGGAGCTGCAGCCAGGGGAGCACCCAGCTCCCTCTGCACTAATTAGGTTAATTAGCACCAAACAGCTAATTTCTGCACAGCTCTGTTTCAACAGATGCCACGGCAGAGACTCTGCCTGCCATCAATGCAGGGAACTGAGCTGAATTCAGGCCTAGGGCTGAAATACCCCTGCTGGGACCTGCAGGAACAACCCCAGACAGCCAGACACAGCCACAGTGACAGCCAGTGACAGCCACAGTGACAGCCACAGCCACAGCCACAGTGACAGCCAGTGACAGCCACAGTGACAGCCACAGCCACAGTGACAGCCACAGCCACAGTGACAGCCACAGTGACAGCCACAGTGACAGCCACAGCCACAGTGACAGCCACAGCGACAGCCACAGCCACAGTGACAGCCACAGCCACAGTGACAGCCACAGCCACAGCCACAGCCACAGTGACAGCCACAGTGACAGCCACAGCCACAGTGACAGCCACAGCGACAGCCACACTGCCACAGCCACAGTGACAGCCACAGTGACAGCCACACTGCCACAGCCACAGTGACAGCCACAGCCAGTGACAGCCACAGTGACAGCCACAGTGACAGCCACAGCCACAGCCACAGCCACAGTGACAGCACAGCCACAGTGACAGCCACAGTGACAGCCACAGCCACAGCGACAGCCACACTGCCACAGCCACAGTGACAGCCATACTGCCACAGCCACTGCTGCCCAAACAATTACAGCTTCCTGAGTTCATCTACACCATAACATCAAACCAAATCTATAAAACAGCAGGAAACCTGCAGGGAAAAAAGGAAGAAAAACATCTTTGCAAACTCAAACGGTGACTCACTCGAGGAGTGCAAGGACTGGTGAGAACTGGGACGCTGAGAGGATTTAAAAACCAGAATAATGAGTCCCAAATCCCAGAGGCTGAGCTGTGAATCCATGATTCACATGGCCCGGGGGGTTCCCTCAGGCAGCACCCACTGACACCCCTGAGAAGGGCAGGTCCAGGGACCACTGGGCACTTCTGAGACTCTGCATGACAAGAGCATCAAAGCGAAGGAGGAATCAAAAATCCAGAGCTGGGCAGATCAAATCTGGCAGTCTCTGATCAGCCTCGTGATTTCACTCTGACTCTTAAATCTGTTAGCTCCAACCCACGGTAAAAAGACATTCCAAGGAAAGGCACATTCTTACAGGGCTCTGCTCTGCCATCTGCAAATCATTATTTCTCCTTCATAAAAATAACTAAGTGCAAAGGGCTCCAAGAGGAGGAAGAAATTCCTCAGCTCTTTCCAACAAGAATTTTTACCAGCAGCCAAAAAGGAGGAGAAAAGACCTGGGTGCAGTGTGTGCACTTCCAACACTGAGGGAACAGGGGAGCAGAAAAGGTCTGGATGAGTACAACACTGATGGAGTGGAGTGGATCAGATATTGGAAGGAATTGTTCCTGTGAGGGTGGGCAGGCCCTGGCACAGGGTGCCCAGAGCAGCTGTGGCTGCCCCTGGATCCCTGGCAGTGCCCAAGGCCAGGCTGGACAGGGCTGGGAGCACCTGGGACAGTGGGAGGTGTCCCTGCCCATGGCAGGGGTAGGGATGAGTTGAATTTTAAGGCCCCTCCCACCTCAAACCATCCTGGCACTCTGTGATACTGGATATGGAAAATGAGCTTTATACCACACTGAAATCTTCCTCCCTCACTGATTCCTCCTGACTCCAGACCATTCCCCTCCAATAATTCCCTATTTCTCTTTATCCCACTGGGTCCAAGACCTCATCTGGAGCCTTGCTGAAATCTCTTCTGCTCTGCAGGTACCAATCCAATTTTCTCACCAAATTATGAATGTGTTAATAAAATCCAGCTGATTACAACCCTGGAGTTGTCAGCTTCTGTCCCAGCTCTGGAGAAGGACATGAACCTTCCACAGCTTGAGCAGGGATATTTTTCTAATAGGAAATGTCACTGATCCACGAAAACTCCGAGCCCTGAGTTCACTAAAACCTCATTAATCAGAGGCCTAATGGTGAGAGGGAAGAACCTGGCAGCCTGACTCGAGCTGACTGCAGACACTCACCCTAGCAGGGAGCAGGAGAAATGGCATTTATTGATGTGACCAGCTCCATCCCTGGAAGAAGAACCTGTTGTGAGGGCCACCAGCACCAGCTTTGGGGTGGCCTTTTGCCTGGAAGGAATCTCAATTTCATCAGTCCTTGAGTCCAGATTAGGTTTCAGCAGTCCCTGAGTGCAGTTCCTTTGCAAATGTTACTTAACGTTTGTTATTTACCCAAGAGCCTTGGCTCAACAGCAGCATTTTCATCCCATCCCATCTGCTGGAGAAATTCCCTCTTTTGCAAAATAAAAATTCACAGATTTTGCAGAAGAAAAAGCTGAGGACAGAGGCAGAAATCCATCTCCAGAGCCCCACTGGCAGAGGACAAAATGTCTGCTCAAATATAATTGGGATTGTGATCTGTTGGTATTTGGGATCACACCCATCGTGCTGTGTGAGGGGAGGGCAGGTGCTGGGAAGGGTAAGGATTTGACAGGAAGGTCTCAGATATGTTGTACAACTAAAAGATCTTTGAATGTAGAATCTGAAGAAGGAATAGAAATGATAGCAAGATATAGAAGATGTAGAAGATATAGAAAATATAGAAGAAAAGAATTGGTAAGCCAGTTTTACTAGAAAACTAAGAAGGCAAAGAGCGAGTGGGAAGGGGCTTTTATGGTTCTGAGCAAAGGATAAATCCACTTCAAACAAAAGATGTTTTTACCAAGCAAAAAGATTTTCACAGTCAAACAAGAAAGCCAATGTTGCAAGTAGAAGAAAGATCTCAGAATTTTCCACTGCAAGAAAACTGAAAAACAACTTCTAGCTTAAACTGTACCATACTAACTTTTGGTGATTAAACAATAGTAACATGAATATGGTAATGTTAGTAGTTAGGATGGGCTATAGGTAATAGTAAAGGTGACTGGCTGCAGAAGAGCCCTTTGGAAAGCTCCTGCTCCTTTCCTTGCCTGGGGTCAGGCTCCAGCCCCAGCTCCAGCAAGTCCTTTTTCCCTGGTGACACACATCAAGATTTCTCTTTTCCCTGCTCTCAAGCTGCCTTTCCCTGCAGGAAATCTCTGCTCCCTGGCCAGCTGTCCCAGCTCATCAACTCCTGTCATCTCTGACACTCTTCCTGGAGCTTCATCCCTGTCTGAAATCCCTCAGGAGAGAGAAATCCACATCTGGTGAGGGTTTTGAGTGGCTCCTTTTCTGTCCTGTTTGGCACAGCCACACTGAGGGGAAGTTGTGCTTTGCTGTCCCCCCCACCTGCTTTGTAATTTCTGGGGCTCCCCCAGTCCTTGCTGCCCTAAGAATCATTTCACAGCAGCTGATTTCACCAGGAGTGGGCAAAGGAAAGCAAACAGAAAGGAACAATCTACAATGCACTAAGGACTGCTGCACTTTGGTAACCCAGAATCGCTGGATCCCAGATGGGTTTGGGTTGGAAGGGACCTTAAAATCATCTCCTGCCCTGGGCAGGAACACCTTCACTAGAGCAGGCTGCTCCAAGCCTGGTGTTTCCTCATCTCTGTGGTCCCTCTGTAACCTGCCCATTTACTGAGGATTAATTCTGCTGTCAGTGCTGCAGCCAGGATGAAATATCTGCTTTCTACCTGAGTGTGTCAAGTGCACCTGGATTTTATCAGGGAGATAAGGTGAGCAGACTCTGTCACATCTGCCTGGAGCTTAGGCATCAAAACAGGTCCATTTTTCACAGATTTTTTTTTTTTTTCCCCCAAGTAAAGGGAAATGTGGATTCTTCTTGTTTGTTTTTTAATCCCATTTGTGTTTTTTCTTTTTTGGCATCGTGATCAATTGAATAAAATTTACATTTAGGCCACAAAAGTTCACAACAGACTCTGCCACCTTCTGTATTAAACCCTTTATTTCCCTCTGCACACTCTGGTTGGAGAAGTTTTATGTTGCTGTTGATTCTCCAAGGGAAAAGCTGGGAAGAGCTGCAGGGAAGGGGGTTCCTGAGCCCCCAGAAGTGCTCTGGGTGTGTATGTGCACATCCATATCCATCAGAACTGATGTAATTAAAAGGAAGGCATTGCAAAATATAATTTGAAGCAGTTTGCAGCATTCATGCATAATTTTCAAATTATTTGGGAAGAGAGAAGTTATCAGAGTTGACAAGGCAATGTTATATGCAGTGAGAAGGAATAAAACTTAGTCTTCAACTTATATATTCTGTCAATTAATAAAGGAATGGATATAAATGAGGATCTGGGAGAACAAAGGGGAACCTGCTTCTCTCAGAGCTTAAAGAGCCAAAGCAACACATGCTGGAGAAGATGGGAAAAGACACCCTGGGAACAGGTGTTATTGTTAGCTGGTCTTTAGAGGTGCTAATGAAAACTCCCTAAAATTAATGGGATCACAGGGAATCCTGAGGATCTGATAAATTTCTGGGATTTGGCTGTGTAAATTTGACATGCCTCCATCAAGGAAATGTTATCACTCCTCTCCTCAGCCATGCAAGCAGCTTCAGTAAATTTTCCTGAGCTAATTGCTCTTTAATAGTTTGTTGTGTGAGCACTTGCTAATTACAACTCAGGCAGCTTTGTGAAAACACATCTGAAATATTCCTACAGTGAGAAATGGGTTTGGGGAAGACAGGAATTTTTGACAGAGTGTGGTTTGGGTGATCTGAAGTCCTGCTTCAAACACCAGCACTGAGTCAGAGCATTGTTGTCATTAGACATAAATAATTCATCAGGTTAGCAGATCCAGGCAGCTCTGGCCTTTCTCTGGGTGCTGCATGTTAAAACAAAAATAACCCAACTCTTTCTGCTGTTGTTTGTTTCTTAATTTTTGCAGGTTTCCCTCAGACTGTGCTGTTCAGACCCAGTGCAGCACACAGAGGTTGTGATCTCGGGCTGGAGCATTCCCAGAGAGATGGGAACAGGAGGAGCTGCAAAATGGGGCTGGGATGGTGACCCAGGGGTGTGCTGAGACCTCAAACCCTGGGGACAGTCCTGGGACCCTCAGGACAGGACAGACCCCGAGGGGCTGGAACATGTCCAGAGAAGGGAACAGAGCTGGGAAGGGGCTGGAGCCCCAGGAGCAGCTGAGGGAGCTGGAAAGGGGCTCAG
>JAOTQP010000828.1:1262480-1277591 GCA_026413545.1 Cichladusa arquata
CTCCACCCCAGCCCCTCCCCACCCCAAACAGCCCAGGCAGGCAGGACTCATTCCATGGAGCAGGGTTTGCTTTGGAGTGAGCCCAGCCCCGGGATTTCTGCAGGAAGGGGCAGGGCAGGAGCCAGGGCAGGAGCCAGGGCAGCCAGGGCAGCCAGGGGAGGCAGCTGCTGGCACTGCCCAGGCAGGAGCCTGATGGCAAAAGCCCCAAATCCAGGGTCACACACAAAGCACATCTCCAGAGGAGAAGCACACAGCCCTGTGTGCAGAGCCAGGCTCCCAGCTCTCTCTCCTTGCCAGGGGAAAGGGAAAGCTGGATGTTTTTCCCAGGAATGTAACCAAATGTCCATGAAGAAATGGCATTTTAGTCCCCAGCAGCATCCCTTCCTTAAGCTCATCCCCAGGGCAGCATCTCCAAGAGCTGTTCCTTGAACAATTCTGGTTTCCCTGCCCCAGTGCCCTTGGTTAATTGTCTGTTTCCAATGGGTTTATTTCCCTGCTGTTGCTAAGTACCACAGAACCTGTGAAACAAATTAAAAATAAGAGATACCACATAAAAGAGATGCTGGATTGAATGGCTTTACTGAATTTACTGGAGATTAATACCACTTAAACTTTAATGGCAAGGAGGCTGTGAAAACTGGATTTTTAAAAATACTTCTTATATCTCCCCATGCCTTTGACCTTGCTGAACACACATTTGACTTTGCCACTGTTCTCTGCCTGCTCTGGGACTTCAGGCAAAGCATTTAACTCCTTTGTAGCTCTGTTTCCTCCTCTGTCAGGTGAGTTTAACACCTGGATGCTCTTGAGAAATATCAGTTCAGTGCTCTCCCCATTGGGGCTGCTGAATTCACTGCTCATACTTCTCCAGTGCCAGACCCCTCAGTCTCTGCAGAGAAAAGCTCTGTGGTTAACAACCTTCTGAGCAAGGGTTTGCTGCTTCCCAGCCTTGCTGCCAAAACCCATCAGAGCAGCACCAGAAGCTGGTGTCCCCCCTGTGCACTGCTGCTGATTTCCATTTCCTCATCCAAGCTCAACAACAAAACTCCCCATCCAGGATGAAACTTCTGCCTCAGCCACTGCCTAAAAGCCTTTTCCTTCCTGGTGTGTTCTCAGACCCCAAGGATGTCCCAGCACTGAAGAGCCCTGGAGCTTGGACACCTCCTCCATGCCCCAGCACTTTGTACAGCAGTGCCCAGGTGGATGTGCTGCTCTAAGCTGCAAAATGCTCATGTGCAGGGAGAAACTGTCCCCAGCTCTCTGTGTTTTGTCACCTGATGTAAAACTCCAGCCCAAGGATCAGGGCTGATCCCATTCCCACAGCAGCAGCCCTCATGCCAAGAGCCCACCCAGCTCCCACAGCCACCCTGCTGGGACCTCACAAAAGGCACCAGCCTGGAAAGCCCTTCCAGGCCCAGAGCCCTGAGCTGGGATGAGCCTTGCTCAGGGCCATGAGAACCTGCAGAAGGTGTTGGGGCTGTTCTCCATCACTGGCAATAACTCCAGGTGACATCTCCAATGGCCCTGGTGCTCCTGGGCTCTGTGTCACAGCAGGGCAGCGTTTGGGGGCTGCACTCTGACTCCCAGAGTAGCACTTTACCCAAAGATAATTTGATAATTCAAATGGGACTTGGTGCTGTTGAGAAATAGAGGGGGTAGTTGCCATGGCAGGATTCTCCCTTGGGGTGCCCTTGGAAGAGGGCTCCTCATTTGAGCCCAGTTCCTGTGCTTGCAGAGCTGTTCCTGCCCATCCTTCACACTGGGGGCCCCTCTGGCACACAGGGATGTGTCCAGGTGCCTCCCCAGAGCTCAGGGGGCTGAGGCTCCTTCCCACAGCCCCTGCAGCACATCTGTAAACATCTGCATGCTGGGGGTTTGACCCTTAACAGGCCCCATTTATCCACAAAGGCAGAACTGGGGAATAATTATGATCACTCACTGTGATTTATTAGGGACACTCCCACAGGAGAGGACACACAGAGTCTCAGGCTTGGGGCTGAGATAAAGCAGAGCAAGATTTCATTTGTGCACTGGCTCATACTGGAAGCCAGTGAAAAGTGCACAGAAGATGGAAGAAAAACACTTTCCCTGCCTGGAAAACCACTGCAAATCAAGGCAGGATACAAAGGGAGCCCAGATCAGCAGAGATGGGGAGTCAGGAAGGCTCAGGATCTGGTTTTATTCAGGATCTGCTTTTATTTTCCCCCTGTGGCTAGTCCCCTAAAGGTGTAGCCCTCAGAGCAGATCTGGAAATTGCAGTTCCATTTTCCCTGCACAGAAATGCTCCAGCACACCCTGGAGCAGCCCAGGAGCTGAGCCCCAGCCTGGGCTCCAGCAGGGACAGGGATGTTTGCTGCTGTCCCATCCATTAAAGCGTGGTCACCAACAGGAGATACAGCTCTGACAAAAGCAAGCAACTTGAAATTTGAGTCTGAGCTGGGAGGTGAGGAAATCCAAGAGCCCCCAGCTGTGGATCCCTGCTCAGGAGCTGCTGCTCCAGAATAGAGCAGGGAAGGAGAGCACACCCTTTTATTAACCCACCAGGGATCTTCAGTCACCTCAGCCCAGCCCCAAGCTCCTCCTCAGAGCTCCTTGGGGGCTTCAATCCCACGGGAATCTCCATTAAGCTGGCAGTGTTTGCCTATGCAAATCAGACCTATTTATTCCACAGCAGGATGCACAAATCCCCAGGGCAAAGTCAGCCAGTGGCTTCCAAGCTCCCCAGAAGTAGTTTAAAAGCTCATTTGTGTAATTGGCCACTGAAATCCAGCTCATTGGGAGAAGAGCAGGAGGGGCCTCACCAGACCCTGGACCTTCAAACCAGTCCTCAGCTCCTTCAGAGGACAATAAAGTGTGATTATAAATCCCAGATTTAAGGAGTTTGCACCACTTCAAAACCCCAGTGACAGCACATGGATGCTGAGAGATTTCACCTCTGTGAAGGGAAAGATTTCCTGGTCTTTTATTTCAGAGGATGGTTTGGGTTGGAACCTTGCAGACCATCTCATCTCAGTCCCTCCACCCCAAACCCAAAAGATCAGGTGGAATGAAAAGGAAATAGATATTTGTATTGAATATAAAAATATTCAAAGAGGAATAACACTGATTTCTTGGCACTTACAGCCTGACTGACAACAAAATAAAGTGCAGGAAAAGTCAAAGAAAAAAGGGGCAAACATTTCTCCTCAGAAACCCCCTCAGATGGTGACCAGAGTTTGGGTGGCCAAGACTGCACATGCTCATCTAATCCCAAATCTAATCCTAAATCCACTCCCACTGCCTTTCAGGGGCAGCACCTCACTCCTTGTGGCCAAAGCAAAGGGAACCCTGCATGGTTTGAGTCTCTGCTGCCCTGGGGGGTTTGGCTCCTTGCTGCTGCTCCCACTCCCTGAAGGGCCCTTCCAGGAATTCCTCATCAGGAACACTTCAGCAAGAACTGCACTGTAACTCCATCACCTTCCACTGCTGCCAGAGTGCTAATTAAATGATAATTACTCTGGGATGTCGTATGTGTAACTATCAGGCACTTAAGAGGGATGTGTTATTTACTTTGCTGTTTTTAACATGAATATATTTTTTCTCAAGGGCAGCCAAGCAGCTGATTTTGAGTCGTGTTCTTCCTTTCCACTGAGCAGAAAAATCACAATGAGCAAATTTCACAGGTAAACAAAGCTCTCTTTGTCTCAGGCACAATAACAACCATGCCCTGGTTAAAGCACCGAGCTGGGGCTGAAGGATCAGGGTTAACACCCTGAGCCTGAGCTTGGGACCCAGACTGGGACTTGGGCAGTGATTTCTGACCTATCTTCCACCAAAATACTCCTGCAGCTCCTACACTTGCTCCAAGTGACACCAGATGAAAGAAACTACAATAAATTGACTTTTGAAGGTGAAGATGGGCTCAGGTGAGCATCTCTGCAGAACAAACCTGCTCTGTTTACAGCTGAAACACCATTTTTAATCTCTGAACACTCAAGCCAGACTGCAGAAATCAGGAGAGAAATTTCCCTGAGCAAATCACTGCCTGGAACAAAGATGCTGCAAGCCTGAGCTGTGCATGTGGGGACACAAACACAAAGGGAACTGTGGCCTGCCACAAGGCTGAGCTGAGCAGTAATTCCCTTGGCAGGCAGAACAGAGCACAAGTCCCTGCCAGCTGCTGGGAGACAGCAGGAGGAGCAGAGCAGGAAAGGCTGAGGCTGTGGTGAGGTCAGGCTGAGCTGGGGGCAGCCCCAGAGGTGACTCTGGGGTGATTTTGGGGTGATTCTGCACAGTCACATCCAAACCTCCAGTACAACCACACCCACTGGTCCCAGTTCCCTTCAAACCCTCAGCAGCAGCTCCTGAGCCCCAATCCCTGCTCAGCTCTACACTCCAGGCACTGCTGGGGGTTTGCACAGCCCCTGGTGCTCTCTGACAGATCCCTGCAATTCCTGGGAAAGATCCAGGAGCCTCAAGTCCTTGGGAATTCCAGGGATATTCCTGCAGACAGAGTTTAGGTGAGTGATTTCCATCCCCATCATGGGGTGTGAGGAATGGTTATTGACAGCTGGAGCAGCTCCACTCCCTGGGAAATGAGGGAGCACCTGGAGGAGCTGAGTAATGCATTTATTGTGACACCTCCTGATAGCAGCTGTTGGTGGGGAGGGAGCTCCCAGCTTTATCTCCCCCTTCACACATCCCTGGCACAGCAGCACAATTCCTGGGAAACAGCAGATCCATCCTGTGCCTCCAGCCTTTATCAGCAAATGTCACTCCCATTGCTCAGCCCTGGGGTTTGTTTTGTTTAAAACACTGAGCAAAGCTGATGGAAAAGAAAAATGAAAATGGGGAAAACTGCAGTGAAATGTAAGTGCAAGCTTGGTAAAGATGATTGCCAGGTAAGGGAACTCAGGGGTGGAGAGGATGGTTTGGACTCACCTCCACCTGGATGAGTGCAGATCCACCCAACCACAAAGCACAGAGGCTGATGTTTGCAAAGAGATTTATCCCAGCTGCTTGTTTAAGGGTCAGGCCACTCAGAGCTAACAGCTCCCAAAGCTGCAATCCCATCCCAGGGACACTGATCACACCAGGACACCCAGGGAAATCTGGGTTTCCTCCCACAGCTGCACAAGCTGGGAAGCACAAAGTGATGCAGGAGCTCTTGGAAAAGGCAAAAGGCAGAGTGGAGCAATGCTGAGCACAGGGCAAGCAGGAAAGTGCTGGAGATCAGCTCCTGACTTCAAACCCTGAGCACCAGCACAGCCTGGACTGACTGCTGCTGAGCCATGAGCCCCCTCTGGGACAGCTGCTTCTGGTTTCTACATTCATTTTTTGAGTGGGGAGAGTGCTGGTGTTGCTGTTTTAGTTTGCTTTGGCTTGTTGTTTTTCTTAAATCACAGAATCCCAGAATGCCTTGGCTTTAAAGGGACTTTAGAGAAGCCCCTGCCATGGCAGGGACACCTTCCACTGTCCCAGGCTGTTACATCCTGGCCTTGGGCACTGCCAGGGATCCAGGGGCAGCCACAGCTGCTCTGGGCACCCTGTGAACAATTCCTGCCCAATATCCCACCCATCCCTGCCCTCTGGCAGTGGAAGCCATTCCCTGTCCCAAATCCCTCTCCATCCCTTGTCCCCAGTCCCTCTCCAGCTCTCCTGGAGCCCCTTTAGGCACTGGAAGGGCTCTGAGATCTCTCCAGAACCTTCTCATCTCTATCCTGAGCACCCCCAGCTCTCCCAGCCTGGCTCCAGAGCAGAGTTCCAGCCCTCTGTGGCCTCCTTTCCCAGTGGAGACTTTGATTCAAGACCCACCCAAACTCATAAGCAAAACCCTCAGCAAGCTCCTGGGTGGAAACAGTTCACCTACCTGTATGAAATGTGTAAGGAAAAACTTTAAAAAATGTGTTTGTCTCACAGGCTGAGCAGCCAGGGGCCATCCCCAGGCAGCTCCTGCCCTCTGTCACCTGGCCATGAGGTGACAAGTTGGGATGAAAGGGCTCAGCCCTGTGTCCAGGTGGCATCAGCCCAGGAAGAACTGGACCTGGAGAGCCAGGATTTAATCCTACACTGCACATGAGGGGAGCCTGTTTGATGTCAGCATCCAGGGAGCAAAAGAAATGCAGGAAGCAGGGCCCTGTCCCCTGCAGTGTCACCCCAAGGAGCAGAAGTCACACAAATTTCCCAGCAGGAATGGGCATTCCTGTGTCTGCCCAGCTCTCCTGCAGGTCACAAACAATGGGCAACAAAACTCCAGGGCTGAGAGGGACAAGGGAATTCTGGTTCCCCAGGCACAGGAGGGACCTGCCTGTCACCCAGCCAGCCCTCCCAGCTCTGTTTGTGTGCAGATGGATAAAGATGCAGCTGGGAGCAGAGGGAGCTGCTCCCAACCCCTAGGGCAAGGTGACAGCCTGGCACAGGGAATCCCAAGGGCCCCACCTGTCCCCTCTGGCTCAGGAGGATCTGTCTCACACTCCAGCAGCTCTGTGGCAAAGGGGCTGAGCCTTCCTTGTGTTTTGCCTCGAAGCTGAGCAGTGTCAGATTCCAGGACGACAGGATCTGCAGTTTGCCCTGGCACAGCTCCAGCAGGCTGCAGCCTTTAACAAATCCAGACTGGTGGAATCCATGGGCTGGGAAAGACTGGAGGGAGGGGAACTTCAGTGCCTGAAGCCCTAAAAAGAAGTTGGCTTAGCAGGGAACCTTTGCCAGGAGATCATCTGCAGAGCCCTGCACATCCAGAGGCTGGGGAACCAAAGCAGGAGCTGCCATGAGTTCATTCCCTCAGGGCATGCTCCAGGAATTCCAGCCCAATTCCAGTCTCTGATTCTTGGACAAACCTGGACTGCATTTATGCTGTGTCTTTACAGAGGTTTCCTGCTTGTGGAAAATCAGCAGGGGGAAGGAAAGACAAAAAATGCAGTCCTGTGCCCAGACCTGCTGCTGGTTTTACTCCAGGGAGGAACAACTCTGCCCTCAGTGCCCTTTTCCTACAAAGCACCACGTGCCAAAAGAGCCAGGAGCACTTTCACTCCACTTCAGCTTTAATCAGGAATTTTAATCAGAAAAAAGGTGCTGATTTAAGGGCCTGAGGCAGAGCAGGGAAGAGCAGAGGAGAAGCTGCAACATCTGGGTGCCAGATGCAGGGGCAGGAGGTGGAAATGATAAGGAGGGGATTAAAGACAGCTCCAAACCTTCCTTGAGCTGTGGGATAAACGTGTACATAACCTCCACGGGACAAGGGCTGCCATGGAAAGGTTCCCAATCCCCACCTGAAACACATCTGAGCACTTGAGTGCTGCTGCTGAGCTGCACAACCTCCTCATCCCAGTCCCACTGCTCTGACAGGTGACACTCTGACATTTTCACAGGTGACACCAAATTGTGGCTGGCAGACTCTCACTGAGGAATTCACTGGGAATTAAAAGAACCATTAAACCCCAAACTGAGGGCTTGTGATGCATTTTAGAGATTCTTGCCTGATAGTTTTTAAAAAAGCCAAGAGTTCTGTCCTACAAAATTCACATTCCCAGAAATTGTTGCAGCTGGGCAGCACAAAAGGGCAGCAAAGGCACTGAAATAACCTATCCTGGGGCAAAATCTCCCAAACTGAGGAAAAACCAAACCAAAACATTGTTCTCATCAATAACCCTGAACCACTACAGAGTCCCAGACTGGTTTGGGGTGGAAGGACCTCAAAACTCATCCAGTGCTGGGATCCCAGAGCTCTCTGTCCCTCAGCATTTAGAAACAGCTTGGCCAGTTTTGGTCCTAATCCTGCAAACAGCACCTAATGCAATGTTTGCTATTAGAAGATGTGAAAGAATCCCAAAATAGGTGTTTTCCATAGGATCAGTGCTTACTCCTGATCTTCTCTTCAACTCAGCAAAACCCAAAAAACCCCACATCCTTGGCACTGAACTCCCACAGCTTCACATCTCTGATTTTATACATTCCACCCTTCTCCTGCTCCAGTTCCACTGAGTCCAAACCAGCTCATTCTAATTAATACTAACAAACAAAACTGCTGCCTTCTACCTGGAGCTTTGAGAACTCGTCCCACCCTCCAACAGCTTTTAGGAGACAAAGGAAATTCATGGCCAGGGCATCACCGATGCACCCCAACCATGAGATTCCAGTCCTGGAAACCCAGGGGAAAGGGAAAGGGAAAGGGAAAGGGAAAGGGAAAGGGAAAGGGAAAGTCAAGTCACATCTCCAAGGCACACACAAGGGCTCTGGGCCACCTGCTGGGTTCCCATCCCTGCCCCTCCCAGCTGCAGGTGGGGGAGGCACCTCCCTCACACTCCCAGAAGCTTCCCAGTTCATTTTTTATACAATTATTTTAGCAGAAAAGCTCATCTGGCCAATGCAGGCATTGGGAAATCCCTGAGCACTGATTTCCCACAGGAAATCAGCCCATCACACATGCACACACCCCCAGATCCCAGATTCCACAGCTCACCTTTCAGAGCTGGCTGAAAAATTCAGCTCTCCCTTTAAACACAAAGGTTGTGCTCTTTTGCCTTTTCTGAGTGCCCCAAGTGCCTCCAGAGTTGCTTTTGAACCACACTGAGAATCAGATGCAAGAGCCAAAACTCTGCAGTTCCAGCCTGGGATTTGGAGCATCTGTGCGGTTGTTTTTTCTCCCCATTAATTTAATTTGACAGAAACAAGCAGGAAAGCTTCTGGCTCCCGTGTGGGCAAAGTGGATAAACAGCAGGAATTTTAAGGGAAGCTGAAACTAAACTGAAGAGAAAGAGGCTGGTGTCCTGGCTAACAGCCTTGTGTGCTTCCTCTTCCCATCTCAGGCTCCGTGCCCTGCATGTTATAATGAGACTGTTTTCCTGCTCACCACTTGTTCCAACCTATCCTTTGCATTTGATTTGGACCATTTTGACTGGAAAAACAACACATCCCCTCCCAGGATGGATCCCAGGATGCAGGAGGAGAGGCAGTGACCCATCACTGCCTGCCTGCCCCCAAATCCACCAGATTTGGACTCCAGAGCAGCAAAATTTCATCCTATTGCTCTGGAAAAACTTGCAAGAATGAGTAATTCCTTAATGGGAAAACATTTGTGTAGCTCTGTAGTGAGAACTGCATGAATTTGACATCCCAATTATTCTTGCAGAGCTGATCTTAGAACCTTGTTTGGTTTTGTGATTTCCCTGTTTTCCAGCGTGGGCAGCACTTGGCCCTTGCACCCTGCCCCTCCTCCTGGGTCCAGCAGGACACCTTGGAGGGATGGCTGCTGATTCCAGCCTGGAGCAGCCATGGATTGATCTCTCTAAGCTTTCCCCAGCTGCAGCACTCCTGATTTCTTCACAGACTGAAACACAGCCAGGCCTGCAGGCTCATCCCACTGCTGGGCTGGAAGCTCTGCTCCCAGGGGAAGGGACAGGGTGACTTTCTGTGCTGGCTGGAAGGTGTGCAGGAGCTGGAACTCAGAGATGTGAGAAGGCAAACAGGCCAGGCAGCTCTGCCCTCAGCAGAGCTCACAGCACTCAGCCTAAACCTGACCCATCCCTCTGCAATCAATGGCAAACCTGGCCTCAAGAGGAGAAAGGGGTTTGCAATCAGGTTCAGCTGGGAAAGGAGTTTTGGTCCAACCAGGCTCTCCAGGGAGCCAGGGGCAGCCACAGCTTCCCTGTGCCAGGGCCTCCCCTCCCTCACAGGGAGCAATTCCTTGCCTAAATCTGAATTTAGGTGTCTGACCCCATTCCCTGTCTCCTGTCCCTGCAGTTCCTGATGCAGGGTCCCTCTCTGCCCTCCCTTGTCCCCTGCAGACCCTGGCAGGTGCTGGGAGGTCTCTGCACACCCTCCCCTTCCCCAGGCTGCACAGCCCCAGCATTCAGCTGCTTTGGGGGTTTCCACAGGGTTATCAGCCACTCCTCTGGACAAGGGAAACATTTGAAAAGATTGCTCTGAGAGATGGCTGATGGTTTAGAGCTGAAAGAGGGTGATGCTGTGGGAGAAAAAGCCACAACAAACCTCTCTGTCACTGCACTGAGAGTCCAAGCACAGAGATGGGACAGGGACACACCAGGCTGTGCTTGTGCCATGGTCTCTGGTGGCTGTGAGCCAGGATCCAGAGACATCACAAACCCTTCTCAGCTCTTAATCAACCTCTTTGGTTTTATTTTACCCACTGCAAGACCACCAAAACCCCTTGCCTGTTTCTAATGCAGCCTTCTTAACAATTTTCTCTTAACAATTTCTCTTAACTTCTTATCTGTTTTGGAAACTTTGATTAGATTAACCCCCCCCCCAAAAAAAAATCCCCAAACTGACATTTTTGTTTCAGGTGACATCAATGCCTGATTTCCATTCAGCTTCACAATGACATGGGCATGTCCTTCCCACCAAATAACGATGGAAACCAAAATCCTTGATAAAAATCACTGAGAACTGAACAGCTGGCTTAGAAAGCAATGCAGGCTTCAAAACTGCCATTTCAGGAGCTGCCAGCAGCAGTTCTCCTGCCCACAGCAATCCAGGGAAACTCCAGAGCACTTGCCCCAAGCAGGGAGTGCTGTCCCCAAGGTCACCCACAGCACAGGTACCTGCCTGGGGCTCTCTCACGTTAATGGCTTGGCACAAATTAAGAACAAAGTAGTGTTGGAGGGCACTGCCTTTGAGGCTGGGTTATTTCTAACCCCAGTGCAGAGAATAATTCATTATGGGTGTGATCAAAACAGAGGGATCAGCTTCACAAAACAACCAGACAGCTTCAATTTAATTTTTAAAAGAAGGTTATTTTCATTTGTACAAACATGGAAAGCACTTTAGTGCAGTACTTCAGAAAAATTAAACTGGTGGTGTCAGAGCTGTTTCCATCAACCAAAGAGGATAAAAAAGACAATACAGTTTCTAATACCTCTATTAATAAAATTTATACAGGTTTGAGACAGTGAGAATGGCTCTTGTGAACAATAACCCCCTGCAGAAGCTGAGTGCACTCCCTTAGTTCACTGCTCTACATTTCCACTGTATCTCCCAGACTCAGGAAAGGGATTTAAAATCCTTGGAATCCTTTATGGAACATGAGAACTGCCAGCAAATTCCACTGTCTCAGCTGTATATTCCCAAGCAACCAAGAAAAGATGGAAAAATAGCAGAAAATATAAGGAATGCTGGGGAAGCACTGCCATAGAACACATGTTATTCTTATAAAACTTCATAATTTAGGTAACTAATTTCCTGATTTTCATATTAAATGTTTCATGAAGTGCCCTGGATGACAATCAAAAAATTCAACATCACAGCTGAGAGGCAGATCCAGTGTGTTTTCCAGTACTGTTTGCTTGGAAAGGACCTTGCCTGAAATACATTTCAGGAAAGCCCAGCAGGCAGATTGTGCCTTCTGATATTCCCAGCCCCCAGCAGAGCCCTGTGCTGCCCCACGTGGGACTGAAGTGAACAGAGCCCAGGAACTGGGGATCAGCACAGGGAAATTTGGATACTGGGAAGGAATCCCTCCCTGGGAGGGGGCAGGCCCTGGCACAGGGTGCCCAGAGCAGCTGGATCCCTGGATCCCTGGCAGTGCCCAAGGCCAGGCTGGAGCAGCCTGGGACAGTGGAAGGTGTCCCTGCCCATGGAACAAAATGAGCTTTAAGGTCCCTTCTGCCCAAACCAGTCCATCATTCCGTGGAATTCAGCTCCAGAAGTGACATTAATGCCAGGGGTGATGCCATCCCCATCACACCTCAGCTCTGCTTTCCTCTGACAACATTCCCTGTGCAGCAGCACAGCAGCAACTGTGAGGGGAGCACAACAGCTCCCCTCTGCTGCTTTAAAGTGATACAAATTTATGAGAGTAAAGAGGCAAAATCTTAAAAATAATTTATCTGCACCTCAAGCCCCATTCCAGGCAGGCTGGATCCAGACAATAAATTCACTGCATCTTCAGAAAACAGTTCCCTGTTCCCTTGTCAGCACAGGATCACATTGAGGCAAAGCAGATTCCTGCCCCAGCACTAACACAGAACATTATCCAACAGGACCAAGTGAAGCTGCTCACTCCAGGAATTCACCCTGAGAAGCCCATCAGCCTTCCCAAGGAATGCAGGGAGCCCTGTGCTGTGTGTGCCCACACATCTCCAGCTTGGCACAGCCCTGGGGCACACAGGGCACCCCCTGAGCCCAGGTGGGGCTGCAGAGAGGAGCCTCAGGAGCAGGGATGACAATGACAGGAGTGAGCAGATCCCAGACCTGATGTCCTTTGGAGCTGTCTGCATCAGGGCAGCGCTCACTGCAGACTGAGATGAACTCAGAGCTTCCCTCTGCCCTTGCTGACAAAGCTGTGCAGGGAGGGTGAGCTGGCAGGGGCTGACAGAGCAGGGCAGGGCCCAGGGCAATGAGGAGGATGGAGCTGGGCTCATCCCTGGGCCAGAGCTGGGCTCATCCCCAGGACAGAGCTGGGCCCATCCCTGGGCCAGAGCTGGGCTCATCCCCAGGCCAGAGCTCGGCTCATCCCTGGGCCAGAGCTGGGCCCATCCCTGGGACAGAGCTGAGCTCATCCCCAGGACAGAGCTGGGCCCATCCCTGAGACAGAGCTGGGCTCATGCTCAGGTCGGAGCTGGGCTCATCCCCATTTCACAGCTGGGCTCATCCCCATTTCACAGCTGGGCTCATCCCCAGGTCAGAGCTGGGCACACTCCCTGCAGGGAGGCAGTGTGGATGCCTCCCCCCTGCACTGCTCTCAGTCTCTGAACACCCCACAGACCCCACAGACCCCACAGACCCCTCTGGCTGCCCATCCCAGCCTGGGTAACACCAAGCTGGTTCTCCAGGAGCAGCAGTCTGCAGAGGGACTGGGATGGGAGGATGCCCAGCCCAGGGCAGAGGGGTCAGCAGATGTCCCAGGATGCAGGAGGAGGGGAGGCTGTGGGACCAGGGGAGGGCATGGCCTCAGGGACACTGAGCTGCCAACAGCCCCCACACCTGCATGGACACAGCCAGGCTCTGCCCTGCCTCTCCCAAAGCCAATGTTCAAAGTTTCCCTGATTTAATACTCAGCTCCTCAAAGAGCTTCATCCAGTCCCTGCTCACCATCACAGCAGGACATGCTACAGATACAGCCCTTTGTTATTTCCTGGGTGGAATCACCTTCTCTTCCACTGGCCCTCGTATTTTCATGTTTCTAATTTCACTGCTATGTCTTTTGGAGCATCAAATATTCCCTGACCTTCCCTGAGCACCAAATAACCCTGAGTTAGGGCTTTAAAACAGGGAAAATTCTGTGTGCCATATGTGAGGGGGAGCAGAACATGCTGAGTGCACGAGGGGGTGGAAAAGTCCTGGGGGAGTTGTAGCAGAAGGAAGGGAAGAAACTGCATTAAATATTGGTGTTCCAAAGCTGCTGAGCAAAGGAGGAAGGCTGTGGCAGCCAGCTCTGAGATCCTCCCCTGCTCCATCACTCCAGTCCCCAGCAGCAAGGCAGAAGAGTGCAGAGCCTGATGCCTGAAGGGAACATATGGTGAGGAATTCCAAACTCATCCATTTTCCTGCTGAAACCTCAGCAGATAAATACACCAGATTTTGTCTGATCCTTTTTCCTGCACATAGGGACAAATCCTGCAAGGTGCTGAGCACCAGCAAGCTTTGTGAGACAGATCCCAGAGCTGCATTTGGGCATGATGAGAATGCTCAGCACCTCGTGTCCAGCAGCATTCCAGCTCAGCTGTGGGAGAGTTCAGCTCTCCTCATCCTTGTCTGCTTTCATTTGCAGCCCCACTGCCTCACTTCTGGCTGGAGTCAGTGAGTCAGGGATCTCTGAATTCTTCAGAGAGAAATCAGAGTGCAGGGATTGAATTGAAGCCTGTGGATGCATTGGAGTATATTAAGTTACACATAAGGTAGAGGTGTAAGTTTAAGTTTTAGTATGAGCTCTAATGCTTTTAGGAAGTGAAAGGTTTAGATTCCACAGTAGCAGTGCGAGTTCTAGTGAAGGTTGAGAAACATGCTGATATTTTCAGTGGAGGCTCCAGGCCCACAGCTGTAGGCAGTGTTTAGACATAACAGAGCTCTAGTAAGAATATTGCTGACATTTTTCAGATAGAACAAGATAGATTGTATGTGCAGTCTATACATAACCTGGCGAGTTAAGGAACTGGAACTCTAACAGGTTAAGGAGTGGTGTCTGAGTTTGTGTCTTAGCTTGTTGAGAAGATTCTATACAAGAGTATGGATTGGGAAGAGTTGGAGCTCTTTGCCAGCACTTTTTCTGCTTTTCCTGCCATTGCTTTTCTTTTTGCTTTTCCTCACCATCATCAGTCAACACTCAAGAAGAAGATTGGAGCTGCTGCAGCAACATCAGCTTCCTGGGACCCTGACAGGAGCAGCTTCTGCTTCTGTTTGGGACTTTGTACCAAACCTCAGCATGGACTGTGATGTCTGTGACTGTGCCTTTTGAGACTGATGTGCTTCTGCATAAGTAACCCTTTAACAGCTATTAGCTGCTTCACTCATTTTAGAAGACAGCCCAATGAAATTGCTGCCCAGAGCTCCGGAGGTCATTAACCTCACAACTGGTGCCCGTGTCTGGTACCTCGCCCATAACCTCACACACAGGGACACATTCCCCTGCTCAATGCCCCCTCTGAGCAAGCCCCTGCACCTACCAGCCAGCAGTGAACTCCACGTGGGCATCGAAGAAGCCGGTGACCTGGCCCGTGGCAGCTTTCCAGCCCTCGATCCGGGCCCGGATCAGCCCCTCCCTCTTCTGGTTCCTCACCACCTTCACCAGCCCCGGGTAGCGCTTGTTGACGTACTCCTCCAGCGGCGCCTTCAGCTCCTCTGGGGACAGGGACAGAGCGTGGGACAGGGACACAGCCTGGGACAGGGACAGAGCGTGGGACAGGGACACAGCGTGGGACAGGGACACAGCCTGGGACACAGCGTGGGACAGGGACAGAGCCTGGGACGGGGACACAGACTGGGACAGGGACACAGCGTGGGACAGGGACAGAGCCTGGGACACAGCCTGGGACAGGGACACAGCCTGGGACAGGGACACAGCCTGGGACAGGGACAGAGCGTGGGACAGGGACACAGCCTAAAGGAAAGGCATTCAATTAGAACCATAGAGTGGAAAATTGGAGAGGTAAAATCAATTACCTTCATGGAATACTTCCA
>JAOTQP010000828.1:1279522-1292582 GCA_026413545.1 Cichladusa arquata
AGCGTGGGACAGGGACAGAGCCCTGGGACAGGGACACAGCCTGGGACACAGCCTGGGACAGGGACACAGCCTGGGACAGGGACACAGCTATGGGACACAGCATGGGACAGGGACAGAGCCATGGGACAGGGACACAGCCTGGGACAGGGACAGAGCCTGGGACAGGGACACAGCCTGGGACAGGGACACAGCTATGGGACACAGCGTGGGACAGGGACAGAGCCCTGGGACAGGGACACAGCCTGGGACAGGGACAGAGCCTGGGACAGGGACACAGCTATGGGACAGGGACACAGCTATGGGACAGGGACACAGCCTGGGACAGGGACACAGCCTGGGACAGGGACACAGCTATGGGACAGGGACACAGCTATGGGACACAGTATGGGACAGGGACACAGCCATAGGACAGGGACACAGCCATAGGACAGGGACACAGCTCCCACTGACACACACCCATCCTGGGCAGGGATTCCAGCAGGATCACTGGGGACAACACCCCTGCACCCATGGGAGGGACACAATGCCCTGGGTCCATCCATTCCCACGTGACACACCCACCCTGGGCAGGGATTCCAGCAGGATCATTGGGGCCAACACCCCCCTGCCCCCACGGAAAAGGACACAGTCCCCTGGGTCCATCCATGGACTGAGCACACCCATTTTGGGCAGGGACTGCAGCAGGATCACTGGGGACAACACCCCTGTGTAAAGAATAAAGCTCCAAAGACACAAACTCTTGATTAAGGTGTTGGCTTACTATTGAATATCAAGTGTTAATAAGCTCTTAATTAAAGTGTTAGTTTGTTATTGAATGTTCAATCTTAAACGTCTAAAACTTACCTTTTGTTGTCATTGTTAAGTGTTAATGTCCCTTGATAAGTTAAGAATGTTCTGCTGATCCTGTGTTTGTATTCCTTCCCATCACTTACCCTGTGTCCACAACCCTTTCCATCAGGGACCACACCTGCTGCTCCCAGAAGAACTTGCACATGAACCACATGCAAGTGAGGGGCCTTTGGTGCAATCTGGACCCCCAAAACAACAAACCAGCATATAACAAAAAGGTAAAAACTCTAACTCTAGCCCAACAGAACCGCAGAAAATCATATACCATCAGCTAGAGCCGGGCTCCATCCTGTCACCACAATTCCAACAGCCCACAGGCCAAGGGCAGGGAGGGGAGCTTCCACTCCTCTGCACTAAAGGAAATGGAGCTGAAACACAAAGATGGATGTGACCCACGGTCAGCAAACAGCACTCTGATGTCACTGGATACTACTGGGAGCCAGGGAAAAAGCAGCCTTGAAGCCCTGAGTTTCTCAGGCCTTCACAAGGACAAGAATTATAACAATGATTATGCACCTGCAGGGTGTGTGAGACACGTGATGTTTTATGAAAGTATGTTTTTGAGGTGTTGCCTTCTTTGGACCAGTGAGTGTTTTCTTTTCTTTTCTGCATGAACTACTCTTTATATATGTGTAGTGTTCTTTAAATAAAGCTCCTTCTCTCTTGCTTCTCCATTACATGAGGAACTATGTTGCATTATCCTTTTCGCTGCTCTTACAGCCTTAAAATGCAGCACTCTGAACTCCTGGTGGAGGTGTGAGCTGAATGCACTGCTAGAAATGCTGCAAAACCCACCCAAAGTGACTCAAACTACATCAAAACCATGTCTGAGCTTCACTGCCCTCTTCATTCAGCCTCACCACCACAGCCTTGGCACTTGCTGTTTGTTTTGCCACCAGAAAAGTTGAAATTCCCCTTGCTTTTATGAGGGGATGAAAGGGATTCTGGCTTTGTTCAGAAGATCCTCCCACCACATATCTCGTGTTCGCTGCTGCTCCTTTCCCTCTGCTGCCCAGCCTGTGTGTGCAGTGCCTGAGACCCCCAGGGACCTGCAGCCCCCAGCACAGAAATCCTCCAGAGTACAACATTTCAGCATAAAAGACACAGAGGGCTTTGAAGGTGGAAGCAGATGGAAGGTTACAACAAAGGATAAACACCAGTGTGTTCTTCCAGCCCTTTGGAAAAGTGCCAGTTCTCTGCCAGAGAAACCTTGGTCCTTTCAGTGCCTGCTGCACCAGCTCAATGCACAAAGGTCTGCTGGAGAGAGGAGCTCTAAAAGCTCAGCAAAGCCACTGGGCACCAACACAAACTCTCAACACCATGAAAGCAGCTCCTTAGAGTATCTTTCATCCCTGTGAGGCTTCAGATAGCAGAACATTAAGATATGATCCGTGACCTCAAATTGTAGTCTACTACCCTTCACTGCACTCTCTCTTTCTCTCTCTCTCTATCCAGGACAGAAAATAAAGAGGGAAAAAAAGAGTCACCATTAATCATCCACATGATAAAATCCTCAAGACACACGTGCACACATGGGGTCCCACATGAAGGAAACACACAGTGGAGAGCAAAGGAGTAAACAGCAAGTCTCATCTGCTTTGAAATCTTCAAAGGGAAAGGATTATCTGTTCCCTTCCCTGCCACGCCTCCTTCCAGGCACAGCAAATGTGCTTTCTCCACACTACCTTTCTGGGATGCTTCCCCTCACATCTCCATTTCCCCAAAGTCTCCTTTCTCTTTTATGCTGAAGTGGGAATAAAAAGAATAAAGCAAATGAGCCCCTTCCTCAATTCAAAGCATCTGCATCACACACATCCATAACTCAGCAACTTCCATTTCATGCTGAGCCACTCAGAGCAAAACCAGGATTTTATGGAGACAACAACCCTCCCAAATGGTTTTAAGGAGACAAAGACACCGATTTTTTTGACAGATGAAGCCCCACAAGCACAGCACTTGGCATCTCACGTGGCTTTGGCAGCAGGTAAGTCATTAATGCAGCAGACCACTGCACCACAGAGTGATTAAAACAACTTTCACATTGGAGATGGAATCTCAGCAGAAGGAAAACGTGAGAACTCCCCTGGGGAATTGTCTGAGCAGCTCAAAGCAGAGCGAAGCTCCAGTGAAACAGAAGAGCTGCAATGTCCCAGCTCACAGCAGCACAGGGAGAGACCCCTGTGCCCACCCTGCTGTGTGACAGCAGCTCCCCACAATGTCCCCAGGCGGCCACAGCCACTCCTGCCCTGTGCCCTGGGTGCCACAGGGGCACAGTGACCTGCCCTGGGTGCCACAGGGGCACAGTGACCTGCTGGCAGCCCAGGGCCAGAGCAGCACCTGTGGAATGGCAGCAGGGGGTGCAAGGTGCCATGGCTGGCACCACTCTGACCCTGCCCACAGTGTGGGACACTGGTGTCCCCAGGGGGCTGCTGCCCACAGTGTGGGACACTCCAGGGACATAAGCACTGACCAGCAGTGGGAAATGCAGTTCCAGGCCCTCTCTGCACTAAGGGGTTCCTGCACAGCCTCACACAGGTTTCCAGGTTTGCTCCCTGCCTCTGCTCTGTTCTGGCTCAGCCCACAGCACACAGCTTTTGGGGAGAAATGACATTTCTTCCATGCCTGAGCAGCCCTAATGGAGAGGTGGCACTGAGCTGGGCACTGGCAGGAGAGAGCACAGAGCACAGCACTGTTCTGACACTGAGACACATCCCTGGCACTCAGAAGGGGTGGGCTCTGCATTTCATTGCCCTGAGCATCCAGCAGTGCACGAGTGTAAAACCCAGTGTTGGGTAACAAAAGTGAAATGCCAGTCTCCAGGAATCCAGAATGGTTTGGGGTAAAGCTCATCTCATTCCACCTCTTGCCATGAGCAGGGACACCCTCCATAACCCAGGGTGCTCCAAGCCCTGTCCAACCTAGCCTTGGACAACTAAATTCTCTAAAAAACTCCTGTTCAAGAATCCCATGAGCCCTGGCCCAGGTCCCCCCTTGTCAATGAGCAGGCTGATGTGGTTGTGTGGAAAAGCATCAGTGGGAACCCCAGTGTCTGCACAGCTCCTCTGCTCCTGGGGGTGCTGATCCTGACCACATGTGCTCAAACCTCTGGAAACCATCATCGACTCACACATCCCAATCCAAGCCAGGTGAGTTATCCCTGATTTTACCCACGTTTCCCTCAGTCAGCAGTTGCTGAGTGCCCTGCACTGTCAGAACAGCCAGCTCAGCCTCAGGACCTGCAGAGCTGCTGCTGACCTGGAGGCTGTTCACCTGTTCTATCAGCTCAGGAAATGTTTCCTGCCAGCTGAGGCACCTTCACAGCAGGGCCCAGCTCCACCTGCAGGGTTGGGAGGCCTGGAATAGAATGCCAGGGATTTGTGACTTGCACTGAGGGACAGCAGCACAGAGCAGCTGTCACAAAGGGGCAGCCTGCCCCTTGGATCTGTTCCACACAACCTACAGCAGGGACAAAGCATCTCCAGCTCAGGGACTCGCTGCCATTGCCACCTCTGCCTGGCACAGGGCCAGGGTGGTGTTTGCACAGGGCTGGCACTGAGAACATCCACGAGATGCTGAGCCAGGATAACCAGCCTGGGGCTCACAAACTGGGACTCTGGATGTAAGGGAGGGCAGGAGCCAGGATGGGAGCAGAGCAGCGGCCCCAGCTCCCCTCATCCTCCCTAAGCAGGGGAGCATTCCTTCAGGCCTGCACTCCTGAGGATCCCAGTGGTGGATCCACAGGGGCTGCACAACCAGGAATTCACTCCAAACACTGCCCTGGAGCCTGGAGGCTCCTCTCTCTCCTGCACCCCATGGCTCTCCTCCCACACACACTCAAGCCAGCTGGAGCCTCCCTCGGAGCACACCCCAGCATCCCTGTTCATTCAGGATGCAGTCTGGGAGGGTTTAATCTCTGCTGTTTCATGAGCTGCTTCCTGGCAAGATTTACAGAGAGAAACACTCCTGAAAATGCCAAAAGGTTCGATTTCAATCCTGCCTTTTGTTCTCTATCTGCCCCTATTGATTTTCCCTGAAGGGCAAGTCCAAGGAACTTGAATCCAATGGACCTGTTGCTCCATTAAAAACCCCAGCTGCAATGACTTCTGTTATCTATTACAAACTGTTCTGCCACCTACACGAGCTGGGAAATGGGACTGCTAGGGAAATGGAACCACCTGATGCCAAGGAAAGTAACCCCACCAAGGACATCAGCCCAACTGCAAGCACAGAAACATCCACTGCTCCATCCCCACCCCAAATCCTGCCCAAACCTCTCTCCATCCTGTGGTAATCCCCAGAACTAAAGGTGGGAACTGGCTGTAGCCCCACAGAGAAAGGAGCAAAGAGCAGCAGCACCAGAGAAACTCAAGGATTTACCAGGAGCAGAGAATTCCTTGTGCAGCACTGGCCAGGTGGTCCTTGGGAGAGGACCACACCTCCTCCCCACCCCTAAGGAAAACATCCCTGTGTGTGCCAGGCTCAGCTGGGTGGGAAAAGCCTCCAGAGGCCAAGGTGTTATCAGAAACACTGCAGGGCTCCAGGCCATGGGACACCCCAGCCACCCTTGTCCCACATCCTCACCTGCCTGAAACTCCAAAGCTATCAGGGCTGGGATTTCTGCAAGAAATCATTAAAACAGCTCCTTCAACAGGCAATAAATAAATGTGAACATTTTTCAGGGAGACTCAAAGCCAGGGGAGCCTCTGCAGCTTTTTACCTGCAGCTGGACAAGAGGAAGCTGTGACATGGGGAGTAGGGGGATGGATCAGCTCTCACAGAGAAAGCTGCTCCCAGCCAGGGCGTGCAGCTCAAGCCTCTGGTCCTTTGGTTCAGCAAAAGAGAATCACACAACACCCTGAGCTGGAAGTGTCAGGAAAATTAATCCACAAACACCAGAGGTTTATGTCCAAAAAGGAGACAGAGGAGCCCTTTTGCTTTAATCAAATAAAGAGGGAGACCATGGGGCATTCCCCTGGGGTCTCTCAAATTTTTGGAGGACACAGCCTCCTTTCTATCCTATTTTCCTGGCTGCATTCCCCTCTCTCTTTCCCCACTGGCTGAGGTACTTGAGAGGTACAGACTTCCCAGAACACCTGATACCCGAGATTCCCCTCTAATGTATAACCCTGCCTTTTAATTTTTAATTCTTAGGGAATTCATGGTTTTTCCCCATTGCTTCTTTCATGTTTCAATACCCAATTTCATTTACCAGCAAACCTACAGTTTGTTTGTAAAGGCAAATATCTTTTTTTTCCATTCATCAATCAGTGGAATCCAACCCATTGTTTCTTTTACCTCTCAGTTCTGGTTTTATCTACCAGCAGACCCACAGCTCGTTTGTAAAGACAAATCTGACATTCCTCTCACAAGGGACCCACAAGGATCCTGGATCCCAACTCCTGTCCTGCACAGACACCCCAACAAGCTCACCCTGTGCTGCTCTTCTCCACAGAGCCCCAGTGGGACAGCCCAGCTCCAACTCAACACCCCATCCATGCTCAGGCTGGAATATTCAGCACTGGGAAAGGCTGGGATGTGACTCAGCTCCTTGCAATTCCCCTCTGAGCACAAACACCCAGACAGCTCCTGGGAGAAAGAGGCACAGGCACTGCTGCTGGAATGAGCAAAACAAGCAGGGGATCCCTCAAGTCCCAGGAATTTGCAACACTGAGACAAATTACAACCCTGAGCATGTCTCCCCTGGTGTAGCCAGCTCCTTTTATCCAAAGGGTTTCCTTTATTCCGAGAGGTTTGCTTTTCAAAGAGATGTTATCCCAGATTTAAAACGCTAAAAGACACAACAACAACTAAAAGAAAAAAAAAAAAAAAAAGCAGGTGATGATTAAGCAACAGGCTCAGACAAATGTGCAGCTGAGATAACACAGCATCTCAGGGGCACGTGGCTGCATCCTCCAGCAGCCTGGGAACCTCCTTATCACTCCCCAACACAACCTGCACACTGCCTCTGGAATTACAGCCCTGCAACAAGCACAAACAAAAGCAGCCTCCAAAAGAGTCTTTATGAAGTGTAATGTGCAGCTCAAGGGAGAAGGGGGTTCAAACTACAACTCCCCAAGCTTTCTCCTTCAAGGAGGGATTTTTTTTTGTCGTTCCAATACATTGGCATCTTTTATCTATTTACAGCTCAGACATAAAGCATCAGAATGCCGGTGTTCATTAACTTTAATCTCTCACTGCACACTTTTGTCTTGTGCCATGCTGCTGTACAGCAAAGCTGAGAGCAGGGAGTGTCTAATGAGGCTTCAGCAGCTCTTTGTTCCAGCCTGAGAACCTCACAGCAGCACCAGGCTCTGCTCCTGCCTGTGTCCCAGCTCTACCTGGAGGGCACAGAGCCAGCTGGGCAGGGCAGGGGGCTCTTGCCTCTACCCCTGGGGCTGATCTTAAAACTTGATTTGAAAAATCTCTGTTGATATTTGGTGCCTTTTTCTACAGTTACCCAGATTTGCTCTGGCTCCTCTTCCCCCCTGACAAAACTCACAGAAACCCCAGCCAGGGACTGTCCTGAGTCTTCAGCAATTTCCCCAAAGCTGCTCCTGGTAACCCTCTCAGGTTCTCTCAGGTGACACAGGTGAGCCCCCAAAGGCTTTTCCTGGGCTACAGCCACATCTCCACAGAAACTGTCCCTCTCTCCCACACAGCTGCTCCCACAGAGGCTGAAGAAATTTCTTCTTGTTCAATCACAGCCTCCAAAGTCACACCCACACAGCCCCATCCTCTGCTTGATCCTCCAGGATTCATCTCTAAATCTGAGAGCTCATGAGGAACTATTTTCCTGTAATTATTTTCCTGTAGAAGCCAAATCTATTTATTATGATGACTTTGTTTGTAATATCCAAAGCATCAACTCTGCGATGTTGCTATTGCTGCTCAAAATTATTGCCTACCATTAGTGGGAACTCTGTGACAATGTTATTGCCATTAATAATTCCTGGCTGTCACTGCAGCTCCTCGAGGATGCTGAGAGGGAGCACATGGTCCCAGAGAAGCGTTCTGGCTTGTATCATTTCTTTTACATGAGAAAAGTAGATTATTACACGCTTGGGAGGAGCTCTTCATAAACATCTGCCAAGTTACCTCATTATCTTCCTTCAAATCTCTCCTTAAAAATCTCATTTGTTATGAGGCCTGCAAAGCCTCAGCAGCAGAAAACTGGCATTATTAACTCACCTTCCCAGCTGATGGCATCACCTCAGTCCCCACCCCACTCTCCTTGTGTACCTCCATCCCAATGTTTCTGAGGACAGAGCTCCTCAGGGATGTTCAACCCCCAGCACAGCCCACCATGAGGGACCGTGGACACTCCTGGTTCCAACCAAAGCACCCTGGGGGTGGGATGCAGCCTAGGTGTGCCAGGAGCCTGGATTTTTTCACCTTGTGCCCAGGAATTTGAACTTGTCCATCAGCTGGCCTCATCTCCCTGCCTCTCCCTCCCTGGTGCTGTACAACCCTCCATCACAGCCCTGGCAGTGTCCCAGGCCAGGTTGGACACTGGGGCTTGGAGCAGCCTGGGACAGTGGAAGGTGTAGGGGTGGCACTGGATGGGCTTTAAGGTCCCTTCCAACCCAAACCTTTCTGGGATTCTGTGAAACCCCAGAGCTGGAAGTGCTGGAGCACAGCCCAAGCTCTGGGCACCCCTCTGGCTGCCCTGCCATCCCCCAGCCCCAGCAGTGACAAACCCCAGTGGTGCTGCAATCCCACAGTGGGTGCAGGGATTCCATCCTGATCCTCACTGCCAGGTGCAGCCCTGGCCTGTGCAAGAGGCAGATGCTTTTGGAAGGATCTGTTTCGCTGTCCTGTGCCTTTCCAGCGTCTCCAGAGCACCTGGCTCACCACCAGCCTCACACTGAATGAGGAAAAGGCTGTTCAGAAACACATCCTTTGTGCACAGCAACGAGGGGAGAAGCTCAGTGATTATCACCAGTGGCTTCTCTTTGAAAGAGTTCTTCTCTTTGCCCCATTAATAGGATAAAATTTGGAGAAGGAGCCTGTCATTCTGGTATTTCAAGCTCAAAGTGCTGGGCACTGTGAGATACCCCAGCAGAACCTCACCTGCACTTCCCCTTCAGCAGCCAAGTGGTTCCAGCTCTGAATTCCCACAGCTCCACCGTGGACACCATCCAAGCTTCTGCCCTGGAGCTGCTGTGATTCCCACCAGCTGAGGAGCTGCCCTCCTGATTCTTTTACTGGTAATTAGAACTCATCAGCTTTCTGTGGTGCTCATTACTGTGGTGTTTGAGTGCCTGTTTTTACAGCCTGAACAGCTCGCTGTGCACCAGCTCCTCTCCTCACAGACAGAGCAACCTCTCAGCTCCCTCTGGAAATGAGCTCTCCACATCCTGCACCCTGCCCTGCTCTTCCCTCCAATCACAGCATCCACAGCACTCCGTGATTAATTTTTTTCAAATAACGTTGAAAGGATGAAAAGGCAGCACAACTGAAGAAGGCAGTAAACAAAGTCACTTAACTCTTTGCTGTCCTTCACGAGGATTTTAACTGCCCTGATTACCTTGTCTGAGTGGATATGGGGAGAAAAAAAAGACCTTGCAAGAAGTTGAGTCTGAAAATGCTTTCTGCAGTTCTGTGTTATCAAAAGCCAGAAGGGATGACAACAATGACTGAGAGCAGGTGGAACCAAAGGATCCTCGTGTGTGATGTGAGAAATCAAACATCCTGTCCAGGCTGTGGCAGGGCCTGACCTGGACAGGTAGGCTGGGATTATTTCCTCCTCTTCCTTTTTCCTGTTCCAAAACCAGAACTCAGGAAATGAGGGTCTCTGCAGAGCACCTATAACGCCTGGGATGGTATTTTACAACAGGGAAATGAGGCACACACAGAGGAAACATCTCAGTTAAAACTCCTGGGAGGTGCCAGAGCAAATATCCCTCTGGGCTCCAGGTTCTTGTCCTGGCAAATATTTAGAGGTGTATCTCTGCAACAAATGGAATGTTATTATCAGAAACAAGGATACCTTGAAACCAGAGCTCCTGGGTGCTACTGAAGGGAAAGGGCAGATGGCTCTCTGGTTTCCTTCACCTTCCAGCTCTCAGCTACATTTTCAAACAGCAACTCTCAGATTTAACTGTGGTTTGTTCCTGTTCCTCACCAGAGAAGCTGCAGAGAAGTTTGTGCCACCCCCTCACCCCACGTGCCCCTGCCCCAAGAACCCTTGAGGAGATTCCCAGAACGCCAGCCCCTGCAGGTGGAGCTGGGGCTGCCGGTGCTGCTCACCCTCATCACTGTTGTCGTCCACCAGGATGATCTCCTTGAGCAGGGGGGCGGGGGTGTGGTTGACAGCGCTGTGCACCGAGCGCAGGATCACCGACAGCGCCTCGTTCACAAAGATGAAGATGATGGAGATCTGAGGCAGCTCCTTCCCATACTTCAGCTCCTTGCACCTGCAGCACCAGGGGCAGAGAGAGACACGGGGTCAGCAGAGCTCAGGCACGTGGAAAATCCACAGGGCTGCCACCTCCAGCTGTGCACTGCCTGCAAATCTATCTTTGAATCACTGCTGGGAAGAGAAAACAGCAAAGCAGAGCATCCCCGGGCTCAGAGAGCACACCCAGAGCTCACCTCACCTGTGTGTGGGGGCAGGTAAGCAAGAGTGGCCTCCAGAACACAGCAAATGTCTCTAGCAGTTCAAGGGAAACTCCCCAGACCCACTGTCCCAAGATTTACAGGTGCTCAGAAATGAGCCTTGTTCTTAAACAGCACTTGGGAATTTTCTTCCCATTCGCTTTGGAAAGAAATGAACATAAAATGAGCCGTGGTTAAATAGTCTCCATACGTGTTTTTGCTCTCTCAGCAGATACTTCTGAGCAATTCCTGTCTCTGAAGCAGTGTTGTGACCTGGTGTCTTTGCACTCCACAGCCAGGATGGTTAAACCCAAACCCTTGTGACCACCTCCCAGTTCAGGAATCATTCCTTAACTCAGGAGGGTCTGGGGCTGGGTCTCTGCTCACACAGACTTCAGAGCAGGACAGAAGCAGGAGCCCCCAGGTTTCCACCAGCACCATCCCTGGCAAGTCCATGTTCCACGGGCACTGCAGAGCTGGAGAGAGGCACAGCCACGGGGCAGGGCTGGGGCAGCTCCCAGGGAAGGGCTGTTCAGTGACCCCAGCTCTGCAGGGAGCACAGGGACACGGATCTTGTTTCACTGCCACGTTTCATCTCAACTCTTAACAAAGCAACTGTGGAAAGTAAACAGGAGATCTTAACCCACCTCCAACAGTTGAATTCAAGTCTCCAGCTTCCCCAATACCAGATCCATGTGGAGTAAGGATGGAAGGAGCCTCCCTGCCCCCTCCCCACATCCATGACAGATTAGCCACACAACAGGAGCAGAGTTCCCAGAATTACAATGAGTGTGCACGGACCAAACCCTGCCCAGATAAGCAAAGACCAAAGGCAGTGACATCCCAGCAGCTCCTCAACTCCCCAGCAATGCCTCTGCATTTCATTGTCCTGGGTGTTTCTTAGGCAACAGCATGCATTCTTCAGACTCCAGATGAGACTTGGGAGACAAAGAGTTCCACAGAAACAGTTTTCTTTATGAATCTTCTTTAGTTAAACAAGTTTGCTGAGTGAAAACATGGTTGTGTTTCTTGATTTAATTACTGTCTACCCTACAGCAAGCCATGAGCTCAACAGAAGGGAACCAAACACTGAAAAGGATCTTCCAAAGGGAAAATATTTCTCTAAAATCAATGAATGGTCATGATGGGGCAAAGTGACAAGTGACCCTGAAATCCTGCCAAGAAAGCCAAACTAAACTGACTCAGACATTAAAAACAGCTTCTGGTAGCTGTTGATACCTGCTCCAAGGAAGTCAAGGTTGTCACAGGAGCAGGAGAGTTTCCTTTTAATCATTGTTCACCTCTGGGC
This sequence comes from Cichladusa arquata, assembly GCA_026413545.1. Classification (NCBI taxonomy): domain Eukaryota; kingdom Metazoa; phylum Chordata; class Aves; order Passeriformes; family Muscicapidae; genus Cichladusa; species Cichladusa arquata. Next base: position 1,291,278 of record JAOTQP010000828.1, read on the forward strand.
AGCCTTCCCCCAGGAATGCTGCAGGGGATAAAGAGCTCAGCTTGTGATCAAAGAGCTTTGGAGGCAAATCCAAACCCAGCTCTTTGAGGTCCATCTCCTGCTCACTGGCATTCTCCCTGCACCAGGGATCTCCCTCCCCAGTCCCGAGGACAGGCAAAGAGCCAGGAGAGGAGATGAGCCTGGCAGGGAGGAGTGGGAAAGGCTAACCCACACTGCTGGGGCACAGAGCTCCAGCTCTGCACAGGCAGGAGAGGCTTGGCACAAACACCCTGCTCGGGTGGCTTTGGCTTCCACCAAGGGCTGGCAAAGCAGCAATTCTAAACCAAATTAACATCAAGTTTGTTGTGTTCCTCCCACAGGGCCCCTTCAGTGCTGGTGCCAAAAGCTGGAGGGTGAGTGATGCTCTGCCACAGCCTGCAGCTCCACGAGGCTTTTTCCAGTGGACAAACCAGCAAATATCCCTGCAAGTGTGCAGAAAAACACCTGGAGCAGCTGGGCTGTCCTGGGGCAAGGAGGGGAAAGGGGGAGAGCAGCACTTGAGCTCAGACATCACTGGAAAGGCCAGGGGCAGGCTGCAGGAAACAGAGGGAATGGGGAGGGCACGGGGTGGGGAGTGGTGGGGTTTGGGTTGTTGGGTGGTTTGGGTTTTTTCTTTTAAACACTTTTCATAGGAAAAGGGCTGATCTGGATGCTTTATCCCTCAGCCCATGTGCAGGCAGAGGCACAGGTGTGACTGCTTTACTCTGGGAACACTCAGAGCCTGCAGGGAGGACTCACTGAGCTCAGCAGCTCATCCCTGCAGCCCCCACACCTCCCTCCTCACCTGCACCCCCAGGAACATCACCCTCAAAGGCCACCTGAGAGGCTGCCTTCTCTGCAGTGGTGGGCAGGCACAACGTGGGAAATCCCAGCTGCCTTCAGAATTCCAATGACAACCCTGAGGAGCAGCACAGAGGATCCAGCACTGAGCCCAGGTCCCAGCAGGAGCTGGAGAGTCCCAAGCAATGCAAAACCTCCCCTGAGACTCCTGACACCCACAGTTACCCCCTCAGCCTTTGGTTGTGTGCCAGCCAAGGCCTTTGGAATTCAGACCCCAGGCCAAAATACTTCAAAACTCAGAGAGACCTAAGAGTCCCTTCTAGTGCCTAAAGGGGGATGGAGAGGGAATTTTTGCAAGGACAAGCAGTGATAGGATAAGGGGAAATGGTTTTTAAGCTCAAAGAAAGTCATATTGGGAAGGAATTGTTCCCTGTGAGGGTGGGCAGGCCCTGGCACAGGGTGCCCAGAGCAGCTGTGGCTGCCCCT
>JAOTQP010000828.1:1313972-1324007 GCA_026413545.1 Cichladusa arquata
CCCTGCTCCACAGCCTGGACAGTCTGGAGCACCCCGGGACAGAGGGAACAAGAGCTGTCCCTGCTCCACAGCCTGGACAGTCTGGAGCACCTGACACACAGAACTGCATCCCTGGATGCACAGTTCTCAGTGCACTGCAGATGCCAGGCAACAACTTTGTCACTGCCCCAATGACACAGGCATTGGACACGAATCCTTCACAACTGAAACCTCTCTAAGCTCGTTTTTTTTCCGGGATTTCACTCCAGGCCTGGACATACTGACACTTCCCTATTTTGAGGAACACTCTGGCAGCCATATCTAAAATTAACCTTCACAAAGATAAACCTGCAGCATGTCTTTCCTCATCCTCTTAACAAAATGATGTGTCACCTCTTTTAAAGGCTGTTCTCCTGTGCTGCTTGGCAGGTAAACATCACCAGCACCTTAAAAGCTCAATCAAAAAGAGGAGAGGAAGGATATTATATCTGTAGAAACTCCCTTTAAAAGCCCAGATCTCCAACAGGAGATCCCAGAGTGTCCCTGGAGGATCCCTGTGCTGTGAGGAGCCTGAGGGCAGCCCAAGGGCCCTGGAGGTCCTGCAGGGATGTGAAGGAGCTGACAAGGAGGAGGGAGAATCTCTGCACACTTTTAGAGGGTATTAAACACCAAAAGCTCAGAAGCCCAGTGAACACAGTGCTAAGCTTCTGATGGCATCACTTCCATCCAAAATCATGGACTGCTTTAGGAAAACAGAGACAGACTGGGAAGAAATTCACTTCTTTCCCCTGATAAATCATCTTGATGAACTCTCTCACTCTCTCCAACTACCTGGAACAGGGGTGTTGTTCCAGGTGGGGACGAGTTTCTCCCCTCAGGTACCAACTGGCAGGACAAGCAGAAACAGCATCAAGTTGTGTCAGGGGAGGTTCAGGTTGGTTATTAGGAAATATTTCTTCATGGAAGGGTGGTCAGGCCCTGGCACAGCTGCCCAGGGCAGTAGAGGTTTAACAGCTCTGGGGATGTGGCAGGTGGGGACACAGGTCATGGTGGCCTTGGCAGTGCTGGGGAATGGTTGGACTCAGCCTCGATGATGCTGTGATTCCATGAGCTCATTCCAGCCCAACCACCCCAATTTCTCATCACTGAGCAGGGCCCTGTGAACAATGAGGGAAGAGCCAACAGCACCAAACCTGACTGGGAGAGCCAGCAGCACTGCTGGCTCTGGGGTGACACCTGGACACAAACATTCCCTCCTGGAGCAGCTGGCACGTACTTGGTTGGGCGATAATCCGGGATGGAACGGTCCAGGGAAATCTTCTCACTGAGGTAGGAGTTGTAGCCATACTTCTCATGGGGTCCCTTGGCTTTCTCCTCCTCCTCAGGGGACAGGGTGGCTGGGAGGCCACCCTTGCCACGGCCACCATAGCCCTCAATGAGACCAAGGGACTTGGACAGACCTGGGGGAAAAACAAAAACAACATTGTGGTAAATCCATTCCTGGGAAAACCCATCCCTGGTAAAACCCATCATTGGGAAAACCCATCATAGGGAAAACCCATCCATGGGAAAACCCACCATTGGGAAAATTCATCATTGAGAAAACCCATCATTGGTAAAACCCTGATAAAACCCATCCCTGGTAAAACCCATCATTGGGAAAACCCATCATTGGTAAAACCCATCATTGGGAAAACCCATAATTGGTAAAATCCATCATTGGTAAAATATATCATTGAGAAAACCCATCCCTGGTAAAACCCATTATTGGGAAAACCCATCATTGGTAAAATCCATCATTGGTAAAACCCATCATTGGTAAAACCCATCCATGGGAAAACCCATCATTGGGAAAACCCATCATTGATAAGATCCATCATTCATTGGGAAAACCCATCATTGGGAAAACCCATCCCTGGGAAAACCCATCCCTGGTAAAACCCATCATTGGGAAAACCCATCCCTGGTAAAACCCATCATTGGTAAAACCCATCCCTGGTAAAACCCATCATTGGGAAAACCCATCCATGGGAAAACCCATCATTGGGAAAACCCATCATTGATAAGATCCATCATTGGTAAAACTCATCATTGGGAAAACCCATCACTGGTAAAACCCTGGTAAAATCCATCCCTGGTAAAATCCATCATTGGTAAGATATGTCACTGAGAAAACCCATCATTGTTAAAACCCTGGTAAAACCTATCCCTGGGAAAACCCATCATTGGGAAAACCCACCATAGGGAAAACCCATCACTGAGAAAACCCATCCCTGGGAAAATCCATCCCTGGTAAAACCCATCCCTGGTAAAATCTATCCTTGTTAAAACCCATCATTAGGAAAACCCATCCCTGGTAAAACCCATTGCTGTTATTTCCAGCTCCTAAAGGAAAAAGAAAAAAAAAATCCAAAGATCCTGTCTGTTTTGGGTTCCTGGCTATTTTGGGTTGGTTTTCTGCAAACATTCCATGTGCTCCTCCTTTGGCCCAAGGCTGGAATAAAAATGGCTCAATTCTTGCAATTCCTCACGGCTCAGGCACACTGCTCCTGCCAGCCCTGCCCCTGGTGTGCAGCTGATAACCTGTCCCAGGATCTGTGCATTTATTTAGTTGGTGGGGAGGTTATTCAGGCCTCCCTCCCACTTTCAGAGAGGTAATTACATGGAAGGTTAGATGTCCCCAGGAGAAGGATAGGTTGAACACAGAGCAGGAATAAAACAGGGCTGGTTAAGTGCCAGCTGAATGAATTTTTGCTCAGTGTGAACAGTGAACAGCATACAAATGGTAGGGATTTAAAAACAATTTCCCCTCAAAGCTTTCTTATCTTTTAAAGTACAGCGTTCCCAGACCCTTATCAAGGGGAATTATTTATTTATATCTGCATAGCTGAAGGAAATAGGCAAAGTTCAAAATGAGCTGCATATAAAGAGCTCCATGGATGATTTGGTGGTGGCTGTGGGAAGCCAAGTCCATGTTCATGTTATTATTTATTAGACAGGACACCTGGAATTTGAATATTTTTCATTAGCAGAATTCACTCTCTTTTGGTCAGAAACATAATAATAATGATGGATTTTGGTTTGGTTTTTGTCTGTTTGGTTTTTTAATAATGAAAGACACCAGGGTATATTCTCATTGCTTCAATGGCAGAGCCCTGACTGAGAACAGGACAGATTTTGTCACCTCTGAAGCTTTTGAAGGGACAATAACCTTGAGGTTGGTCCAGCTCCCAAACCTACCACTGACTTCCATTGTCCTGGACAAAACATTCCTGCCTACCCAGGCAGAAACGTTGGGAATTCCCAAGCTGGGAATGTAAATCCCAATTGGAAGCACAGTTTGAAGAATTAGTAGTAGTAGTAGTAGTGTAGTAGTGGTGGTGGTGGTGGTGGTGTTGCTGTTCCTTCTGACAAGGAAGCTTGCAACATCCTTCCCTGCTCCATCAGAGCCCCTCTGACCACACAGGCTTGATTAGATTTTATCTGAGGACAATACCAACAAACCAGCTGCCAGGAGCCCCAGGCTGGGATCAGACATGCAGCTGCCTTTCCCAGCTCCAGGCTGAGCAGGAGCCAGGGGGTCACTCAGGAAGCCTGGGAAAGGTGGCACTTTGTGGCTCAGCAGTGGTTCAAGTGGTTCCACTCTGGGAAGCCTCAGCACCTCCGAGTTTGCTTTTAAAGGTTAATTTTGTTGTTCTTGATTCATTTGAACACATTTCTCCCTGCCCCAGTGCTTTTGCTTCCCCTGTATGGAGGGAAGTGGGGACTTCTGAGGGGGCAGAGGCTCCATGGATGGAGGACACTCAGTGGGATGTGGGAACCATGGACATCCCAGCACCTGGCTCTGGTAGAAGCAGGGTTTAAAAATCACAAGCTCAGGTTCTTACCAACAGCTATTAACAGATAACTCAGACACCAAGGCAGTGCCTGTCCCAGAGCTCCACACTTGAAGCCAGCAGGGAAGGATGATCCCTCCAAGGCAAATCCATCCCCCACAAGATCCCAGCCAGTCTCCAGAGGTTCTTATCTCTGGCTCAGGTAAGGGAATTGTGCTCCCTTCAGCTCAGAGAAGGACCTGGAACTCGAGGTGAGAAATCTCCCTGAGTGCTCAAAACACCCCCAAGCACCGAGGCCATTCCAGCCTGGGGGACAGATCCCAGCACACATTTCTCTCTGCTCACTCAGTTTACTTCTGCAGATTCTGTCCTTCTACTACTTTGAGTTGGTAAATGCTGATAAACCAACCTCATTTAACCAAAGAAATCGATCAAATGGATCCATTTGTGCTGGGCAGGGCACCACCACGAGCCCACCATCCTGCCTTGCAGGAGAGCAGCAGGAGCAGGGAGAGGCGTGGAGATGAACATTCCCAGGTGGGATGTGCCAGGCAGGATCTCCTGTCTGGCTCTGGGCTGGTTCAACATTTCCTCTCAGCCCAGGCAGCCAGGAGGGTTCAGCAATGTCACTTTGGTGCATGGCACTCAAAGCAAGAGTCAAGAAGGTTTGGCAAGGAAGATAATTCATGTCCAAAGAGAAGAGGAAGGAATTTGTTTCCAGCTGGCTGAAAAGGTGCCTCAGCAGCAGCAGAACTGAAAACAAATGGTGACAGCACATCCTCAGCCAGTGAATCCATTCATTGGCTTTTATTCACCACATTTTTGGGCACCTTTCTGTGAACCTGAGGTACCTTTGCTGTGACTTCAGGAATTACCATCAGCCCAGCCCATGTGGCTGCTCAGGGTATTCTGGGACTCCATGGAACCTGCTTGGAATTGGCTGCAAGGGCCAGAAGTGACACACAGAGACAGCATGAGAAAAAAAAGGGCAAGAGCATGGTGCCACGAGCTCATTTCCTCAAAGAACAGGGCTGAAAGCAGAGTCAGGACTGTTCCCAAGTCACAGGGCAAACCCTTTATCATTCTGGGCAGGCACAAAGCAGAAGTGCTGAACCTCTGCCAGAAAGTCTCTCCTGATGCCCACTCCAGCCTACCTGTAGTGATAAACAGCACTAATCCCCACAAAAAACCTTCATCTTTGGAGTGAATTCAGCCCCTTGGGAATTCTGCAAGCTCAGGAGACGGGAATGGGCTGCACGGAGATGAGGTGTAGGTGCAGACCAGAGCTCTGAGCAGCCACAAGCTTCACTCATCCCAAAGCCACACTCACCCAAGGCTAAAACAGGATTTTTTTTTCAGAATCTCCTAAAAATTCTGAACTTTGGAACAAATGGAATATATTGCTATTGTACTGCAGGACTAGAAGGGAAAAGCAAAAGCAAAACATCACTTGGAGCTGCCAAGATCTGAGCCTCTCCTGCTGGAGCAGCCAGACAGGGGACCCCTGGGGACTGGCAGGAGTTGGTTTTCTTCAAGATGATATAAAAATTTAATCTCTACAGCAGAATTATTCCTAGACTGAGCACAGTTAGAGTAAATATATTAGTTTCTTTCTAAGCTGAGTGTATTTCAGGAGGAGGCAGGAGTTTTCTAGGACAGAGAAAACCTTTAGTGAAATACAATCAAATGTGATTCGCAGCCTTCATTTCCAAAATCTCCTCGGGAGCTGGAGGGGGGGAAAATCTTTTTGCTCCATGTCAGCTTGGATGAAGGAAAACATTGGTTCTGCTATACAACTCTCAGCTGAGGAAATTTGTGATGGGGGGGCTGGGGAAGAAGGAAGAGCCCTGAAATGAAAAGACATTTCTGAGAAAGGGGTGCTGAGCTTAACGCTGGGGGTGAGGAGGGAAAACATCAACCTTGCAGTGGCTAAGGGGGTCACAGGGGGCTGGAGAGGGACTGGGGACAAGGATGGAGGGACAGGACACAGGGAATGGCTCCCACTGCCAGAGGGCAGGGATAGATGGGATATTGGGAAGGAATTGTTCCTGTGAGAGTGGGCAGCCCTGACACAGGGTGCCCAGAGCAGCTGTGGCTGCCCCTGGATCCCTGGCAGTGCCCAAGGCCAGGCTGGACAGGGCTGGGAGCAGCCTGGGACAGTGGAAGGTGAACCTGCCATGGCAGGGGTGGAACGAGATGATATTCAAAGTCCCTTCCAACCTAAACCATTCTGGGATTCTAATACAGGAAAGATTTCTGGAAAAGCAAATATTTAGCTGCCATTTTCCATATCTCTATCTCCTGCAGCATGAGGTACAGAACACACAGAGCTCAGGGTGGAAGCCACATTCCAACAGGGAAGAGGAACTTGAAGCCCCCCTTCTCCAGAAGGAATAACTAACACTGAAATGGAACTGGAAAACATGGGAACCATAAAGAGAAATTAAAGGAGATGTCCCTGCAAAGCACAGCTCTTACTCAGTGAAGCACAGTGGATTTTTCAGCCCCAAGAACTCTCACAGGGATCTTTGCTCCCGGCCTAAGCCAGCCTGAGAGCTGAAGGCCACCAAGGAATCTCTGACCTGGGGAAAAAGCCAAACTGAGGAGTGAATGGCCCAATGAGGGAGTGTGTGACCTGCAGGGAGTCAGAGACAGGACACAGCAGAGAGGCTCTCAGGGCATTGTGTGAGAAACCACAACTGCTAAAAGGGAAGAATGTCCCAGGAATGCAGGAAATGATGGGAACTGCTGAAGTTTTTAGTGCTGTCCTGCTGATCACTGCAAACACAGACTATTAAAGGGAGAGTTCATTAACAATAAGGGGGACTGGCAGAAGAAAAGGCACCAATTTTGCTTTGCAGCCCTGGTGGAACCTGGGGCATGGGATTTTTTCTCCTTGCAGCAGTTTTTACACAGTTTTAGCCAGACTTGCTCAGGACTGTTATTATTAGGGTGAATAACTCCCATTCCTCTGGCTGTGGGTTACACCTGTGTAAGGTGGAGCTCTGTGCTGCCACAGGGCTGTGGGAACTGTGCAGGGAGCACAAACACAACTGGCCCTGTCAGCTTCCTTTGCTGTCACTGCCTCCCCAGAGCATCCTCATACTCCTGCAGGGGAACTAAAAGTAGCTGTAAAGGCATCAGAATATGAGTGTTTGCTTTCTCCTGGGGAAAAAAAATATTTAAAGTTTAAAAATTAGCTCAAATACTAGAGCCCAGTGAAAAAACATATTCCCCTGAACCCTATACAATTCTATTCACTGTACATGCTAAATTTATTTTTCCCAGGGCTGACCACTTATCAAAAGTTTATCCCCCAAATCAGATGCTGCAGCTAAAGGGTCAGGGCTTCCTCTTTCACTGAACTGTCCTTTTCCAGGAGCTGGATTTTAGCATATCAGGACACCTCCCCCAGTGCAGGAATGCACAGAGCTGCCTGGTGTCCTTCACCATGCAAATGAAGTGTTGGTTCACTGCAGAGATTACCATGAGCATGGTGACTTTCAGAAGTGGGGGCCACACAAACTCCCACCCTCTGCCTTCAGGATGAATGACAAACAGGAACTCAGACAAAGCAGCAGATGAATGGGCCCAGGCTTGGCAAGCAGGGATTTTAGCAGATACAAACTGAAAATAGAGCATATTTCACCTGTACTCCAACATATTGCATCTCTGAAAAAGCTCCTGCCTATGGAAAATTATGTGAATAATTCTAGCTGAAATGAATTTGTCCAACAGAGCATTAAGATTTCACTTAAACAATTGTGACAGGTAGGGGTAAGGGAATTGAACACATTTTCTTGCAGCCCAGCCAGGCAAGGACCAAAACCAGGATGGGCACAATTCATTTTTGAATCTATTTAATAATATAACCTATTTAATGCCAGGCTGAATGGGCCTTGGAGCACCCTGCTCTGGTGGAAGGTGGCCCTGGCCATGGCAGGGGGGAATGAGATGAGCTTTAAGGTCCCTTCCAACACAACCACTCTGGGATTCTCTGATTTAAGCTTAGATTAAATGATGACCTGTAGAAGAATGTTTTAAGCCCAGCTGTGCTTACACTCTTATGGGAACAGTCAGATAATGTTCAATTCCCACCCTGCACCCCTTGGAAAGGATGGAGAAGGGAGCACAGTCACTGCACAGGTCTGAAGTCTTATTTGAAATGTTTAAACACAAATCTACATTTACATGTCCACACACACAGGGATTCAAAAATGAAGCTTTCTTATCAATACAGAAATGGAAACAGAGGGAAATGACTTTCAGAGCCAGAGGGAGGATCAGCACCCAGAGCAAGGACAACACAGTCATCAGGACAATGTCAGAGCCTATTTAGCCTATTACACTACCAAGTTCTGCTTCCAAATGATAATTCCCCAATCCAGATTTGCCCCTGGCACAAAACTACAGAAATCCTTCCCCAGGCCAAGGTTGTTTAGTTTTGAGGAATGATTTATTTGGTTCCAACACCTGGAACTGGTGAAAGAGCTTGGACATGGCTCTGTCCTCCCTACAAGTCCAAAAATAGTGGCATTTACCACTCTGCTCACATTGATAAAATAACTTGTTGAGAAAGGCAGAACTTGGCAGCAGAGCTGGTGCAGAGCAGAAATCCATAGGCTAAAGAAAGCTCTTTGCAGCTCAGCAGGGAAAACAGGCACTGCTGTCAGGGGAGTCTCAGGCACAGAAACCTTGTTCAGACACAAAAGACAAGACTGAAGGTGATTCAGATCCCAGGGAAAGCCTGGACACACGTGAAGCACTCCTGGCAATTTAACAGTGAGAGCAATGCCTTTCCCTGTAGGAACAGCCACCCCAGGAGCTGTTCTGCTGCTGCACTGCCCCTCTCAAAGGGGAAATTCCACTCAAGAAGCCAATCCCTTGCAGCTGTTACAGGCTTGTCCCAAAATCACCAGTTACACACCACTGGAGCAGCCCTTCATGTTTGTTCTCACTCACAGCACCAGCAGCTGCCTGGGAATTCTGGATAACAGCCTAGGATCCAGGAGCAGGAAAGGATGAAGGGGATTTGCAGAAAAGGTAAAGAAAAGAGTTTGTTGCAGAAATCTCACCTGCATGTTATGACACAAATACAGATTTATACCTAACAGGGGATTGTCACATTCTGGAAATACTGGAGAAAAGGGAGGAAAAAGAGGCAAAAAGGAGTAGATCACAGTGTGTAACAAAAAGGAAAATCAGGGTAAAAACCATCACTAAGGCCATTTAGTAAGAGAGCTGACTCCAGTTACACCACACTTGTGTTCAGGATGTCAGAGAACTCCAGAGAACTGGCTTTAGTAAGCCCTGCCTGAGGGCTGCTTTCAAGGATCCAGTATTCCTGGGATTCAGGCACAACACACAGCAAGGTATCTGCATGAGCTGGTCAGAACAGTCCAGAGCAACCTTCCCACCAGCTGCTCCCTGTCTGTTCCAGTGGCACAGATCTCCACAAAGCACCAGCATGCCCAGGCAGCAGGGAGAAAGCACAGGAGACCCTCAGAGAGGGGAAGAGACCCTGTGAAAAGCACCCAGCACAGAGCTCCAGACTGGTTTAGGTTGGAAGGGACATTAAAATTCATCTCATTCCCACCCCTGCCATGGGCAGGGACACCTTCCACTGTCCAACCTGGCTTTGGGCACTGCCAGGGATCCAGGAGCAGCCATTCCTACTCTGTGCCAGGGCCTGCCCAGCACAGCCAGCTACCAGAGGAGATCAAGCAGGGAGAGAAGAGATGCCCAGCAGAGCACAGCAGGACAGCAGCTTCATCCAAGGCACCACAAACAGATCTGCATGGCTGAAACACCCCTTGGTGAGACACTGCCACCAGCAGCCTGGGCTCAGTTTAATTCCAAGACCTTCATCCCCGCCACCATCACTGTGCAGACAAAATGCTCAAAATGCTCCCAGGCTCCCTGCAGCCTGCTGGGCCATCTCCCCCTGCTCAGGGGAGCAGGGCTGGCTGCTCCAGCCTGGCCACGAGCCTGGAGTCAGCTGCTGGGGCTGCAGGACCAGAGGGGCTCTGCTGCTCCATGAGAAGAGGATGGATGAGCCTCTCCTTACCCTGACAGCAGCCTGGGGAAAGAGCCATGCTGGAAGCTTTGCCCAGTGTGTTGGGTTGATGTGGCCAGAAATGTGTATTCTGTCCCCATCTGCTGAAGCCGGGTGGGGCAGTGACCCTGATCTCCTGGCACATATTATCTGCTAATGGGCCAT
>JAOTQP010000828.1:1398561-1410818 GCA_026413545.1 Cichladusa arquata
CCCCATCCCCACCTCCATCCCCATCCCCACTCCAGGGGAGGTGGCAGCCAGGGGCTCCCAGGGACACTGCACAGCATCTGCTTGGGGAATGGGCTGGAGCAGGAAAGGGCCATGGGCTGCTTTGGGATGCCCAGAGCCGCTGCAGACTCCAAGAGAATCCTTCCTCCAGCTCCTGGGACAGCTCAGCCCTGGAGTGACCAAGCACTGGGCACACCACCGCTGCAGCAGCACAGGGAAATGAGGGAGATCAGGAGTGTGGGCCTGTTCTGAGCCTCTGCAGTGCCTTTCTGGAGGAGGATTTAGCTCCCCTGGGTCTGCTGGGCAGCCCCAGGGATAAAATCCCAGTCAGGACAAAACCACAGCAGCACCTGGCTCATCAGGAGATTTCCATAGTGGGACTCCTGTCCCAGAGCACATACTGATCACTGACCTAGGCTGTTGTCAAGCTCATTAAATTCACACATCTAACAAACCTTACCCATAGGACCACAACTGAAATGAGTTTCAGCAGCTCTTCTCTTGGGAGTGGAGGGGAGTGATCAGTCAAGCCCAAATGTGAACAGAACCTAAACAAGAGCTAAAAAGCAGAGGAATTCCAACCCTGCCTCTCATCTGCTTCTTGGAAATCTATTTTTTAGATAACGAAAAGGAAGATAAATAATAGAAAAGGATCTGCACTAAGTAGATAATTTGTTTTCAGGGATGTAAGTGGCAAATGCTGAATTTCTTTTTCATCTTGCCTTGAGTTGCAGCAAACTGTCACTCTTACATGGGCAGCAAGGGAAAAAAATACTTATTATTAGAAAACAATCACTGCCAGATCTGATAACAATCTGACATTAACAACAGTGGGGATTCTGCTGCCAAAGATGTCTTGTGTTATTTAGAAAATAAAAAAGAAAAAAATCCTGAGGGGGAAAGCACACAAACAAATAATTGGTTTACATCCTATTAATAAGCCTCTATAGCTCATGCCTCCCTCAGAAAACGCTTATGGTCCTGCTATCACCTTCCAGACAAGTTAGCAAATGACATTTAACATTCCTGAGGTCAACAAAAACCAATCACAGCTGTGCTAGAACCTGCCACAAGCACAGGGGATGCTGTTTTTATCCAGCCATTCTGCAGTGGGACATGACCTCCTTTTTGTAGTGGCTCCTGCTCCCCACAGCCAAGGTTGGAAGGATCTGCTCCCTCCTCTGTTTTTCCAGTCTCAATCCCAGTTTGCAGCAGGAGCTCCAATGGCAGCACCATTCACACAGGCAACCACATTACAGAGGTCAAGATCAGCTCTTAGGTGACTCCAGCTGGGTACAAAACTCTCCACTTGGCTTCTGACTTCCAGCTTCAACCAGTGGGGGATCTGCCAACCTACTGACCCCATCCAAACCCAGCTAAAGCCTTTGGACAGCAAATATTTTGGCTGTGCATTCTGAGGATGCACCTAAATGGACCCAAATGTGCACAGGCAGTAACAGCATTAAGTGAGTGGTGAAACACCAGAGGGTTTTTGAGTTTCACCAAAGGCTGTAAGGATAGTTTGACTTCTCCACAACAGGTTAGGAAGTCACTAAAAAAAAAAAATCAGACCTGATTACAGCATTGAAAGGGCCAGAAAACCATGTGCATATCCAGATGCATCTAAATAGGTGGAATAACTATCCAGATGATTCAAATAAAGGAAGATAATCCTTCATTTTAGCTTTTACATGTGTCTTGGAGGACTCAACCACAGCAGGCACTGCAGCTGCTGAAGTTCCTGTATTCACAGAAGTCACTACGTCCATTGAAAATCCTGTGTCCACTGCTCATGTTGAGTTCACAGCAGAATCCTTCTCAGTTGTTGGGGCTTTTTTACAAAGCTGATGCTACAGTGTGCACTGTAGTTTCTTACTGAGTTTGTATTTGTTCTTACCTTTTACAGTAAAAAGCTTTTTTAGACAAGTTCAGGTTCCGTGTGTGCAGACAAAGTGAGGATTTGAGCAGAGTGTGTGGAAAGATTTTTCACAAAACACTCTCCCATCTGAAAATGAAGTTTTGCTTCCTCACTGGTATTTTCTGGAGGTCAAAATAAACCTTTACATCCTGCACCATTCTGCATTACTGTCCTCACCCCTCTGTAATGACCTCCTTTGAGTTAAACCCTCAGCTGTGCCCCAATGCTCACAGAAGCCACTCCAACACTGAAAATGGGATAAAAGCTGCAGTGAGGTCTCAAGCACATCATAGAAATCTCTGTCTTTAAAGGCCCAAGAATCCTCTGCATTCTCATGGCCATTCCTAAACACAGGCAGCCACCCAGCACCTGTGTGACAGACACAAGGCACGTCCTGGATTGCTCCACATTCACACACGGTGCTGGATTTAAACCAAGACACTGCCCAGGCCTGGCTGGGGCAGCAGAAGGCATCACTGCACTCACAAAGAGCCACAGTGGCCTCCAACAGAGACAGTGTCTGAGCAGAGGGCACAGAACCACGGAATCATGGAATCCTAGAATGGTTTGGGCTGGAAGGGCCCCTAAAGATAATCTCATTTCACCCTCTGCCACATACTGACCTTCACCTAGCTCCAAGCCCTCCACCAAATACCAAACTTCCTGAGGACAGATGTCCCAATCTCACTGATGGCTCCTGTTCCCTCTATTGCTTGCAAAAGGCCTTTGCAGGGTGAATCTCACAAACAGGAGAGTCCCTGGCTGGACTTTCCTCCTCCCCTGTGCTCTTCATTGTGCTTGTTCTGTTCTGGTTGCTTGGTTTGGGTTTTTCCCTGCAGTGGTGGAACAGGAAGCTCGTGGATGTGTAACCCTGACAGCCTTGGAGCTGCTCCTGCCCCAGCCCAGCCCTCTCACTCTCCAGTTAATGCCTCTGGAGGGTAACCTGGCACCAACCCAATGTGAGTGCAAATCACTTGCCAAGTTTAGTTTCATTCTGACTGTGCCTACCAGGGAAGGGTCACTTACAGACTCCATCATCTCCTTCCTTGTCTCAAAAGATTGTAATTTGTCCATTGCAATTCACATCAGGACGCAATTTGGCAGGTAAGTTAGAAGTCTGGAGGCAATTATTTTTCTTTCTTTGGAGGAATGGGTTATATTCATTCAGTTATTTCTCAGTTATTTGTTTTAGATGGAGCACAGGGGGGAAAAAAGGGAAAGGAAAACAAGATGGGTTTAGATTTTATGATAGGATTGACACGATGTTTTGACATCTTAGCAGGGTTGATTATACTGATATATGCAATCCATGCATCTAATTCTACCCAAGAGGAAAGGGCTGTAACAGGAGTGTCTCAGCTCTTACATCCAGGTATTCATGTGCCAATGAAAACAACCATTATGGCAAATCCTTAGGACTCACCCCCACAGAACAGTCACTGTTATTATTAGCCAGTGTAAATCACCTCATTTGTAACAGATGAAATTTTTTCCTTTGAATCCGATGAGTGATGTGCTGCTCTCAGCTTACCAGGAAACACCTTTCTTATACCAGTGGTTTTCCTTGGAAACACAGCCAAAAACGACATTTAAATTATACTTAGGTTTTTACAGCAGCACAAGTGACAGGGACCCTCCTGCCCATGAGCTGACCCTGCTCTGACCTCTGTCGCTGAACACAGCCCTGATGTGCACACCATCATCCAGCCTTGCCAGTGCCTGTGTGTTCTCTGGACACCACAAATTAAAGGGTTAATGTCCAGATCTAGGCAATAACCTGGACAAAACAGAAAGGATTAAATATGGATGAGTGGCTTTTCCCCACCACAGCCTCCTTGTACAACTTTGGTGGACTCTGGTGGAGGTCAAGACAGTTTTCCAGCTGGATTTTTCCAGATCCTGCTATATTACTTATATTTGCTCTATTTTCACTATTATCTCTCTACCTTGTAAAATATGGTTTCCATATAGCTCAAAGAATAACTACCAGAAGCCTTCCCTTTTCTCATTTGTGCTCACCAGATGGATTTGGAAAAGAATTTCATTGAGCCCAGATCTGTCAGCGGGTCCCAGGGTGGACCCAGCCCTGTGTTGCCCTTTCACAGCATCCAGAATGGTTTGGGTTGGAAAGGACCTTAAATATCATCCATTCCTATCCCCTGCCATGGGCAGGGATACCCCCCACTGCCCCAGGCTGCTCCTACCCCAATGTCCAGCCTGGCCTTGGGCACTGCCAGGGATCCAGGGGCAGGCACAGCTGCTCTGGGCACCCTGTGCCAGGGCTGCCCACCCTCACAGGGACAATTCCTGCCCAATATTCAATCTCACTCTACTCTCACTTACCTTCCTGTCAATCACTAAACCCACTCCCAAGCTCATTTCCATTTTAAAAAGCAAATCATTAGGAAAGAGTGGTTCCAGAACTCCCATTTATTGGAGCAAGAGATTACTTATTTCAGCAGTTAAAAAGAAGATGCAGTAAGTTTTATTTCAGCCAATTAAGAAGTTCCACGTGAGCTCCCCATCAGCCCCAACCAATTCCATGTGAGCACAGCAATGTGCAAAGCTGCCACTGAAACAGTTCAATGGAGCCTTAGCCTAAAATAAATTTGCCAGATCAGATCTTTACTTGAAAACTGAATTTTAGGAAACTGCAGCTTTTCTTGCAAATCTTTTCAGACACTGTGCCCTGTAAAACAGCCAGTGAGATTTCTCTGACATTGCAGTGGAAGCTTAAGTTTTACCAGAGAGACTGCAAAGATTTAAAGTCACAGTATAGTCTCACCTCCAGGTCCTGGGGCCCACTTCCCTTATCAATTAACCTGTCAGCCGACAGTCGGCTCTAATTAATTAAATCCTTTCTTAATGAAAAGAATTTGCCTTGAGCACAGTCTGTCAGCTCCAGAACAACTCTCCAACTGGGACATGTCACAGCAAACCCCATTAAATACCTGCAGGGAACCCAACACCAGCAGCAACCTCCCACTCCCCTTGGCTTCTGCAGACACATCTCATGTTACTTTTCTGTGTCTCTACCCTGCTGCCACAAGAGGCTCTTTCTGACAAAAACCTTGCACTTGGCCCTGATGCACCTCTGCTCCTGCTGCTTGCAGAAGTTATGTTTCTGTATCCATCATCCCAGAGCAGAGAAGCTCCCAGACAAAATCCTAACACCAGAGGTCTATGGGAACACCTTTTTTGGGGAATACTCAGTGTCTGAGATGGAGATTTCTCAAAACGCACAGGAGTCATCCAGAACCCTGGCTCCAAGAAAAAGATTTTAGACTACTTCTTTTAAAATGACACAGTGACAGACTTTGCTGGTTCCGTGGGCACTCAGACTACACAGACACACCACACTCCCAGCCTCTGGAAGAGCCACAGTTTGGAAAAACTCCCCACACACCATCCCTGTCTGTGCATTCCCCAGGTGGGAGGAGATGGACACAGGGAGCTTTTCTCTGGGTGTACTGCATTAGAAAAACAGGGATAATCCCTATGCTAATGATCCCCCTGCTCCCCTTGACTTCAAAGGGCCTGGGATCACAGCTGTAATCTCCTGCAAGTGTTAGCAAACAAAATTACAAGTTTTAACTCTACAGGTTCCAACAAATTCCCCTTGCCCTCAGTGCAGCAACAGACTTAAAAATAGATGTAATGAGCAGCTTTGGATCTGCATAAATCCCCTCTGGAGTTCATTAATGATTTCATTTCTGGCAAGACACCATGTCAAATGAGGGAGCATTATTAAAAACATACCTAGATATATGTACCTTAAAGTGCATTCCTGCAGATGCTCAGGGAGAAAAGGAGGCTGTGTAATTTTGGTTTACCTTTTAAAGAACATGATTGTAACGGTGTCTAACTCTAAAGCCTTTTGTTCTCAGAACTAATTGCAGCTCTCCAAGGGACGCTTGAATCTGCAATTATTTTTATATTTGAGAAAATGGGTTTTGATGGTTTACCATGGAATCGTGGAGTGGCTGGGTTGGAAGGGACCTTGGAGCCCATCCAGTGCCACCCCTGCCACAGCAGGGACACCTCCCACTGTCCCAGCTGCTCCCAGCCCTGTCCAGCCTGGCCTTGGGCACTGCCAGGGATCCAGGGGCAGCCACAGCTGCTCTGGGCACCCTGTGCCAGGGCTGCCCACCCTCACAGGAACAATTCCTGCCCAATATCCCACCCAGCCCTGCCCTCTGGCAGTGGGAGCCATTCCCTGTGTCCTGGCACTACACACCCTTGTAGAAGTCCCTCTCCATCTTTCTTGTTGCCTCCTCCAGCTACTGAAAGGCCGCAGTAATTCAGCCCAGAATGTTCCAGGTTCAGGCCTTCACTCAAAATCCCATCCATTAAACCCATCCCAGACTCTGTGGGATACAAAAGCATCTGGACAGAGCCTTCTGCTCCTCACCAGCTCAGAGAGCCATAGCTGGAAGATGCTTTTATCAAAGCCCCGACATCAAATGAGCTCTGCTCAACTTCAGTTTTAGACTCATTGCTAGAATAAACTGACAATGTGAAATTCCTTCATCCCAGCAGAGGAGCTCTGAGCAAAGCATGTAAATGTAAAATGAAGAAAAATTGATCCTCTATACAGGATAATTAACTCATACAAGGCAATGTATATCTGGCAACAGCAAATGTGAATTCCAGAAAGCTGAGGCTGAATCTCTGCATCCTCTGCTCAGCTCCATGTCTTATTAACATCGAGGGAAATTCTGATAAATAAGAGATTCAGCACCTGGCTTTTCATCTGAAGTTCAAAAATCTACAGTTACTTCGCCAAAGGAGCTTCTCCAGATCTGACTGTGCAGCTGTTCCAAGCAGAAAGCCTGGGCTCCTGGGGTGTGAAGCCCAAGAGGGAATTTAAGGGAACATCAAGGCATGGCTGAGTGCAGAGCTGCATTGCTGGCAGCACCAGAGCAGACTGCAGACACCATTCCCATTCCACATTGCTGCTCTGTCCTGAGAGATGATCCCTGGGGAGTTCACAGGCTGAGCAAAGCACAGCCCTGAATTCAGATGTGTGCTCAGAATGAGAATCCCAGGAGAGAAAAAAAAAAAAACACCTCAAGCTGGAAACTGCTGCTGGCCCCGTTCCTCTGCTGGAGCTGAGCCAAAACCATCCCAAAAGGTCAGCACTGTGCTGGGAGCTCTGTTTTAGGGGAGACATCCAGGGGAAGGATTACCTGGCAGCTGCAGGGAGCTTCCAGGAGGACTCCAATGTTATGAGCAGCCAGGTGCTTTCTACTGAGTAAAGAACCAAAAATATAAAGAACCAAATACGAAACCAAATAAATAAAGAACAAAAAATTAATGGAAAATGAGAACAGCATAGAAAAATGAAAATAAGAGATTGAAAATTGCAGTTCTGGACTCTTCCCAGTCCTTTTTACCTGCCCTGTGAGTGGCATTTTCTCCAGGAACATCCTGTTAACAATCACAGACTCTGAGTATTCACAATTCCCCCAGGTCTGAGGTGCAGCTGTGTTTTATTGAGATCTTTTCCAAGAGGAGCCTCTACTGAGAGATCTTGGGGAGCAGCCAGCACCTCAGGACAGGGCATTTGTGACTTAGGGACACCCTCATGCAGAGATGAGTGTCAGTGGGATGAGTGTCTGTCCCTGAGTGTGCTGGGTGCCCCTGTGTGTCACTGCACCCCCAGCTCCTCCAGGAGCCTTTCCCTGAGCCCCCCTGGCCCTCCAGGGCTCAGACCTCTCCAGGCCCTGCTCCCCTCTCCAGTTCAAACACCTTTCCCAGTTCAGTAATCCCAGTCAGCCCCAGCATGGGGACAGGTGTGGACATTCCAAGTCTTGACGTCCTCAGAGTAGCTCTGTCCTCTCATTAACCACAGCAGGCAAGATATGGCTCTATAAAAATCACAGAGATATTTTATCACAGAAAATAAGAAAGGCAGATTTCTTACACCACATTTGCCAAATCTCTCATTTGTCCCACAATGGTTTAATATTAGTTGCTCTTTCAAGTCAGTATTTTTATCCTCCATCTTCTCCCAGGTTCCCTTTGTACTCTGCATTTCTGTACCACATCATTACACACAGTCACCACTTGCTGTTAAACAGATGCTGCTTTTTACACAACTGACCTCTAGATGTGGGTGTGCTTTGTTTTTAAAGCATTTCTTTCTCCTGAATGAAAATCACCAAATTAAAGCAAGGTATTTCTTTACCCCTTTTCAGAGTGTAACAGAATGCAAAAACATAAATCAAAGTATGTTTAAACACCTTTTCCAAATCACATAAAAACCCATCTATCTTGCCAGCAACCGAGAGCTCTTCCTACACACTGAACACAGCAGATGTTAAAGAGCTGTTTAATCTTCTTTAGAGCACTTTAGGTAAAAAGCTGTGGCTTTCAAATATGTACAAAGAAGGTCAGAAAAGTAAAATGCCTTGAAATGGTTATGCTCAGGGGCCATGGGATCTGAAGTGACCTCTGAAATTTCCTGAGTTCCCAAACTTCATTATTATCAAGGCCTCTTTCCCTTTTGATGTTTTAACTATGCTGAAGGTGGGTGTTGCTGGGTGGTGGTTGTAGCTAAACGTTTTAAGCATTTTTGATTTATTCTCCTTGCAAGGTTAGTGTACCTGAGGCTGAAGTTAATGACTGGAGAGCCACTGAAGTGTAGATTAACCATAATCACTTTCCCATCCCCCTCGCAAGGATGGTTTTAAGTTTCTCCTGGATGTTTAAATAAATAAATAAATAAATAAATAAAATAAAGCTGCAGCCCCTCAACATCTCAAACCACACAAGTATTTCATAAAGTACTTGCTGTTGGAAAGGTTCCTGTTGCTTTATAAAAGGCTGTTGCATCTCTGCACTGCTTTATTCCCATGGACACTGCCAACATCTGCACCAAATCCTTGAAAACCTGATCCCCTTAGACAGGTACAATGCTCTACCTCTCCTGACCTCAGTGGTCACACCAAACACCAAAGCAGGTCCATAGCAGGCCCTACAAATTACCCCTTTTGTTTTTACAGGTTGTCATCTCTCCTGGTAGGATGTATGGCTTTCAGTGTTTATTACTCTCATCCTGATTAACACAGCCCATTTTCCATAAGAACACACACAAACCCATTACTTCCAAGTTATGGCATTCCTTGATGCAATTTAGTACATCTCTGCCACACCAAAAAAATCAATGATTCATCCAATTTCAATTCAGTCATTGATCCAAAGAAATGCTAACTTCCTGTATTTATTCTGCACTTACAGTTTAAAACCACCAAGATCTTTTTTTTTTTTTAAAAGGGAAGGTTTCCCTCTGTTTAATTCTCTCTAATATTGTATTGTAGATTCACTTGAAGGAAATAGATCAGAAAAATGTTCTCCATAAGAGGTGAAGCAAAGTGCAGAATAAAACACTGTGAACAGCTGGAAAACGGGACAAAGCCAGAACTAAGGGAGTGCTCCTGCACACCTGCCCTGCAAAGGCCCAGTGCAGTGAGGGCACAACAAATGTGTATTTCTCCCAGACCCTGCAGGAGGTGTGCTTGTTCTCAGGTGTCCCTGTGCTCCCTGCCCAGCACTGAGGATGGAGGGACAGAGGGGTCACAGCCTCCTGTGCCTGCAGGGCTGGCTTGGGGCCAGGCTGGGGCTCTGCTGTGGTTTGTGCTGTCACCAAGAGCATGCCCTGAGCCCTCCCTGTGCTCCTCTGCCCTCCAGGATGGCCCTGTCCAGCTCAGGGGCTCAGCTCTCCTGCAGGACAGCCCTCACATGCTCCTGGGCTGAGCCCATGGCAGGGGACCTGCCTTGGCAGCTGCTCAAAGCCTGCTCTGGCTCCAGATGTGCTCATCAAAGAGCTCCTGGCAGCTGGAGATGCCTCCAGGAGAGGCAGGGCTGGGTTTCTCCATGGAGTGGCACTCAGTGCCCAGGGCAGGACACAGATTTGTCACCCCACTGCTGCAGCCAGGAGCCTTTGGCACCATCAGCCCCAGCTATTCACTGGCTGCCACACTCCAGCCAACAAAGCAGCAGTGCCACGCTCCACAAAAGTTACAATTAATTATTTTTAGCACTGAAAGGGGGAGTCATGTGAATACTTGACAGCTTTCTCATTTACATCAATTTAAATAATTTATTAGAACCAGGCCCAAAAGCTAAGTTTTCTAAAAAAAAAAAATGTATTTGTTTCCCTACATCTGCTCAATAAAGCAATAACAGAGGCATTGTTGTTGTTGGCAGCTCCTCGAAGGAATAATTAAACATGGAAGAAGCTGCTTTTCAGGACTCATCCTCTCTTCACCTGGCTCCTCCTTGTGATCTGTCAAGCACCCAGCTGAAATTAATTCTAAAGGGGTACACAGAGCTCTATTGCACTAATTGCCAATTAAACAGGGAAATAAGGGTGAGTCTGACAGACTGAGATCCAGACCCACTCCAAAGCCAAGGCACATTCATAATGCCTCTTATTTTCAACTTTTCCTTATGCTCTCCAGTTTGCAACTTAAACATGAAGAACACTTCTCTCCACATCACTGCAAAGAAAGAAATAATCAAGTCCACCTTTTATCCCAGTACTTGTCCCAGCTTCCAAAATCTGCCAAGCAGCTCTGGGTCAGCAGGTCTGTGCTCACTGACTGATGTCATGTATCCAAAATAGCTCACCTTGATCAATGGAGCTCAGAAGGCTTTGGGCTGCAAAAGGCAGCCCCACATCCGTAGCTGTGAGGGCTCTCTAGTGAAACCATGACAAATTGTACTTTTATTTACATTAAAGTCTACTCCAGTGGTGCTCAGGTGATGACTTGATTGGCACTGTTGGTGCTTTTTGAGCAGCAGAGCCCTCTCCAAGCCCGAGGAGGTAAAGAGGTTATTCCTGCAGCTCTGCACCATCTGCTTTGATGTAGGTTTGCAATGGTACTGAGAGCAGATTGAAAAGTGTTGGAGATTTCATAAATGTAACAAATGATGGGCTTTAGTGTCCTGGAGTTGGAGTATCCATGACAACTCTGCTGTGCCAAGGGACTTCCAGTCATAAACTGAGAAAGTCACTTAAAGCCTGGTTTTGTAAGATGCAGCAAGAGCCTGCTGGAATTTTTCTCTTAATCCCTAAACACTTCCCTGCCTCCAGCTGTAATGGGAGACAACATCCTTAGCTGTAGGGTTCCTCATTTCAGCTGGACTCAAGAGCAGTTACAGCTTAAAGAAGATCTACCTAGAAAATTATTCCCAGAAGGAAGCCCCAGTAATCCACTTCATTTCAAAACCCAAAAATACAAACCCCCCCACGTAAATCTGTTTCCAGTGTAGCATCTGAAGAGTTTACCCAGAACAGAGCCCCAGGGGACTAAAACCTGATTATCCTAAGCATGGCACATCCCACCTAAGCCCATCAACACACAGTCCCCCAGTGCTGTTTAGAAACCCTTCTTTTCTGGCCAAGTCCAGGGCTAGGGCATAGCTGCTGTTTTCCATTCAGTCAATTCTTTCCCTGAAGAATTACTCTTTATTCCGTCTCGTTAGATGATGAACATTTAGAGGCACATTTGAAAGCACTTCTCTTCCAAATGCTCAGTGACACAAGCATAGGTCAGATGACAACTTTACAACTTTGATCCATCACTAATTCTGTTTTCCAGAGTGATCTCAGAGCACAAGGCTCTGCCCCAGCCAACTCCAGCTGCTGCTGCTGCTTGTTGCTCTCAAAGAATGAACAGAAGTGGCCTCTTCCCCTCCTGTTTCCCAACAGTGAACATTAAAGGGTAGCACACAGCCCATTTCTTTTCTGTGATTAACTGATTTGACCACATACATTATTCATGAGCACTTGAGGTTTTCATTGTAAAACTCTGACCCTTATGTGGTGTAGGACTGTCAGCTGTCTTGGAGATTCAATGCTAGACTGTTCAGGATTCCCAGTTTCCAAGCCCCTAACTCATCATTGAAGTGTTTGCTAAATCCAACACTACAGTGAAGCCTGTGGAACCAAGTGTTCACATCCTAAATTTAGACATTGCACAGGTACTCTGAGGTTCAGGCAGAGGATCCAGTGCCTCAGAGATACAGGTTTTCCAGGATTTTACTAAAAGGCTCCTGACAGCTCCATGTCCTACTGGCCTGACCCTCACTCCATGCCTTGCACACACAAAAGGCCACAGAGCCCTGAGGAGTGTCCAGCTCTGCTCACCCAACAGCAACACTCCTTCAATAGGGACCAAGAGAATTCATCTGGGGAGACACAAAATGATTCTGGGCAGGAATCTGGAAGAAATGCACAGGCTGGCAGGGAGCACAGAGGGTCACTGGTGCCACCTCCCTGCTGAGGCAGGGCCATCCCAGAGCACAGGGCACA
>JAOTQP010000828.1:1415800-1432751 GCA_026413545.1 Cichladusa arquata
AGGAGAGGAGAGGAGAGGAGAGGAGAGGAGAGGAGAGGAGAGGAGAGGAGAGACATGGTCTGGCATTTCACTGCCCACAGGAGCTGACTCCCCAGCCTCCACCTCACTCTGTATTCTCCTCAGAGCCCTGCACATGTTGGGTTCTCTTGCACTCTGTGAAAAGCACAGTGCAGCACTAGGGAAGTGTCTGTTCTGTGCAGAAGTTCACCAAGTTTTCCTCTTGACCCAGATCCTGGAGCCATTTAAGTTTCCAGTTCTCATGAGCTGAAATTCTACATTCTTGTTCATGTACTTTCTTTTGACTGTTTAAAAAAACAACAAACCCAACATATCACATGCAGCAAACTACTCTCCCTTTCACATACCCATCCCACGACCTCTGGAATGCAGCTTTCTCCAGAACAGTCAGGAAGAGCTCCCCAGATTTATTTTACCATATGAATTCTCTCAAAATGTTCTTGCTAAGCAATGAAGAAAACAGTTTTACACTTGGAAAGTAAAGGTAAGTGTCAGATGGTGGCAAAAAGCAGGAGAGTGAAAAAAAGCACCGCTCCCAACAATATTCAGCAGTGTCCTTAGGGGTTTTGGAAAGCAAACTTGGCAACAAGAGCAACACTGAAAGGACTATCACTCAATAGCTGACTGAAATAAATGTTGGTTTCTGCTACTATGAGCCAGCTGGGTTTATCCTTGTCAGGAATATCACACATGGTTGGCTCACAGTCTATTACAGAGGGGCAATGATTCAAACCAGGACTCTCAGGGGCCAGCCTGTGCCATCTGTAACACCAAGTGCCATATATGAGAGTTGCTCTGCAGATGTGTAATTAACATGAAAAATTAGTTTCCAAGCAAAATACCACTGTTAAAACATCTCAGTTCCTTTTCCTTATGTAAATATGGAGTTTGGCTTCATTATACACCAGTACTACAGAAAGTTGTCCCCAAAAATCCATCCTCTTCCCTCCATTCAGAAACAAATAGCTCAGCCCTCAGTAGAAGTGAGCATCTCAATTCATCATGGTTTCAATTCCTTCGTACCAGTTTAAGATGGCAGAAAAGGGGAGAGGTTCAGAGAGGTAAAAAAGAGCTCTCCCTTTTCCTGCTGGTTCATTCCCAAGCCCAGGAGAAGCCAGCACTGGTGGGAGGGGTGAGTTGTGCTGCTCTGTGGCACTGCACTTTGAGCCAGGGTGTCTTGGGCAGTCCTGGAGCTCTCCTCACCCTCCCTCACTGCTCTGGGAGCTTTGGCTCAACCTGCCCAAGCCAAACAGCTCAGCTGGGGGTCCTGCACACCCTCTGTGGGGCTGCTCTTTTAGGGCATCTCTGGCTGTGTCTCGTGTCTCTATGCAGCCCATCTGCACGAGGAACTCCTTCCCAGAGACATCAGGAGGTGGAAATTCCTTCCACTGAGCTGTACCAGGATTTGCTTTCCAGTCCTGGCCAGCACCTTCTGCAGCTGGAGCTGGGTCTTGACCCGCCTGTAGCTGCCTGACAACTCTGCCAAGCACAGACCCAGACTGGCAGGCCCATTTCCACTGGAATCAACCCCAGTGCCCACCCACCTCCCCAGGCTCATGGCCTGGCTATCAGCTTCAGTTTGACCTTCCAGGAAAGAGCCCAGAGCAAATGCCTGCTGAGCCACATCTCAGGATGTCACCATGGAGACAGACCAGTGAGGCTGAAACTCTGGTCAGGCCAGCAACCAGCATCTCCCTACTGCAATTCCCATTTCCCAGCCCTGGCAAAGGTGCCTGCACCCTTTCACAAAGCTGCTGCAAAGTCACAGCTGTGTGCTTGACACCTGTTTGAGGAGTGGACTCACTCACAGGTGAGACTTACCCAAAACAGCACAAAGAGAATAAATTCCAGGAGCAGAGATGGTATTATGCCTGCCTTCTACCACCCAGCAACCTGGAATCTGAGGCTCTTGTATTAAATGTAGAAGGAAAATTTCAATGCAACATTTAAATTTACAAGATTTTCCTCTCAAAAGTACTGAAGTATTGTGATCTCAAGTGTTATTTCTGATGAAAAGATATTATCACCATTATTGTCATTATGCAATATTTTCATTGTGGAAAAATGGTTTCTCTTCCAATCTCTATTTAAAGCATTAAAGTGCCACCTTTCTGTTTACTGCATGAAAATTATTTGTGTGGTTTTTTAAGTGTGGAAGAAGCAAAAGCGAGCTAGCAGTAACCAAGGTACTTCTAAAATAAACACAGACCTTCACAAAGTGCCCTACAGTCACAGACAGGATGTTCCCTGTAACATTATTTCCACCTTCATGCCACCTACCAGACTTCATTTATTATTGTACCCCCTGGAAGAACCAAGTTTATACACAGTTACACACAGTTATACACCCAGAGTCAGGGAAAGAGAAAGAGGGAAAAAAACACACAGAGAAGTATGACCAGGAGAAATGAGATCAGCAGCTCTGAGTATTAAAAGGGCAAGAAATATGAAAGCAGAGAAACCACTGATCCTGCTGACACTCTTTTCCAGATTAAGCATATCTGGCACATCTGACTCTTATTGTCAACTGGAATAAGGAGATATAAAAGGAAAGCAGATACGACACATTTGTGCTATTGCACAAACCAAGGGAAGGTTTTATCTGCTGCTGGGGTGAAGACAGAACACTTCCTTCTTCGTGATCACTATGAGGACTTCACATTGCCTAAATCCTCTGATAACATCAGAACCTGTTTGGGGGGGGCTCAGAAATTATCTACTTGCAGGTAAGTAATTTGATCCAGGAGAGCAGGCAGCTAATCAGCCTGGAGTCACTGGCACATCAGCTCCTGTACTGAAATCACTTGTTTTTAACTGGCTTCTGACTGGCATATTCCATTGCTTCAAAAACACTCAGCCTACGCCTCAGACACACACAGGTAGCTACAAGGGTTCCCTTACAGACTTCTTGAATACATTTAGGACCTTTAACAGGAACTTGTAACAATGGATTCAGGAGACTAAAAACAACAACAACAACAACAACAACAATAATAATAATAATAATACACCCCTAAAACCTAGATTTTCCCACTCAACACCACTGGACGACAATAACAGTGCTGACACAATCACCTCCCACACTGCCTTGCTTTCCCAAGGCACAAAACCTGCCTTCCTCACTCTTTTGCCCAGACCAAAACCAATGAGCAAACAGGCTAAAAAGCTCCAGACCTGCTGTGCTCCCTGTG
Organism: Cichladusa arquata; assembly: GCA_026413545.1. Classification (NCBI taxonomy): domain Eukaryota; kingdom Metazoa; phylum Chordata; class Aves; order Passeriformes; family Muscicapidae; genus Cichladusa; species Cichladusa arquata. The sequence continues at coordinate 1,419,010 of JAOTQP010000828.1, forward strand.
TTCCTTGGCAGTGTGGTGAACCATGAGAGCATCAGTGCTGTAAACACCAGTCTGGAATGGCCTGAGATGGCAGGAACAGGCAGAGGTGACAGCACCACCACCCCCAGCTGTGTCAGTCAGAGGCTGGCACAGACCCCAGTGCTTCACCAGGCTGACAAGCCAGCACTCCAGTCCCATTCCTGGTTCAGCTATTAGGTGACGACAGGCTAATGGGGAGAATTTATACCAATTCCTGTGTAAGTGCTTTTAGATTCACAGAGAGATAAAAGCTGAGAAATTATTAGCACTAGAAGAGATGGATGATCTTTGAATTGCACTGTTTTTCGCCTCAGTCTGTGTCCTTATAAAACTTCCCATATGCTAAAAGAAAGTCTTGGCCCTCCTGAGAGCAGCATCACCTCAGACAAGGTTCAGATTTCTGTGGCTTACCCTCCTCTTTAGTTCTCCTTCCAAACTCATCACTAAAGCACTCCAGCCTTATCTCAGCAAATTTACTTAAGCAATTTTGTCCTACATATTAAATTTTTAGAAAATTTATATTTTCCCTCTATAAAAGAGAACAGTAGCTTATAAAGATGCCAGACAGGCTCTGATAGCCCCAGTTGCTTCAGTAAAGTAACCAAACACATGATTCTAACCTGTAGTCACCTTTGAGGAAGTGACTGAAAGTTAAACAGGTCACGCTGAGCAATAGCAGAATGGTGATTAGATTTTCTCATTCTCAGGTCTTCTGAGCTTATCTCCTCCTCAGCAGAAAACCCTTCCTTACTTGTATCACACCCCAAAAAAACCAGCAAACAGGACATGTGTGTGATTCTGTGGGAGGCTTGCTTGAAAATCAGAAAGGAAATGAAATCAGGAAGCTCCTCATGCCCACCCAAGGCAGGGACAGGGTCACACACCCAGGAACAGGGGCCAGGTTTGAGCAGTGAGCACCAGCACCTTCTGCAGCAGGAGTGGGAACCATCTGGAGAGTCAGTAAAGCCAAAAAGGTCAGATGCCATCTCCATCACGTGTGGCACAGTGAGATCCAGGAGTGAGGAATTCTGAGTTTTGATCAGGATTTCAAAGCTGGTGCATACAAAATGTGCTCTACAGTGCTTCATGCCCCCCAGTCTTAGCTGGAAAGATCTCTCTCTCCTTGAGCACATTTGACATTGTGTATGAACTTGCTTTAACATGCATGGACCTGGAAGAAGAACAAGTTTCAGCTGTAATGGCTTAGAAATCTTTTGTGCACAGATATTGTCCCAAGAGCTTGGCAGCCCCTGGTCCCAGCTGCAGTTCTCAGCACAAACTCACTCTTGCACATACAGCAGCAGTGGCATCTTCAAGGCCTCAAAAAGAGAAATACAAATCAGGTTTATGTTGCCTCAGAGAGACCACAGAAACACAGGACCAAAAACTGCAGCTGTAAAGAGTGAATCCAGTGTCCCCATGTGCATCAAATAAATGTCACATTTAATGGCATAATGCCAAGGCTGATTTTTTTCATATCACTAATGACTATTCCACTAAGTAGCTGATTAGGAAACCACAGGAAAAGCAACTCTTGATATGGCCCTGGCCAGCACTGAGGCCTCAGTTCTTCCTGCAGATCCTTGGTGTTTAAGATCCACCCTGGATTAAAAGAAAAGGGAGAGACTCGTACTGCAATCAAGAACAACTCGAAGTAACTCAGAAAAATCCCTCAGAAGTGGAAAGAGCAAGCTCCTTGCAGATGGCAGAAAGGTTATGTAAAGACACCACACTGAGGCTTCAAGAGGTGAAGCTGTACCTCAAATAAAGAGCACCTGTATTAGTATTAGTCCAGCAGGCTGACTGTACAGCCACTACAAACCAGGTCAAAACATTTTGGAGGAGCAGCTTGTAAAAGCTGTAACATCTAATAATAAACCCTTTATGACAAATGGCTGAGGTAGTAGCCTGCTAGAGAATCTGCAGGGCCCAGGGATGATCAAGGGAGCAAAAATATCTTTCACACAAGAGGAGCCCACAATGAAAAAGATTGTATTTTTTTCCTTTTCAGTTGGAAGGTGTTAGTGCTAGAAGTAATTTTTCCCCCTCAATTCAGTGGGAGCTGGTGGCCCTGGAAGACCCACATGAATCTAAGTGCCAGTGGAAGAGTTTTAGCAAAGGTACGAAGCACTGAGTGCCAAATCACGAGCAGGGAACACAATTCAATCAAGAGTTTTCAATTCATTCAAACAAAAGAGCTGAACTTCTATATTTTGTGTTTGTTCAATATCTGATTTTGACCCCATGTTTAATCTTGAAGGGGAGTTTTTAACCTGACCTTTCTGGAGGGGCATAAATATAACCTCCTTGATTTATAACATATAAATGTTCACAAGGAAACACCCTTTTACAGTGTTTTGCTCTGTGCACTAAGAAAAGCAATGCACGAAATGACAAAGGCACAAAACTTTGTCCAGGTAACTTGCACAGGTCTTCACTGTGGGATAATTTCAGCTCCCAGCATTGTAGGATAAAGAAGCCAGGTGTGCCAATCCCTCCAAGAAGGCTAAGTAGGTATCTGGTAACTCCTTCATGGCATCTCTGAAAATCTAATATTCCTAACAAGTGGAGCAGTTTACAGAAAATGGTCGATTTTGAGTGGAGTTTTGACAAAACTCCAAAAGTTCACAGAGGTGCCCAGCTGGACATGGACAGACTGGATTTCTCTGACTCTCACTCACCCTAGTCTGGGCACTTTCTGAAATGGTTTGGGTGAACCATCCAGTGTAATAAGAGTCTCACCACTAGGTACAGACTGGTTTAGGATGGAAATGGAAATTTAACTTGAGCTCTGAATGAATTTGGTTGGGAGTTCTCTCATCCATGTCCCTGCTCAACACCTTTGATTTCAGCAAAATTATGTGGTCTTAGAAGATTGTGTGTCAGCTCCTTTGCTCCAATTTTGTTCCTGCACTCTGCACAGCCAAATCCTGTGCCTGATTCTCTTTGTCAAATGGTTGTAAAAGCACAAGTAACCAATATACAAGCAAAAAGTTATAGCTACCCCTGCCAGTGGAACATAAATTAACTCCATTATCCAGACTGTGTTATAAACAGGTACTGCAGCACTCAGGCTATTTAAAAAAGATGATATTTAATTATCTCACTGAGAGTTGTGAAGATAAATTCATGTCTGTAATTAACACTGACTGAAGACAGAGCCTGTCCCTGCGAGCACAGCCCCACAGGCACACCTGAGAGCACAGCAAAGGGGAACAATTCACAAGGCCCATGACTGCTGTCCATGGAATCATGGACTGGTGTGGGTGGGAAGGGACATCAGAGATCACCCCATTCACCCCCTCCATGGCAGGGACACCTCCCACTGTCCCAGGCTGCTCCCAGCCCTGTCCAGCCTGGCCTTGGGCACTGCCAGGGATCCAGGGGCAGCCACAGCTGCTCTGGGCACCCTGTGCCAGGGCTGCCCACCCCCACAGGGAAAAATTCCTTCCTAATATCCCATCTAAACCTGCTCTCCTTCAGTTTGATGCCATTCTCTTTGCCCCTTCCCTCCATGCCCTTTCTAAAGCCTCTCCAGCTCTCTTAGAGCCCTTCAGGTACTGAGCTGCCTCAAAGAGGTGACCCCAGAGCCTTCTCCTCTCCAGGATCCCAATTCTCTCAGTCTGTCTCCACAGCAGAGGGGCTCCAGCCCTCTGATCACCTCTGTGGCCTCCTCTGGACTCACTCTAATTGTACACATTCTTCATTTGAACTAAACCAGTTCACATGTGCTGGATAAAAGCAGATTTACCTTCTCTTATATTTTGATACCAGTGTGCCTTTCAACCCTGGGCATTTGAAGTAGCAAATCTGAATTTTGGGAACTAGGCTTGTATTATAAAACTTCCTGAGCTACTGTAACTTGTACCTAAGTTTTCAAATGATTTTCAAATGATACAGCTGAGAGCAAAACACATTCATCTTCACCTTGTCAGCTTGGAGGCTGTCAAGCAGAGCAGAATGGACACACTTCTCTTACATGCACAAGGACTTGGCTCACAATTAGAATTCATTTCCCAGTAAAATACATAAAAGCAAAGTTCCTTCAATAAAATACTTTCAGATCTCTAAAAGGTTGGAAGGCAGTTTAAATTCTCATGATGCAAGTGCACTTGAACTCAGTCCTTTCCATTCGACTCTGATCTATTTGCTTTTTTGCATTTCCCACAGGACTTAGCACTCCAATTTTCCCTTGATGTCTGCCATTCGTGAAAGCCCAAAGGAAATTATAAGAATAGCCTAATACAGATGAAAAATGAAGCAATCCATAGGCACTAAAATGGAAAATTGCATACATGTATATTACATTAACTACACAGAAATACATCTTCCTGGAGACTGTACAGTAATTGTTGCAAAAATAAATCACACCTGAAAAGGGCTTATTAATGTTATGGGAAATTATGTTGCTTTTAATGTAATTTTTACTGATGGTTTGCTAATTTACTTTTGAGTATGCTGTAATTAGTAGCCTTTGCAGCAATTTAGGTTAAAAAAAGAAATATCAGAGGCTATGTAGGTCAGCACCGACATTGTTTATGATTTTAAAATGGAAAAGAAATCCTGAGGGATTGCAAAGGCTGCTTTCCCAACAATTGTGGATTCCCAGATATGCAAACCCTTAATTATGAGAGGAGGGCAGAACTGGAGATACTAATTATTATTTCACTTCAGTATTGGGAAAGAGAGCAGAATACCCAAGACAGCATCAACATTTACCAAACAGATTTTGAGCAATTCTTAATTTGGTGGTTTTTGTCAGTGTTGTTTGACAGTACCACCAGAATGACAAACAATGGAGCACAAGACAAAGGTTATGACTGTCCCTGTTATTTTTTCACAGACAGAGGCACAAATCTGACCATTTATCCAAAGGTTCACATCCTCAGTTTACTTAAGAGAAAGCCTCTGTTGATTCATGGAGCCAAGGAGCCCCTCTGAGCAAACAGACACACATCCTACTTTTTCCATCCACAGCTCAGATGTGTGCCTGAGGCCTCAAAACAGGAGCTGCATCCCTGGATGATTCTCAGAGACACAAATTAATACACCAGATTTTATGAGCAATATATTCAGCTGCCTTCAGTCAAACCCAGAACTGCCTAATTTGTCCTTTTAAGCACAGCCCAAAGTGACAGTTTGAAGCATTACAGCAAACATGCACATGCCCTTCACTAATGAAGCAATAGGTTTTTAAGTCTCTATACAGGTATAATATGCTAATGTCAGATAGAAATGTATCATTATGAATAACATTATACTCTATTCACTTGATATGTCCTCAAACAGGATGTAACAATCTCTCAAGTTTCCCCTTGTCTGTATACTCGCTTAAGAAGGAGATTAATTTTCATGCTTGCTCACAAGCAAGTCACAGAGCCTATGCAATGAACATTATCCAGATACATCCAAAGAATGTCTGATTTTTAACCAAGGAAGCATCCTCTCCAGAGGCCTAAGAAACCCTTGTGGACAAGAAAAAACATGTGTAACTTCCTTAGTCTCCTAAAATATTTCTCCATACAGACACCAGAAAATGAATCTGGTGTGTTACAGTAAATTATTATATACCCTGTGGATACAGGGAAGTGATGTGTCTCCCTGGGGATTAAAGAGGAAGCAAAAGAAAATCATGTAAAGTTCTTAATCTTCAAGAGCACATAAACAGCAGTAGAATCATGGAATGTCCTGAGCTTGAAGGGACCCCCAAGGATCACCCAGCCCAGCTCCTGGCCCTGCACAGACACCCCAACAATCCCATCCTGTGCATCCCTGGCAGCTCCTGGAGCTCTGGCTGTGCCCATTCCCTGGGGAGCCTGGGCAGTGCCAGCACCTCTGGGGGAAGAACCTTCCCCTGATCTCCACCCTAATCCTCCCTTGATACACAGAAGGGTGTTTTGGTTTTTTGTTTGTTTTACAGACAGAGAAAACTCTACTGTGTTTTTCTACTTTCACCTTTCCTATTGAAACAGCAGCTTGAGACTCCCTCTAAAGCTCACCAATGATTTAAATGCACTTCCTGAGAAACCAGGAACACTGGAAAGGCTCACAAGTCCTACACACTATACCAAATGCTCCTGGCACCCAGGCCATGCAAAACCAACTTTCAGCCTAGAAGGGATCAAAAATTTACAGGCAACCCCAAAAAGCAAATGTGAAATTGAGCTGTATTCCCTAAACTCCACAGGAAATGTAAACATGGAAAGTTTCTATTTTCAGTTCATTTCATTTCTTTCAGGCTACCTGAACACACAGGGCACTCACCAAAGCCTCAGTGCTGTGCTGGTGTTTCAGGCAGGGCTGGGCACTGATGGAAATGGAATTGTGCTGTCTCTGGATGGGACTATCAAAAGCAGCTCTTGCTGAGTACCTGTTATCAAGGTATCTGCAAGCATGTAGCTCCAAGGGCTAAAACAAAAACCTTTGTTTAAGCACTGTTCCCTTTACCTCCAGGAAGGTAAATTGCTTTGAAGTTGAATCCACAGCGAGCACTACCATGGTCTGAGGAGATGCTGCACCAAGGAAAACCTCTGTTATGCAACTGCAGAATCAAAGAACAGTTCTCCCTGAATCACTAATACTCATTTTCCTTCTCTTGGGCTAATTATGCCCTCAGGGATACTCTTGAAAAGACACTGAACCTACACCCAAGGAAACCAGTTGGTGCAAAATAAATGAGAATCTTTTGACTACACTGCACTTGTTATTTTAGGGGGAATGATGCTAAGGGAAGAAGGGAATTGTTTTAGTCTTGTAGCCACAAAAGCCTTCCTGGTGTGTTATTTACAGGAAAATATTATATGACATAAAAAAAAAAACCAACACAGCTTCTCTTTTTCACAGCTGAGTGACCACTGAAGATTTTGGTGAGCAGCAGAGGAGGGAGAGCTGGGAGAGGCAGCTGGGATTTAAGGACTCAACAGTTTAAAGTCTTGGAAAGTGCAGATTTATGTGAGCAGATCCTACCAGTGGCTCCAATACTGGCACTACCATGAGAACTGCAGGAAGGGAGAAATGTGGACCCACTTATCCAGATAATGAATTCCTGTCCCTGGAGTGTCACAAGGACATTAGAGCTCCCTGGGGAGCCTTCTTTGAGCCAAAAGAATTGTGGTACTGGTTCCCTCCAGTACTGCTTTGTTTTCCAAATGGCCACTTTGTACAAAAGCTCACTTCCATTCACACCCAAACCCAAACCCAAACCAGCAGGGACTGGTGAGACTGAGCCTAGGGGAAATGCTCCAACCACCACACAGAGCACAGGGCCAGCACAGAGCACTGCCCCCATCCCCTGCTTTCTTTAGTAGTAACTAATAAAAAGAATAAATGAAAACAAAAGGCTGCCACCTTAAACACAAAATGAAGTAAAATATAAATAAAATACAGTCATATACATGACAAACAAAAACCAAGTAACTGCCACCACACCACAGCCTTCAGGACTGAGGCTAAAAAGATGGATTGGTCCAAGGCTTGCACTGGTCCCAGCCAGCAGCAGCTCCCTGAGGCCATGAGAAGGCAAAGTCACTCCTTACACCACACAGTTAAAGAATGACTCTCTGCTTCCCAGCTGTGTCAAAGCTGATGCAAACCCAGTGACCAAAGCTGGTGGCCACAGGCTGGGCAGAGCATTCCAGGCACTGCAAAGCTCAGGCCAAAGAGCAGCCAAGGCCTGGCAGCAGCAGGGCTGGGGTGCACAGCTGGACTCACCCAGAACATGCCAGACTCCAAAGCTCAGCTCTCAGTGACACAGGGCAGTCCCAGGAGCTTCAGTGGGGAATCCCCAGCCCTGGAAGCTGAATAAACTTGAGGATGTGGCACTTGAGGCCATGGTCTACTGCTGAGCATGGGGGTGGTGTTGTGCTGGTGTTTGAACTTGATGATCTTAAAAACCTTTTCCAACCATAGGCCATCATAACACTGATTTAGCAGCAAACCAAGCACACTCCACCCCAAGAGAGAAAAGAAATCAGACTGAACTCCCTTTAGTCTCCATGTGAGCAGCAAAAGGAAGCTCCCATCAGCCTCCTCCTGGCTCTGCCACTCCCAGCTGAGACTCCTGAACTGCAAGGCTCAGTCTGCCTCTCCTCATGCTGCTCCTTTGTTTTAAAAAAAGACATTAAATCCACTCCAGCTGCTCTCATTGGAGAGCTGCTGATCTAAACATCTAGTGGATGGCTAAAATTAGTTTGAACTACTTCCTTTTCTGGAAACAGTGTTTCAGCAACAAATCAGAGTTTGAAACTGAGATAAAAGCAAAGGACTAAGATGCAAAACAGATGCAAAGCTGATCTTTAAATATTCTCTGACAAACCTACACTGTGGGAGCTGCAGAGTGTGGGACCATTGGCACCTCTCCCAAGCTGCCCCAGCAGGTACATCAAACCCTGGGAGCTCCAGGCACTGCATGAGGAGCCCAGGAGCCAGCAGAGTGTCCTGGGGGCATCAGGAAGAGGAATCCCAGCAAGTCAGGGAGTGATCCTGCCCCTCTGCTCAGCCCAGGTGAGGCAGTGCTGTGCCCAGTTCTGGGCTCCACAGCTCAAGAAAGACCAGGAGCTACCAGAGAGGGTCCAGTGGAAGCCACAAGGATGATTTGGGACCTGAAGCATCTCCCTGGTCAGGAGAGGCTGTGGGAGCTGGGCCTGGTCAGTCTGGAGAAGGGAAGGGAAGGCTGACAGGGATCCCATCAATCCATAAAATATCCTCAGGTGGTACCAGAGGATGGTGCCAGGCTCTGTTCAGTGCCATCAGTGACAGGATGAGGAGCAATGGCCATGAACTAAACCACCACAAATTCCACCTCCCCATGAGGAAGAGCCCCTTCCCCCAGAGTGGCAGAGCTCTGGAACAGCTGCCCAGGGCAGGCCCCTCTGTGGCCACACCCCAAACCCCCTCAGACACACTCCTGTGCCACCTGCCCCGGGGGGACCCTGCCTTGGGCTGGCTGATCTCCAGAGGCCCTTCCAGCCCCAGCCATTCTGTGTGTCCTGCCATGAGGCCCAGGGCAGCCCCTTCCCAACTGCTCTGCCCAAAGCCAGCACCAAGACTCTGAGCTGTGCCCCAGCTGCTCTGGGCAGAGCCTCACCTTGTTTTGTGAGTGCCTCCCTCAGGGCTGGGGTGATCATCTCTCTCCTCTCAGCCTCTTCCTTCCTCCCAGCTCCAGCAGCTCCTTCCTGCAGCTCCTGCTCTCTCTGTTGAAGACAGGGAATGAATTACAGCCAGTTAGAGCCAGGCATCACCCCAAACACCTGCTGGACCAAACTCAGCCAAGTGCCACACAGTTCCTGCTTCCCTGCCATCCTGCATCTCATCCCTCTTCCCATCAGGCATTTAAGACAGTAATCTGGAAAAGGAACACCCCAGCACACCAGATCTGTCCCACTGACACAGCAATAAAATTCCCAAGGATATTTTAACAATCAGGGTGTGAAATCTCATCCAAGAGTGACTCCAGGTTTTTAGCCCAAAATGTTTCATGAGTGCACAATAACCAAACCAATGTGTACCTTGAGTGCCACTTCTTGGGAGAGCTCAAGGGTTCAGAGAACAGAGGAGCCCTGAAGCAGCAGCACCTGCACCACCAAAATTCAGCCACAGCAAAGGCCTGCAGGAAAAGGCTGATCCTCCTGCCCCCTCCAGCAGCAGCCCATGGAAGTCTGGCCTCAAGCTGCTTCCACACACAGCTGAGCCCTGGGCAGGAGTTCCAGATACCAGAATAAAGTCATAGGCAGGAGAAGCAAACCCTGGCACGGAACAAGTGGTGACTCCCCTGCTGTGTGAGTGTCACAGCTGAGACTTTATGGGTATTTATTGTTTCATGTCTGCACAAAGAAGCATCAAAGTGGAAATAATTACTTGGATATTTCATGCAACTTGTAATCTGTCAGTCCTTTATGGCTTTTATTGAAGGAGTTATGGATAAACAACAAACAAAAACCAGCAGAGGACATTTTGTCTTGACAACACTGAGGCTATTTCACATCCAAGCCTCTTTTGTGCCAAAGCCATGGAAAAGTTAATGGAAATGCTTCCAGTTTGAGTCTCTGCACCAACTGTCAGCATCACTAAGGAAACCAGTGCTCCTGACTCGCCAAACTGCTCATCAAAAACAGGGAGAGGAGTCTGACTGCTCCTGCACATAAACAGACTGCTTCTGCACCTGAGCAACTGCTCAGAAAATAAAAGATGTCTCCAAAGAAAAATAAATTTAAATAGTAAAACCCACACACAGCGAGGTTCAAGGACAAAACAGAGCTCCTAATTAACACTTAGAAGGAAACAGAAGAGTAAAACATTTAGGGACAGAGATTATTACCTTCCCTACTTGTTTTGGATAAAACTCTGCTCACAGTTTCAGGGATATTGTTCAGAAATGTATTTTTCAACAATCAGTACCACAACATGGTCCTTTCTGAAGGAGAAAGCTGTATCCACCTTCTGCTTCCTTCCACTCAGCTTCCTGAGCCTTTAGGCAAGACTCCATTGGTTTCTGTAACACATCAAAACTCCCCTGGAAGCCTACACCTAATAATTAATTGTCATTTAGTTGGTTTTAAAGCTCATTTCTTAAGCCTTGATCTTAATTTATCAGCAAGACTCTTCAACAGTAAAATATTAATATTGCTGGGAAAGCTTCATGCATAAGAAAGGAAGGAGATAATACACAGAAACTTCATCTTCCAAGTGTTAAATAAGGACTTGTCCTGCCACAAGCCACCACTTAACTCAGGCCTCAGGCAAGGCTCCAGCTTAGCACAGACTGAGGCCCTGCCCATGGCAGGGGAGTGGAACCAGAGGAGTTTTAGGGTCCCTTCCCACCCAAATCACTCCCTGCTCCTGTGATTTGGGAGCCCCCTCAAAGTCCTGAGCAGGACTTAAACGTGGACACCTCCTGGCCTTAGCTCTGCCATCTCAGGCCAGGTCAATCTTCCCAGAAGAACTAAATCTCTACTGTGGAGCACATCCTAATATTAAAAATGAGACCCAATCCAAGAGAGCCTCCAAACACAGACAAAGTCCTTCTGCATGGAAAACATTTGCATTTCTACCTCTCTGTCACTGCAGCACCTGAGGAAAGCACCTCAATAGAACAACATCCCATTCCTTCCTGGCAGGGCAGAAATAGAGCTCAATGATCATCTTCCCTCCACAGAGGGGATCACAGTTCTCCCTGCCCACACCCTGATGTGAGAGGCTGGAAACAAAACCATGCTTTGTTTTTCCTTGCCCTGCAATAACTGAGCTGTTCACTTTGGCAGGGGATTGGCTGCACATACTCCTGGTGGGAAATGGAATTCACTGCACAGGGATTTTTACTTATTTACTTAATAAACTGCTATTGAGGGTTGGAGTGGAGGGGAAAAAAGTTAACTTTACACAGAGCAAACTTCTCCAGTTGTGGTGATTTAGTAGAAAGCCCAGCAGTAAATCCAAGGCAAATCACTGTCTTTCCATAACAAATCAAGCAAGCAGTGACAAGAGTCAGCTTTTCAGCCCTTGAAATACTTCACTTCAGCCAAAAACTGGTGGTGCAGTTCACAAAGGAGTGAGCCCAGAGATGAGGAAAACCTCTGGATATACCCAACTCCTTGGAAGGCTCAGCACAGCTCCACTGCAGGCTGGAGGAGTTTGGTTCTGAATAAAGGCAGATGAAGCTCAGGTATGAGGGGAAAAGGCAGCTGAGGGGGAAAGGAATCCCCTCCCTTTCTCTCTCACACAGGCAGCACAACAGGCAGAGGCAACACATTCCCAAGGCAAGGCAAACACAACTTCCATGGACCAAGAGCCCTTGACACGAGTGAGGGCCTCAGCATTCCCTGCCCCAGGACAAATCCCAGTGCCAGTGTTTCAAAGGGCTTCCTCCAAATCTGCCTTCCAAACTCAGCCCCAGCCACCCCCAAAGGTGCCCACCAGGATGTGCTCCTACCACTGCCCTCCTCTCTGAAATGCCCTCTCCAGGATGTCCAGGTGCCTGACAGCTCCCTGTGTTTCCCACTTATCCATCAAACACTCTTCAAACTGATTGTGCAGGGGAGAGAAAAATAAAAAAGGCACCAAAACTCCACACAAAGGTTGGGAAAGCCTAGGAAGAGAAGGTTGTGTGGAGATCTCCCAGCACCTTCCAGGGTCTGGAGGGGACACTGGGAAGCCAGAGAGGATCCCTGCATCAGGAACTGGAGTACCATGACAGGCAGTAACAGGTTCACTCTGACAGAGGGGAAATTAGAGTTAGATATTAAGGAGAAATTTTTTTCTGTGAGGGTGGGGAGGCCCTGGCACAGGGTGCCCAGAGCAGCTGTGGCTGCCCCTGGATCCCTGGAAGTGTCCAGGGCCAGGCTGGGCAGGGCTTGGAGCAGCCTGGGACAGTGGAAGGTGTCCCTGGCCATGGAACAAAATGAGCTTTAAGGTCCCTTCAAACCCAAGCCATTCTATGATTCCCTAAATTAACTTAATTTAGCACTTTTAGCCTCGTGGCTTTATTTACTGATGTGCCATGGCAGGGAGAAAAAAAGCTCCCCCAAAAGCTTTTACTCTCAGAAAAAAATTTACACCCAATTATGACTCAACTTCTTTCCTGCTTAACCTCCCAGTGGTCAGACAAAGGGAACCCCTGGCCTTGCCACGATTTACAGCCTCATCCATCTACAGGCTCCAGGATCTTTTCCCAAATGAAAAGCACAAGCATTAAGCAAACAGGAACACACCAGGGCTGGAGCCAGTAAGAACAGAACAGCACTGAGGGAAGGCTGGCCAGGCTGTCAGGAAAACTGCCTGGCAGCAAGAAGGATTAGCAACACTTCCCCAGGAGCTGGGGAATGAACTGTTAAAGTTCATGAATTATATGAAGGAGAGTTAAAGTTCACAGAGCAGAGCTCTGGAAGCAATGCCCCTGGGGCAGCAGGACAGCCAGCAATGCTGGCAGCTCCTCCCCCTGCTCAGCCTCATCTGGCAGGGGCACCACTGACAGAAGCCACGTGGAGATTTGGGGAGCTGATGGGACACCAGGCTGCCCACAGGAATGGTGCTCCTTTCCTTACAAAACAACCTGCCTGGAAGGCTGAAACACATGGGAAAAAGGGGACAGTCCACAAAGACACCCCTGAAGACAAGCACAGGAGCTGAGGGTGCACTGTGGGGACTGTCCTCCTGCAGGAGCACAGCTGTGGCTGTCACAATTCAGCTGTGACAGGCAGAGACAGAGCTGCAATTTGCTGAGCCCAGGGATGAACACCCTGTCAATCCCACAGCACCCTGGCCCTCGCTGCTGTCAGTCCCCAGCAGAGACAGCCAGGAGCTCCTGCAGCAGAGAGAACAGAGCACTCAGAGTGAGTGAGCTGTGAACCAGCAAACAGCCCAACAGACAGAAAATCTTATTAAAAACAGCTGCCAGAGCCTATGTAATCACAGGCTACACACCCACCCCAGCACTGCCCAATGAAGCACAAAGAGCTGAGGGCAGCACAAGGACCTGAGATGGGAACAGGGCAATGCAGCACATGGCCATGATTAAAACATCAGCCTGGGGCAGAAGGGAAAATTGGGGCAAGTGCTCTCAAAAAGTGGCCCAAAAGTCACAGAATCATGGAATGGATTGGGAAGGACTCTAAAGCTCACCCTATTCCACCCCTGCCATGGGCAGGGACACCCCCCACTGTCCCAGGCTGCTCCCAGCCCTGTCCAGCCTGGCCTTGGGCACTGCCAGGGATCCAGGGGCAGCCACAGCT
>JAOTQP010000828.1:1437706-1448424 GCA_026413545.1 Cichladusa arquata
GGGGGCCCTTGTGGCTCTGCACAACTCCCTGACAGGAGGGGACAGCCGGGGGGGTCGGGCTCTGCTCCAGGGAACAGGGACAGGAGGAGAGGGAACGGCCTCAGGCTGGGCCAGGGGGCTTTAGATTTGGATATTGGGAAAAAACATCTTCATGTAAATGTTGGTCAAGCACTGGCAGGGGCTGCCAGGGCAGGGGTGGAGTCCCCATCCCTGGAGGGGTTTAACAGCCCTGTGGATGTGGCATTTGGGGATATGGCTTAGTGATGTCCTTGGCAGTGTTAAGAGAATGGTTTGACTTGATGATCTTAAAGGTCCCTTCCACCCTAGATGATTTCATTCTATGAATTCCCCCAATTTCATTGTGACTGCACACATACCAAAGTTAAGTATTTGCAGAATCTGGACTTTCCACAAACAACTTAATCACTTTAATGCCTCTGTGATGTGCTGTGTGCACCCTTGAACAAGGAGTAAGAGACACTCATTTGTACATTCTGATGCAAGTCTGCATTTTTTGTTGTTTGTAATCAGCTATTTTATTGGATTTTTAAATTTGGCAATACAATACATTCATATCTATACAATATCCTGTCCCAGCCCTCTAAGGCTTCCATTCCAGCCTAATTTAAAACAGCTCTTGTTCCTAGACATTGAGCTAAGAGCAAGGACAAAACCAAATGCTAATGAACCAGTCTCCACTTATCACCAGGGGAGCCCTGGGCTGCTCCAGTGAATTGGAATCCTGTTCCCTTGCAAAGGTCACTCAGAGCCTTGACTCTCCCATGACCACCCAGGAGTGGCTGCTCCCCTTCGAGCTGGGATTGCAGCTCTGTTATTTCAGGGATGGGAAGGGATGGAATTACAATCTCGTCACTTCTGTGCTCTACTCCTGCCTGATTGATTAACACAATTCAATTTCATGCTAATCATCCCAAGTCCTTCCTACCATGTAGTAGGAGCAAGTCCTACAGAGCACAGAGAGCTACCAAAGCCACGTTGTTTCAGAAATTCTTGCAGCATTATTCACTGTAAGGCTCTGCTGTTCCTCCCTGGCAGGCTCATTTCCATCTCCACTGCTGTCTCAGACACAGCTACTCCAACCTGGCTGCAGACAGAGCAGAAGGAAAATTCCCCACTGTAGGAGATACTGTGCAGAGGATAGATAACCCACCAGCAGGAACAGTCTGTCCTTCATACACAGTGGCTGTGGCTGAACGCCTAAATTCTGGAAAAGCACAATCCAGGACTTTCTTTAATTTGGACTGGGTTATTCCAGAACAAGCACTGCATCACCTGGGTGCCTCTAACACTGCAAGAAACCAGGGGTCTCCTCTGCAGAGAGCAGAGCTGGGGGCAATGGATGGGGAAGAAGAGATATGAAGTTCAGCAGGGCTACAGTAGGTTGGCAAAAATAGTTCAAAAAGTAAAGCACAGCATCCTCCAAGCCTGGTTACACTTGGGCCCAGGGACAGTTGGGAAGTTACTGAGAAATTTAGAGATGTTCTTATTGCCAGGCCTGGCTGGGGGAGGAAGGCAGGGGACAGAAGAACCCAGGACAGATTGTGGCTGCTGAGCACTGGCCAAGCCAATCCTGCCTCCCTGCAGCCCCTGGCTGCTCTGTTCTCCCTCCTTCTCAGAGCCTGCAGGTGGTTCATGCCTCCCCTCACCTTGACTTCTAATCTCTTCTTTCAGCCAAGGGTTTTTGCAAGAGGAACAGCACTATAACAGCTTAGTCTGCCCAGGACCCTCCTCCTCCTCCCTGCTTTGAGCTGGACAGGGACCACCCATTCCTCAGGGATGTTGGGAACCTCTGCCTGGGCATTCTGGGGAGCAAAAGCTCCACATCAGTTCTCTGGTAGGACCAAAGTTCAGAACTCCTACATGGCTGGCACTCAACACTCCCTCAGCAAGCCTTGACATTTTGATATATCAGCCTCAGCCAAGGAAAAACACAGAATATCTCTACACCTTTCTGTAAATTGTCTTTAACTAGAGGTACTTTTAAATTAGAGTCTTACAGATTATTCCAGGTGATCACCTGGAAAGAAAAAAAAAATAAACAGTTGACACACTTTTCACAAGGCAAAAACATTCAAAAAATTATGAGCATAATTAATTTGAACATAATATTAAGCCAAGAGATTTGCTTCAAAGACAGCTGTTAAAAGCAAACCACTCCCAACAGATCCCAGTGGCTGCTTTGCACTGTGCCACCAAGATTCTTGGGAGAAGGCCTGAGCAACATGGGAGGGCTTAAATCCTCTTTGTCAAACTGCACCAACAGCCATTTAATGCTCTGCTGCTGCCCTGCCTGCTCCTGCTTACCTGAGGGAACAGTGAGAAGCTTTTCTTCAATGATTTATTCAATAAAGATCACTACATTAATCAGATAAATCATTCACAATATTATTTGTCAACTTTTGCTGCTCACATTGCAAGGAAAAAATTGAGCTCCTGAGAATGTTACAGACAAAAAGGTTGTGCCTACAAAAAAAGCTTTGCCAAATCTTAAGCAGACTATTATTCAGCAAGCCCCATGCCCAAAGAGCTCCTCCTGCCCAGAGAAAGGCCAGCACAGAGACAAAATAGAGGTTTGCTTTCCAGCATCAAAATGGGGAGAAAATACATATATTTATCTTAAAGGTCGGTTCAGTCATTGAGGGGTTGCCTAGCAACACTTCCTAGCAACACCACTGCAGGAAAACCACGAGAGCACTCTCCTACAAGTCAATTAGAAATGGTAATTTGTATGGGAAGATCCCACAGTCCGTTCCAATTACAAACAACAATGCTTTCCTCATTGCAATTCTTTTTTAATTAGAAGCTTCGTAAATTCATCCCTCTCTCCATTTTGCTCTGCTTTTCTTTACTTCTGCTTTCCAGACACCAAAACTTTACAGCAGCAAGGCAACACAGACAGCATTAGGAGCAACACCTAAAAGGATGAAACAAGCCATTCATCTCCATCTCCAAATCAATGATGGGCTTCTTCTCTTTGCAAAAGCAGCTCCAGAGACACAGCTGGCTCTTCAGTCCCTTCACATGTGGGGCACTGTCAGAGTCCTACACGAGCTGGAATTCGCGTGCTGAGCTTCCCAAAGTTCACACAGCCATGGCTGGGAGCTCCTCCTCAGCTCCTGGAGCACAATACAATTAGGGCATGTGGGATTGCATCAGCAAATCACTTTTCTGTGCTGCAGCCTGTAAGCAATAGCAGCAGATAAGAATGGCTTAGGCTTTAAAAAAAAAGTAATTAAAGTGCTTGGTAATTTCATGTAATTTAATGCAATGTGTTCCAAAATGAGATTTGAAAACTAAAAAGCCAGGCAAAGCCTTGAGATGAGAATGATCACCTATTTAAAGCCTTCCACACTTGAATCTGTCAATCTCAGCAATGAAATTAAATGAAAAGAAAGAGGAAAGAAGAAAGTGATCCTGTGTGGGTTGGTGGCTGAACAGGGTTTAAACAGTCTCATTCACTGATGTCTCCAATATACAGTAATGACAAAAAAAAGATTTCCTGCAGTCAAATGACCATAATTTTCTACTTGTTTACTCTTTCCAGAGCAAAAAAGCTATCTTCTACTTAATTGCTTGCAAAAACTATTGTGTGCTTTCATTAGGCTTTTTTCCTACACACCCCCTCCTTTATATAACTTGTCGCTAATTTGAGGGAGTGAGATCACAGAATCCCAGAATGGTTTGGTTTGGAAGAGACCTTAAA
Organism: Cichladusa arquata; assembly: GCA_026413545.1. Lineage (NCBI taxonomy): Eukaryota > Metazoa > Chordata > Aves > Passeriformes > Muscicapidae > Cichladusa > Cichladusa arquata. The sequence continues at coordinate 1,441,431 of JAOTQP010000828.1, forward strand.
ACTCATCTCATTCCAACCTCCCTGCCATGGGCAGGAACACCTTCCACCAAACCAGGTTGCTCAGGGATGTTTTCTTCAAACTTTGAGAGAGGTAAGGTTCACACAGACCTCACCCATAAACCACAAACTCACAAAACCTTGAAGAATGAGAGGGGTCCCTTCACAGTCTTAGATCCTGAACTGTTTTCCCAGCACTGCTCTCCACAGTGAACAGCACCACTGATCTTCATGTGGCCTGGGATGCCCTCACAATGCAGCACCAGTCACCACAAGTGTGGACTGCCACTGCTCAAAATCCAGTTTGGGAAGGGGAAACAGCTGAGGCTCAGGGCCAGCAGGTAGCACAATAAAGGTGCATGGTTAATTTTTAAGGTTTGAACTCCTGGAGCATTAAGCAAGGGGGCAGAAAGAACTTAGCCCTTCCTCATCTGTCCCCCTGCCTCAGACAGGGTCAGCTGGGATCCCTACCATTCCCAAAAGGTGTTTACCCAATGTAAACAGCCATCAGTGATGAAGATGCTGCTACCTCCAAAGACAAATCACTTCAGGGCTTCATTAACTTGGCCATTAACAGAAAAGCTTTCTCATATTTTAAGTCCTTTGACGTTGCTCAAGACTCTCTTAAAAATCCCCAAAATCTAATTCTTTCAAGAGATTTTGCATGGCACACAGGACACCTGCCAAAACAGTTTCTTTTCACAAAGGAATGCCTGCTTTTCCCAGTTTCCAAGCCCTGGTGCATGTGTGCAATTGGGAGCTGTTTCCTCCTCGTGGGACACAGGGTGGGCTGGTGTCCAGGGCTGTTTTCTGGTCATCCTTCTACAAGGGACACCCACAGCTACCAACATTTCCCACAAGGTCCAACTGCCTGGCAGGGGCTAACTCAGCTGGGAAACACAACAGGCACATCTGGAAGTATCTGACTTCAAGCTGAGAAGTGACATTACACCTCCAGCAGCATCAGCTTTATGACACTATTAAGAGAAAGCTCATTAGCCTGTGAAGGCTTTGTGGTGAATCTGCAGCCCTTTGGCTGACTACAGCTACCTACTCATTTCATAAAGCCCACAGCAAAATTATCCAACAGCAGCAGAAGGGGAGATAGCCACAACTGTGTGGTTTAATGTGTACTTTGTCAAAGTTATTTGAATGATCTGTACAGCCTTTAGCAAGAAAAAGGTTCCCCACACTTGCCTGAGAGCAATGGATTTGGTAATAAGGTGGATAATCAAAAAACAGCCCTGCCTCCACAGCAAACACATTTTGATGCTCGGATTTATGTGACAGATCCTGCATCAGTGAGAGCTGGGAGATGGAGCTGCCTACACCTTCCCTTTCAAGTGAGCACAGCAAAAATACCAGGAGAACACTGAACCTCCTGAGCTGGCTCAGGAGAAAACAAACCAAAGCAGATTAAATGCTGCAACAGCAAAAACATAAATACAGCAGGTGTGCCAGATCCATAGCAAAGGCTCTGAGACAAGTACTGCCATTCCCAGGTGAACATGCAGGAGGGAGGCAAGGATAAACCTCATCTCTCTTCATGCCCCTTCAGCCCCTATAGGGATCAGTGCTCCCACTCTGGGCTGCTCCCCATCCCCCTCACTGCTGCTGCTCAGGGGTGCTGCCCTGCACCTCAGTCCCTCCCAGCTGAGCACTGTGCCTCTCCAGGCAGAAATCAGCCCCGTGGCACAGATCCTTCCAGGGATGAACAGACACAGACGGGTGCCTTGCTCTCTTCTGCCCAAGCACAGCTTCCAGAAATAAAACAAACCACGAGGAGTGAACAAGCAAACCACGTCCCCCAGCCTGAGCCACCGACACTGCCTGGACACAGAACCAGCCCTACAGCTCCGTGTAGTTAAGAGGTCAAATTTACCTGCAATGCCACCATCTGGGATTATGTAAATTCTGGTCAAGAGGGCAGGGAGTGATTTCTGGCCTTTTACCAGCCCTGCACTACTGAAACTGTGTTTGCTCATCCCTTAAAAGGCCAGAGAAGAATTTCACAAAAGAAATGAAAAGGTAAGATTTGAAAGGTAATTTTAGAATTTCAATGAGAAAGTAGTGATTATGCCTTCAGCCCTCCAGGACAGAGAGAAAAGCTTTGGTATAAAGTTAGGTTGGAGCCAGTTCAAATCAAATCAACTACCAGAAAAAAATAGAAGGGAAAGGGGAAAAACCAAACTAAATCACCTTTCTGCATAAAAAGCACTGTCGTGCTAAGAGTCCAGAGATCCAAAATTTCCTCTCTCACTGGAATGGAAAGGCAAGTGAGGAGAGAGGAGAGCCCCGTTTAATCCTGAAAATTTTCAAAGCACCCAGAAAGGACACTGCAGGGTCATCCCCTGGCAAGATGAAAGCCACCACAGGCTGTGCATCCCAAATCATTCTGCTCTTCAGCCGCGCTCAGCCACGGCGAGAGCCGACTGCTCCTCTCCTCGGCGGAGCTCGCTGCTCCATCGCGGGGACTCGCACTGCCGCTGTACCCGTGCTCATCTGACACGGCTGAGCTGGAGCCAAGGATGGGACAGAGGGAAAACGGGGGACAAAGGCCGAGGCTCCCCGAGGGCAGTGGGATCCCCCCTTCAGCCCCGGAGCTGCTCATTCCCCATGGGCACTGCCCCAGCTCCATCCCGTTCTGCTCTTCGTGCGGCACAGGAATCTCCCCGTGCCCGGCAGAGAAAAGGGGCACAGATAAAACACCAGTTCAAAGCCTGCCTTTGGTACAAAGGCAAAGAACGCGTGGGAAGATTATTGGGGGGGCGATTCTGAAGTAAGCTCGGGTCAGTGACAAAATCTGAGCCTCTGGGCAAAGCCTCGAGCTCTCCTGGAGACATCTATCCCGAGCCTCACGTCCATTCTTGTCTCTTTTTGTTTTAAGTTCCCCTTCTGCTGAGAAACCCAAGTGCCTAACCGGGTATTTGTGGAATACTAATAGCCCCCGTTTGCAATTGAAATGATGCCAGGCTGCAGCAGCAACCACGAAGACAATCCTTTCTGCAAGTCAGGGGGCAGGGATGGGATACAAGCTGCTAAATGTCAGGCAGCAGAGCTGTGGCAAACCCCCAGCATCTTATTTGAGCACATTGCTGCTCTGAAAAGGAGCTTTGTCTGGAGATAACCTACAAACTCCCACCTCAGCTTCCAAAGCTCCTGCATTCAATAAGAGTTCATTGGCCCTTACATGCTGGTAAAGCCCTTGGCCACATCTTTACTGGCTATAAAAATTTACTACCATCACCTCAGCAGAGGGTCAAAGGGAAAAGCAGAGGGCGAGAGGAGAGAAACATGTTCACAATCCATTTTAATATAGACTGCTCCAAGTCCATGACTCATTCCTTAACCCAAGAATGCAATGGGCATGCAGGGTGGATGGGTGGAATCTGTCCCTTCTATGTATGGAAAGTCTTCAGCTTCTAAAAAGTTGTTTTGTTCAACCCAACTGCACATTTGTTGGGTCCTTTCTTGCCAAAAGAACCACAAGTTATTTGCAGAAAACAGTCTGACACAACAGTACATGAAGATGGAAAATAGATTTGCAAAAGAAACTTGTTTTCTTTAGCAGATGGCTCAGTTCACCAGCAGGTATTTTAAGAAGTTACTGTCTCCAGGTCTTCATGGAGAGAAGAAACCATTTAGCCCTGGAGAGAGGGAAATCTGAATGCACTTGCAACTGACTCGGACTCTTCAGTAGACCAGCAGTAAACGAATCCATCTGTAATTGTCTGGGTTTCCAAACTACAGCAGGATTTTATTTATGAATGGAGTGTGTCCCCCTCTCTCACTTTCCCTGTCCATTCCTTGAAAGCATGAAAGAAATAAAAGCAGTGACTGGGGACATCCCAGGTCCTGCTGGAACAACACTTCCATTTGCTCCCAGTCCTTTCTGCAGGCAGTTTGCCTTCACACAAACTTCAGCCACACGATGGGATGGGCAGGATTTGGGTGAATTCCCCTGCCTGTGACACCAGGCTGCTGCACACCACTCCCCAGCAAGCCAGGGGAGTTTGGCCTGACACTCCCATTCTCTCAAGGAGAGGAGAGGAGGCAAAACTTTCTGTTCTTCAGTTTTATCAACTCACACGTGTTTCCTCAGAGAAATGAGTACAAAGTTTTGCAGAGAAGATTTTTTGTCTCCTCTGCAGCCTCATTACCTGTCAGGGTTCAGCATCATTCAGTCAGCATCTTCTCTGAAATTACTCATGAACACAAGGTAACTCCAAGGCAAGTCAAAGTCCCCTGCAAAATTTCACAACATTAAACTGCATCATCATCATCCACAGGAATACAAATCAGCTGTAACAGTGGCAAAGATGTTGAGCAAGCCTGAAGCAGAGGGCACAGCTACCCAAAGATGAAAAGCACCTGGGAGGTGACACAGCAGTACACAGATGACTGCAGGAAGGCACTGCTGCCCTAACAGGCAGGGAAAAACCACATTTGCTAATGGCAAACCTCGAGGTATTCAAAGACACCCACACCACAGCCACGCACACCTCACATGCAAGGGCTGGGGGGAACCAAAAGTGTTCACACAGCCTTACAGGGCAAAGGACCAGCTGTGTGTGACTCAAATGATTAGGCACGTGCTAATTACACTGCTCTGCACCAGTTTGGACTGGGAAATAAGGGACAACCCATGCTCCATCAGAGCACCCAGCACCACCAGCTCACATTCCCAAGGGGGAAGTTTAGGAACTGCTTTTGCTGACAATGTCTTTCCCTACCCCACAAACCCCAGGATTCAGCCACTGCCTACAGCACCCTTTCCTACTAAAGACAGTAGGATTGCTCAGCCAGAGGCTTCAGCAGGAGTGTAGGTGGTTATGGGGAGGGATTTTGCCAGCAGTTATGCAAAAACATTGCAGGCACCCAAATATTTGTCTAAAAGGCAGGGGAAAAAAAAAAAAAAAAAAAGCTTGTTGGACTGTGATGCACCAGCAAATGGTCCTCACCAATAACACACATCAGAGGCAGGTGCACGGCTCTCTGCCAGAGGAATACTCCTCACAGAAAGCCATTTCCATCTGCCCTACTTTGGATGTGGTAAATCTGCTGAAGGTAACCACAGCCCCTGAGGCACTATTGCAACTTGTGTGCCCCAGCACTGGAACATCAGAGCCTTCACTCACAATGACAGGGCACCTTATCTGCAGCTTCTGCTGTTGTGCAATTGCTGTGGTATCCACATGCAGAGAAGGAGGGAGCTAGTGACTGTAGTGAACATAGTTCTTCCCTAAAGTATCTCCTTGGAGCACCTCAAGAGGGGCTTAAAGCACAGGTCAAGAAGTCCAAGTGGTTATTATGTTGAAGGGATGAGACCTGAAAGGCTCCAGGGATGAGAAATGCCAACTATTGTGATTACCACAAACTGATCTCAACACAGATACCGGGATAGAGAGAAAAGGATGGGCACAGTCTTCAAAGGACAGTCATTTTTCACTGTCTATCACCAACAGTTCAATTACAGCACCCTGTCTCCCCTGTGCTATAATTACACTTTTGGCTGGGCTCACAGGCAAGGATTTCTCAAAGCAGTTTCCATTCCATGGAAGTGACTGATGCACACACTGCAAGTCTGAAGGAAGGCTCTGGAAGGGGACAGCTGGGTCATGCTCTGGGGACATGGAACATGATGATCCTGACACTCCCTTCCAACCCAAACCACTCTATGATCTTCTAAAGCAAATGAATTCAAACCATAAAATTAAACACCTGTATGCACACCTTGAATAGTTTTTCTGCTACCAGCCTTGATGCAAAGCCTGCATCCAGGGGGCAATGACTTTACAAATTAGAGCATTCAGGTAGCCCAGACACAAAATAATCCTTCACCTTCAGGAACTAATAATGTATTTCTGAAAAAGCAGCAGGGAAAGGCCTGGGGTACAACACCAGCCAGCACACACAGAGCACATACATGGAGGTCACAGTCAGTGTTAACAAACATGAATAAAGCACCTCTGTGCCATCACAGAGAAAACAGGCAAAGGACCACAACACCCATCCCAGTACACTTGCTTCTGCTTAATAGAAGTAACCACCAACAGCTGCTATTCTTACCAAAATGGGCAGCAGATCTGCAGAACCTCAAACAACAAAAGGGAACCCATGGTGTTAAACATCCCTTTAGCACCCTTCTGGATGCAGGAGCCCCCACAACTGCCTACCTGATTGTCAAACAACTCCATGCTCCAGGAAAGAATGAAAAGACAGACAATTTATACAGAAAATCAGAGCACCCAGCAAATGACAGCACATATCCTTAACTCCAAGGCTTGCATCAAAGTTCAGTGATTTTGTGTAAGCCATCTCTGAACTGTGTTTGCACAGAAACAAAGGCTTGTTTTACACTGTACTGCTCTCTTCCCACAGACCCTTCCCTACACTGCTCCCTTGCTGCCATCCCATGCAATACTTGGCATTCCCTGACTTTTTGGCACTCTTTGAAGCTCAGGATTTCACTAATTCATTTCCACGCTTTATTTCTTCTCAGAATTCCTTTGTGAAGGCTGCTGAGGCTCAGGAAGCAGCACTGTGCCAGTGTGTGCCTTTTCTAACCAGGAGCTCAGGCGTGAAATGAGAGAGAGCCCAACCATCCAGATGCTCACACCAGGGCAGGAATGAGGTGAGGAACAGAGCTCACAGGAGAGATGGGGAACAGCTTCCTGGCCTAGGAGCAGCTTTCCATTCAGGAATATGAAAAGCAATTTCTCCACTCAGGCTTAATTAATTACTGCCACCATCCCCATGTGACTGAGATGGGGAGATGCTTTAGACTGAGAGATTTTCTGTCAGGAGTTCAGCAGTAAGTGGGTGAAGATTGTCCCTTGTACCCATGAGGTGCCACAGCCAGGCTGGCTGTCACTGGGCTCCATCACCCCTAGAGCCCACATCACAGAATCCCCCTGTGGGCCAGGCTGGCAGGGAGCACAGAGGGTCACTGGTGCCACCTCCCTGCTGAGGCAGGGCCATCCCAGAGCACAGGGCA
>JAOTQP010000828.1:1453124-1489001 GCA_026413545.1 Cichladusa arquata
TTTACATTCTCCATTTCAAAGAGAAGCTTCTGCCTTTATTGGCAGACACCTGTCCTTCAAACCAGGACACTGGGTCACCAGAGTGAGACCAGCACCACCCCTCCACTGATCCCCCAAGGAGGTGCAGCCTGCCAGGAGAGCCCCTCAGCCTTCTCCTCTCCAGGCTGACCAAGACAAGTGACGTCAGCTGCTCCTTTTAAGTCTTGCCCTAAATAACTTCTATTCCCATTTCAAGAGCCATGCATTGATGTTTGGGGACAGTCCCAGATTGAGCATACGTGTTTGCAGTCCCTGAGCCAGCCACAGCCCAGGCTCGGCCTCCCAAACCTGCAGTCAGCTACTGCACTGTTCCTTCAAAGAAGTGAGAGGAATTAGCAAATTAGAGTGTAAGTATTAATCCTTTCTCTGAGGTGGAAGGTTAATTTTTTATTAATAAATAGAAGAAAAACCTCAGTCAAAGACAAACTGTCATAAGGGAAGGAAGTGAAAAAGGTTTATTTTCTCAAGGTATGGCTAAGGTTGAGCAGGTACAACTAGCAGTTTTTCTGCTGTGTTTCTCCCACCCCTCTCAGCAATCTAGCCAAGCTCTAAAGGGAATAACCAAATTTTCAGTCAATGTAATGTCAAATAGCACAAAAATAACCCCTCAATCCCTCAAAATCACATCTTCTATTGGCATCCCTGTGACAGCATACACACACCCCTCATGTCTACAGCCTGTTACTTTCTGATGGTTGTCCTTTCATTGCTTAAGCTGCAGCTTTGGATCTCAGGAAAGTGAAATGCTGACACGGAAAGAGAAATTCATCTGTGTGATGAGCAGTGATTTGGCACAGAAGCTGTCAACCCATGGAAGTGTCTCACAACTGCCACAGAATAATGAAAATGTTCTTTAAAAACCCCATGGCAACTGCAAAGTGAGACAGAAAATGAAGCTGCCTATGCCTGCAGTGCCCATGTGTGAGCACATCAACCTCTGCTCTGGGCTGCACAGCCAGTCTGAGTGGGAAGAAGCCCTGTGCATCAATGGCAAAAAGGGACAGGCAGAGCACTGTACTTCCCATCCCCCCTGTGCCAAAATAAGCCATTACTGGAGCCCTGGTTTGGAGCAGACAGCAGAACTGCCAGGATCCAAAGTAGCTCCTTGCAAAGGATCAGCCTTGGTGATCACTCAGTCCCTGCCTCACCTGGGGCAGGTGGCTGGAGCCTCCCACAAGATGAGGCCACCCAAAGACAAGCAAAGGCAGGTTAGGTTGGAGAAAGCCTCAGCTCATTTGAAAATCCACTGCCCAGCCCAGAGCACAATCCCAGGCTTTTAGAGAATGCAGTCTATGTAACAAACATGCTTTATCAGGAATGAAAATAAAGGTGCATATAAGGCTTCAAACTCTGCAGAATCCATAAGTACTTGAGCTTGCTCACCTGACTGTCAAACAGCAAAACCCTTTCTTTAGACAGGATCTACTCATGAAAAGCTGCTGCTAATTCTTAGTGATTCAAACTGCCTCACAGCAAGCATTTCTTGACTTTATGAAAGCTGAAGATTTATATGCTTTAGACACCTGGAGATTTTCACAGGTCACCAGGAAACTTGGATGTTGAGCTCAGAAGTTTGAACATTTGAGGAGTGAGCACAGGCAAGCAAATATTTGACATATTTAGCCTCCCCCAAAGGTACCAAAGCAAAGCACCCAAGTGAGTGACCGCTGGCAGAGACACAAGGTTTTGGAAGGTCACTTGTGTCAGCAGCTATTAACAGATGTGGGAACATCATCCAACACCTTTATCTCATCCTTCAGTCCTTATGAAGGCAGCAAGGCACACCAGGCCTGCAGGGAAGAGCCTGATTAGCCTGAGGGCTTTTAATCACTGTTGAGATTTTATGTGAAGTCCAAGTGCAAAGGTGGGGCAGGAGAGGCATTTAGCAGGGCTGCTTTGAGGCCAGAGAAAATATGACATTACATTGAGATGGAAGATTGGTATTATCAAATCAATACTATGCAATAAATATATAGCAAATTATTTAATCCAATTAGCTGAGTGGAGCAAGATCAATGTGCTGGTGGAACAGAAAGATTGTAAGAGGCTAAAATTAAATGTACCTAAAAGAGAGGAGCAATGAAAACAATCCTCTAAAACAATGGGCTTTGGTGACTATGTAAGTTTGAAAACTGAACCTGAGCACAGATGTCATCTTGGAATTTTTCTAGGTACATCCCAGAGAATGAACAAGGACAAGTTTCTCCACAAGTGAAAACATGACAATGCCAAAGTTCTGCTTGTTAAACTGTTTGCTAAATACCTTTGCATTGTAATACACTGACAAGGAATAAAACCATCCTTGTAACACTTAGCTACTTGCAAAAGCTTATTAACTCCTAGCACAGCCCCCTTGTCCTCAGTGAGTATTCCAGGAGTTGGATTGAGCAGGGAGCTATGGAAATAACAGGGAGGAGGCAGCAGCCACGCTGAGAAAAGAACTCCCAGCCAAGGAGGAACAGGAATTTTAGACAGTTCCCAACACTTAAGGGGAAGAACTGACCTCACATCCCATCAACCCATGGCCATGTTTACACAACTTGGTGGCCACTGCACACACAAGGAGCAGCAAAGCAGCCTGCTGAGCAATAATAAGCAATACCTGATGTGCCAGGTAAGCACAGAGGAAAACTCTCCCCAAATGGTTAAGGGGAAGCTCATGAAGACTGATTTATGCATGCATGTATTAAAATTCTCTCTGCACTGAGCATTTCAGCTTTTAAGTTTCATGTGCAGCTTGAAAGCAAGACAGAAGCCAAAATGTTGAGAAGAACACCATCTCTTCAGAGGATTAGGAATTAAGTTAACTGCACATTAGAGATAAAATGGTGGAGCGCTTGTCTTTATTCTTAATAATAAACCATAAGGCATTAAGCTACACAGCACGATTAACTCCTTTCAACTCCTCACTACTACTGCTGAGACAGCAGTGTGGTACTTGCACAGAAACACTAAAAAAACACAGAGCTATTAGGTTAAAATTAAGTGAATTTAGGGCATGCAAAAATGCTACAGTGCAACCCAGAAGGGATAAGTCTTTGTTCCTGTAAAGAGCAGCCTAAGCACCTGCAGTCTTAGAATGAATTCCCCAAACCCTAAAGTCACTTGTGGTTTGAAGTGACCAGCTCTGGGGCTGGATGTGTCACTCTCATCCCTCTTCTCCCTCCTGACTCCTCAGTCACCTGGGTATTTGAAATATCAGCACTGCAGTGGTGCCAGCCAGACTGGTGACAAGGATGGACTTGGGGTACCACAGGTGAGGGCTCATCCCCTCTTTCTCTACCAGCTCCATACAGTCTGGAACTTCATGTTTCTCTGATTAGGTTCCCCATTTATAAACTGCTCTTAGAGATGTGACAAAATCCCAAAACAAACCAGACAACCAAAGAATACTTCAGTTTGTGAGATACAGAGATACTAAACAAACAGGCCACTTTGACCATTAAACAACAAATCCTACCTCAAAGTGCTTCTTTACTACCTGAAAAACCTGTAACTCTTAAATCACTGAAAAACTTTGGCACCAAAGCCCATCCTGTTATAACACAGCTGTACCCTTTGCACAGTCGTGGTTGTTCCATACCTGGGCCACCTTTTCCTGCATTACAGAGCCTGGCATAGCAGACTCAGACCCAAAACTAAGGAAATCTGAACAATAGCTTCACAGGGACAGCTGAGGTCACCATGGCACAACATGCAGCTGCTGCTCTGGGGTGAAGCACCCTCCTGCTGGGGTAGGTAGCAATTCCCCTTCACCTGGCATTTCTGCAGCTCTGTGAGCTCCTAAGCACAGCACCAAACCCTCTGAGCCAGATATGATGTGCTACCTGTGGTGGAGGACAACCCTCAGCCAGGCACACAGGGCTCTCTGAGGAGCTGGAGCTCTGTGCTGGCCTTCAGGCTTTGCCCAAACCAGGGCTGAGTGCCACACACACACATTCTGTGTGCCAGGCTGGGCCCTGGGGTGTTTGCCACCAAAGCACACAAGGCAGAATTAGAGCTGATGAAAAATTTCCAGGAAAACATTGGAAAAAGGCAATGAATCAAAATGAAAATGCTTCCTGGAATATACTCTCTCCCAACAACAGGGGCCAGTTCCCCATGGACTCTCAGGCTGCAAGGATTTCACAACATCACAGGCAGAACAGACACATAAATCACCTAAAGGGCTTTTGGTTTAACTCTGCAGCACCAGCCTTAGGAAAGTTGTGTCTACTGAAGCTGGCAGAATTTTCAAATTCAAGGTCTGTGCACCCTTCAGGGAAAACATGAGAAAGGAACCTTTGGTCATAATTCAAAGGAAAATACTCTCAGTACAAACTTCTTTGGGATCCTCTGGACTGATACATGACAGTATTTTGGGAACCTGAAAGTCTGGTTACTGCAAAGACCCAGTTCTTGACTTAGCAGTCTGGAGAGGCTTGACTTGCTCTGGAATACACTCAGGAAAACTGGGATCCACAGAGAGCCTGAACTCTGCTTCCTGAAGCTGGTATGGTCCCAGTTTGTCCTGCTGGCAATCAACCTCAGACTGTGGCTGTACTGGGGCATCAGAAACTATTACTTCACTTTGGGTAAACATTTCAAAATTACATTTCCTGCTCAGTCTTTAAAAGTTATCAGGAGAATATCATTCACCACCCAGAAGACTAACTTTTCCTGTTTACTGTTTTCATAGATCTACAGGATGGAGATACAATGGATAATGCACACGAGGAAATCTGGATAATTAGGCTCATTTTGGTTTCAGAAACACTATGGAAATCTGAGAGTCTCTTACTAACCTGCAAAGGCAAATTAGAGCATCACAACACCAAAATAGTGCCCTTGGCAGACAGCCTGTTCAGCTTTACTGATTCAATCAAAATAGATGATTTTGCCCTAACTTTTCTCAAAACATATCTAATAAACTTTTCCATACCTGTGACAAATTCAGGAACTCTTGGGATTTCTCTGATGTGCAGCAGTGAGAAAGTTTATGATTACCTTCAACAGGTTTTCAGCTACCTACAGGAAGAAAAGATTCACACACATCATCAGCCTCTGTCTTTGCAAAACTTGCAGGTTCAAAAATTCACATGAAAACCTTTTCATTTTACAACTGAGATCCTATTAACTTCCTTTTAGATCTTCTGTTCATTTCCCACTTAGACCATCCTGTGTCCCTTCCTCCAAAGCACAAACATCCCCACACAAAATCCCTCCCCAGCCTAAAGTTATGGCACCAGTTTTTTACACATCAGATATTATACAGGTGCTAGCTCTGTATTTGCCAATAGAAAAGCCATCCAAAAAATCCACCTGAACTTCCTGAAGACAGCCACATACCAAAAAGACAACAGCAAACCAATCTTCCTCTATAGAGCCAAAAGTCAAATCCAGTGCTCTAGATAAAAGAAAACCCTACAATTTTAAACTTTATCATCACATTTTGTCTTTTGTCCCCACCAATACATTTTGCTATCTTTATGAGTTAAGTGTGAAGTTTCCCTGATGGGATACATTTAAAATGAAAATCAAAAGCATGAATCACAAAGTGTCATGTTCCAGAGCTGTCTTTTTATTTTTCACTTGGATTCCCAGGTTCGGCAAAGTGCTGAGCAGACACACCAGAACATTGCAGGCATTTATGTGCAAGGAATATTGGAAGGGAAAGTCAAGGTTTAGCCTGGTTTAGCCCTTCAGTGACAGGGAAATTCAGTCCTGCACATGTGGGGAGAAGGTCATCAAAGGGAAAAAACCAAAAAGCCCAGTTTGATCCCACAGTAGTCCAGATGTCAGAATTTCATAGAAACTCATGTAAATGATCAATTTGACAGAGATCCACCTACTCTATGTGAGATTTACTAGAAACAGACTGTTCTCTGTTTCATCAAGTAGTCATGGGACTATTCAGAGCAAAGTTTGCTAAGCCAAAGCTGCAGAGGCAGGGAACAAGTTGACAGAGTTTAGAATTTGCAGTGATATAGAGCTCTTGCATTCATTACAGGATAATTCTTAAAATCCAATGCCCACTTTGATTGAAATCCCTCCAAATTCAAGATAAAACTAAATAATCTCCAGAATAGACTTACTCAGAATAGACTTACTACATTGCTAATGAGCATTAGAAATTGTAACTGGGGGAAAAAAGTAAGACCATGTTGAAACCTCTCATATAGAATTCATAATAATAGATGGAGACATTCTTTACAAGAGGCAAAGGAGAGAGAGTCTTGTCAGAGGAAAAAAAAAAAACCAGTCACTGATTCTCAGTATTCCTCTTAAGACAGAAACAGATATCAAACCTGAAGCCTCTGGTCCTTTGCTTTGAAATCAAATTTTAAAACATTCAAGCTTCTGAATAAACACACTATAGAACAACACACATTTAATTTACCCACTCACAACTGGTGTGAGAAGTTTTACATCTAATTCCACAGTCTGGCTGTATCCCGTGATACCAGAGCTCACAAGTCCCACCATCACAGTGAATGTACACAATGATGGGGCACACACAAATTCCTGTTCAGAAATGCTGGAGGTCCTGGTTCTTCCACCCCAGGTGGAGGATGCAGCCCACCCTGGGTCAGAAATTAGTGACCACTGCCTGTCCCTGCTGTCCTGCTGCCCAGCCCCACAGGATGCCTCAGCTGCTGAGTCCATGTCACAGAACTACAGGATGCACTGAGTTGGAATGGGCCCATCAGGATCATCCAGTCCAGCTCCTACACGAAAGAGTCAAAAATTAGTTACCCCCAGCTTTCAAATATAATTATTCTGGTTACAAACCACTAGGCTTTAATATGTACTCAGAATCTGCTGGGTTGGAAGGGACCCACAAGGATCAGAGTCCAACTCCTGCTCTGCACAGCCTCATCCCCAAGAGTCACTCCATGCCCAGGAGTACTGTCCAAATGTGTCAGGATAGTGTTCAGGAAAGAAAACTTTTTAATTCAAACCTGTCTAAAAACCCACAACTTACATGAAGAAATAAATCACCAAAGCCTTTCCCTTATACCCCAGCATCTTGCTTTCTTTTAAAGTAAAAGTGTGAAATTACACAGGTTATTGAGGAAGAGGCAACATGGTGAATGTGGGTGACAAAATTTTCAAGACGGAGAGGATTTGTAAGGGGTTTCCTTCCCCTCCCTAAACAAGCTTTCTTCCTTTCTTTAATTCTTATTTTTAACCAGATTTATGTGGAGCTGCAGCCCACGGCAGTGACCTTCCCGTTCTGTCTCCAGCTCGTCCTTCGAGGGCTGAGGGCACCGGGGACCGCAGCCCGGGGCCATGGTTCGGAGGTGCTGCAGGGAGACAACCGCGCTCGATGACTCATTTTATGGCGAGTAAATGAACACATGTAAACCCCAGCCCGTCGCACCTGCTCCTTTTCCCACTTCATTTTCCCATCACCTCAGGCGACACATGAACTTATAAACGGTGTGGGTTTTTTCCAGCCTGTGCTTCAACGATGCCTTTATCAAAATGAATGGCAGCCAGACTCCCACCCGAGCACCGCGCAGCCCTCACACAGGGAGCGGGACATGAGACCTGTGGAGAGCTCGAGCGCGGCTGCCCAAGGGGCGCCGGCTGCTGCCTGCCTGCAGCCCGGCAGGAGAGTTCCTGGCAGGCAGGGTCCATCTGAGGGTTAAAACCCCACAAACAACCCCAAAAGTGGATTTTCCAGCCCGCTATCTCCCTCTAGTGCCGCAGCGCGCCGCCATCTTGGGCGGGCTTTCCCTCTCCCACACTGCCCTCTGCAGCTCCATCCCGGGCCGCGCCTGAGGAGCCGAGGAGAAAAAACATAAAATAATACAGTATAATATATGAGTCTTTACTTTTATTATCAGGGGAACTTATATTATCAGGGGACTATTCCGACCATTCAGGACGGACTGCTCAGGGCAGACCCATGTTGTTGTTCCCTGATACACCAACACCTCATAGGCCTGGATGCCTCAGCACCAGCGCAGGGTTTATTGTGTATATCTGACAAGAATCCTTAATTTTATTCTATAAAAATGCCAAATTCAGGCGGTATCAAATTGCACTAAAGATGCTCCACCAGTTCCTGCAATCACATCAGCCGTGGTTTGTTCTGGTATGGGACAGGTGCCCCAGAGAGCAGGGCTGCCCACACAGACACCAACACCTGCCTGCCCCGGCTGTATTTTGTTAGAGAGATTCTTCAAAGCCACAGATTAGTACATTGCTGTAGTAGTCAGTGATGTATTTACTGCTGCAAAGCTCCAGATGCTCTGTAAGCCACAATAATAGAGTTAAGTGGAAAATGAGTCATTTAAAACCATAATGACTATCATAGCATGACTCTGCTGACAACAAGCCCCAGCGATAACGCTGTGAGGTGGATGAGATGTGTTCACCAGGGCTGCCAGAATCACAGAATTGCAGAATCACAGAATTCACTAGGTTGGAAAAGACCTTTCAGATCGAGTCCAACCCTATGACCTGACACCACCTTGTCAGCCAGACCATGGCACTAAGTGCCACATCCAGTCTTTTCTAAAACTTCCAGGGATGGTGACCTCAACACCCCTCTGGTCAGGCCATTCCAACGCCCAGTCACTCTTTCTGTGAGGCTCTGCCTTGGGGGACCCCCCAGTATTGGGGTGCTGAGGTGCCCCTGCCCTCTCTGGGGTGTGCAGGTGTGAGCCCCCATCTCCCCAGTGCAGTTCCCCACCTTGCTGCACTCAGACCATGGAAAATGCTGTTCTTGCCTGCTCTGTGCCTCCCAGGTGAGCAGTGCTGTCCCCAGGCTCTGGCTGTGAGGAGGCAGAGCTCAGTTCTCCTCTGAGCAGCCCTGAGGTCACACTGCAGCGCCCTGGGACCAGCTGGCTCCTTTGGACACCCAGCTGGGACCCTGCGGACATAGCACTGTCCAGTGCTCGTTTTGAGCAGTGTGGGGAGGGAGAGGAAGGCTCCATCATCCCCCTCCTCTGGGCAGACAGCAGCTGGAGCCATGTGGGCCATGTCCTGCTGCTCCTCGGGCCATGCATCATCCCTCAGCAGAGTCAGGAGAAGGATTGGCTCTCCACTCACACAGCAAGGGCAATGAGGGTAAAGAAGGAAAAAACAGAGCCAAGCTTTCTGCTGGTATGATGCAGACAGCTCTGGTGATTTTCAATAAACCATTTTAATCTATGTCCTTAGAAAATCTGGCATTACTTTTTTTCCCATCTCCAAATGAAGCAATTCTCTTGCTTAGTCCTTGGCTACTCCTTTCAAAAGCTAGGTAATGGGAAAAACAGACAGATGTGCTGAAACTTTGAGGAGGTCATAGAACAGAATCAAAACCTCCTGGGTTGGAAGGGACCCACAAGGATCATTGAGTCCAACTCCTTGAGCTGACATACACTAACTCATTCTGTATCTGCTATTCCTACAGAGAAGCATCTTTTATTCCCTTAACACAGGCACAATGTGCTTTGTTGCTGGACTGTAGCACCACGCAATTTAAACCTAACTCTCCAAAATACAATTGCCTCTGTCGAGCTGAATGCTCTGGGTACGGACACTTCTAGTCTCTAGTATTAAATGTGACAAAGTAAGGTCACTCCTTCGTCAGCCCGAGCGTCTGTCACCACAGCGCTGGGATTCTGTCACGTACGCAGGGGGACAGGAGAGCTCCTCATGGAGCAGACTGGCATAAAAATAATTTACAGCTATGTTCACCTTGCCCAGAAGAGCAGAGCTGTCCCGTCTTCCAGCACAGCCTACGCATGTTTCAGGCTCTCTTTAACCACCCTCTTGTGGTACTGCTGCAGAACAACATCTTTTTCTAACAGGCTAAAACAAATCCAGTTCTGCTTCGCTCTTCTAGGATTAATGGAGACAAAACTTTCATTTCGGCTGGCAATAGCTGGACATTGTTTGATACTTCCCCCTCTTTTTTTTAAATCAAATGAACTCCAAACACATCATGGTAACACCAAATATACACTGAAACAGGCCCCAAAACAGGGACTACTGAAAATCCTTAGAAGTTTATGCTTGCATTTTTAATTGTCTGTAAAACATGCAGACAACTGTTGTCTGTAAAAGAGAAAAATTAAAAAATCCAAGCTTTTGATGCTAATGGAATTTCTGCTGCATAAAACAAACCCCCACAATGACAATGATTCAATGGAAACTATTACAGGGCTTTGAAGATGCAAAGCAAAAGATACATTTAATAAACATACTGTGTATTTGATAGGTAACATCTTTATGCAATGAGCTGATTCAATTCTCACTTAATTATCTTGTCTTGAAACAAAGATGATTATACGAGGGTGGACAGCTCAGTTCCTAGGGCTAAATTCAAGGTTTTCATAGAGAAACATATGAATTGAACCAAGAAAAATGCTGCACTCAGAGAGTTTCAGAACTAAGCAATATGATGATCAAACAAGACACATTAGGTGATAAAATACAACAAATGTGTCCTTAGTAACCAGAATGACCACAGCCCTTATCAGCTTGGGTCAATACTTGAGCTGTTTATCAATGAATATGTAAAATTCCTTCACAGGTAAGTTTAGCAGTCTGACATGCCACAAGTTGTTAACATGGAGGGTTAGAAGTACTTTCTAAAACCAAAAGACAACCCAGATACTCCTCATCTCCTGCCACCCTGGACTCTGCAATTTGCCCAATTCAGGCTTTTTTCTGTTCTCCAGTGACTGGGCAATAACCCAACTGCCCTGGGTGACTCCTGAGATCACTCAGGCAGTAGGTGCCTGGTACTGACTCCGTGTTTGGGGATCCCAGCAGCACTTTTCCTGTTCATAAAACAGGGATAATGCTGTACTGAACTCTGTATTACCAGACCAGCAGAGGAAACATCAGACAACAGAAAAACAGACGTGTGAGATTGTAGGGTGGCACCAGGATTTTATACTCTGCTCCTTGCTGGATCGAGCTTCTTCCCTGGTATTGTACCTGACAGCACATGTGCATTTTGATGTCCATAAATACCTGTTGCTGTATGTAGCCTCACCATGCACAAATGAGGAGGGGGATATATTTTATGACCAAGAAATATCTTTGTGCAAACATGACTTCAGTTGCAAGATACCATTGGAAAAAGAAAGGGGTGTAACCCAAACAGATACCACCTGGGAACTTTCAGCTTGCCCACATCCAAGGACAAACAGTCCAAGCCCCTCCAGCTGGAGACAGGGCACAGGGAGAACAGTCAGTCCTCACCTGCAGCTCTGGTTCTCCTTGGCTAGCAAAACTGTGGAGTTTTTTATACAGGTTTCCATGGCTAATTCACTGAAGCCTTCAGTTTTAGTATGACTAAAAGGATTTTTGCATTATAGCTGCACTGGACAATGTTCAGTTACCCCAATCAGGGCACCAATCACGATGCAGTCAAAGTAAGAGATGGATTTTGTCCCAAAGAGCTTCATGTAAGGAATGACATGGTTTTTACCATGCCATGTGCAGGAAGGATCTGATGGGACTGGGACATCTGCAGGGCACGAGGCAGTGCCACCACTTGTCTGCATGCACTTCTCAACCAGCTGAGTTAGAGGCCAGCCTCCACCCAGAGTTCAGGCAGAGTCACACTCTAAAGGCAATTCTGACTGTTGAAGCTGGGATCCTGCTCCAAACCACCTTCTGAAGACAAGCACAGGTATACCCCAAAGCTGGCAGGTGGAGTCCAAAGAAAGAAGTTGGTTTATCCAGGTGGGACTTAACCAAGCCACTGTGGCAGTACAAAACCCTGTGTAACTGCAGTCTTTGGTCTCTGAACCACTGTCCACTCTTCCTTTCCACAAACCAAGCAGCAGGCCAAGCAGCTCCTCTGTAAGTGCAACACCACTGCTCTGTGACCTTGGTCTGTGCCCCAGTGCCTTTCAGCAGAGTCACCTGCACGTGTGAAGCTGTAATTAGAGCTCAAATCAGCAAGAACCTGCTAAACATTTCCTCAACAAGGCACAGCCAGAGAAAATTAAAATACTTGCAGTAAAATCTTCCCATCTATCTTCCAGTCCAGCACGGAGTACAGCTTTCATGAGCTCCTACAGGCAAAGGTAAAAACATTGTATGATATCTATGACTTTTAGAAAAAAATCTGCTGTGTTTATTGCTGTCTGTGGTAAGATTTAGCTGTCCTAGGCCATGAAAGAGGACAGGACTGGCAAAGAGGGCAGCAGTAAGACATAAAAAGCAGAAAACCAGGCTGGAGCTAAGTCTTAGTAAGGAAAACCAAAGATCAAAACAGGAAGTTAAAAAAGAAGGGAGTAAGCATGGCATAAAATGACCAACTTATTTGGAAACAAATGTTAGGACTGTTTTCAAAGATTCCTTTTCTATGCTCTGTATTTGGCATCTCAGCTGGTGATAAGAAGCTGCTAAGTGGAAAATTAATTGGAATTTGGGAAGGTGGGACTTTAAAACCTAAAGGAAAGTACTGGTTGCTATAAGCACCCTGAGGGTTTTCTATGATCAAAATCACAACCTACAGAATTAATACCTTATGGCTCATTTCATTCCCACAGATGGTATCTGGCATAGTCTTTAAATGAAATTCATTTCTTAAACATAAGTGAATTCAAAAATAGAAGATTTAAGACAGATGTCCTGAATGGAAAACCCTTCAAAAAAGACCAAATTGTCTATACCTGAAAGCTAACATCCCTGTATCAAACTTCTGAAAAACAGTGAATGCACCTGAAGAAGTTTAAAAGCAATAAAAATCTTGGTTCATCTCTTACTACATTTTTCAGGCATATTCCTCTGAGCATCACCAGTACAGGAAGACTTGACACGTGGATCTTCAAAGGCGTGGAGCACTTAAATTGGATTGAATTCAAAGGGACTGAAATGCCTCGGTGCCTTCTGGGACTCTGGGAGTGAGGGCTCATTGGCTTAATTGGGAATTAAGGACCATCAACAAGAGTTTGCTCAGCACCTGGGAGGACAAGGATCATAGTCTGGACAATCAAGACCACGTTTCTTCCCCCTGAAGATGCTGCCAGAGCTGTCAGGCTCCTCTAACAAGGATGAGATGAGCCTGGAAGATGATGCTCTCAATCAGACCCTGCCTCGTGGGGCTTCTCTCACTTGCTCCAATAGCTGCATCTTTCTGTGGCCATCCAGATCTGCCTTCCTTCAGAAACTCAGGTTTTTAATGATGTGCATCCAGCAGACCAAGATTATGGTCTAATTAAAATCTAATCCAAGTAGGGTGTTACTGCATTTTAAAGAATCTGGACAAGCCAAGGATCTGGTCTCCTTTTTGTTTCTTTTTTCCTGATTTCTCTAACAATTTCGGTAAGATGGCTTATGAAAGTTTGCCATTTCCTTTACATTTTGAACAGCTACTCCTGAACAAAACCCCACTGTTGGGAAAAAGGACTTCCTCCCCATAGCAATGATGGGGTACTGCACACAAAGAAGCACCTAGCAGTTTAGTTCACATTTTTTAATAACATGGCACAATTTACATTACACAAGTCTTCTCTGAGGAGGAAACATGCTGAAGATTGAGAGCCGCTTCACTTTTCTGTTCACATAGGATCTAGAAAGGACTTTATTACATACAGGATAAACAGCAAAAAGGTTTGTATATAACAATCTCTTTACAATACTGAAAGCTACCACTACGGTTCCAGTGTACATATTCCTCAGGGTTGGGACTTTTTGTACTTTTCCTTTTGTTTGTTTAAAAAAAAAAAAAAAAAGAAAAAGAGAAAAAAAAAGAAACACTGCACAACATCTGGAGTTCACAAAAATCTGAAGCTCACAACTAAACCTTCAGTTGACTACTAAAATAGATCTCTGATCATTAGAAACAACTGTTTGTAGTTAACTTTTTTCTTTTTTTTTCTTTTTTTTTTGCCAAAACAGGGTAACAACTTCAGATAGCACTTTAATACACTAGAAGACCAATGGAACTAATTTTATTTCATACATATATTTTACAGTCCAGTAGACAAGATATTGAATTCTCTCTGATAAAGTCATATTCTCTCCAAATATTTAGACAAGAAACTTAACACATTATAAAAAAGTGTGTTATGAAAAGACAAATTTCAGAAGATTGATGCATATTTTTTAAAAGGACCGTGTTCTTCAGGTTATTTAATGTCTTCTATGATTAGGGAACAACAAGGCTGACCTTTTAACTATTCACAGACTTTATTACCAACTGAAATACAATAAATTCCATTATGAAATCTGCAACGGAGTTCATTAATTAAACTACTGATCCACAGTGAAAACATATCCATCATTTAGAAAAGTATTTGCTTTCTTGTAGGATTTGTTTCAATGCAGCTAAAAATCACTTAACACAAAAAAATGTGTGTACAGATAAAAATGACACACTGGCAATAAAACCAGACACGAATGGCTATAAGCAGATGTTCTTCCCGAAATAAATTTGACATGTTAAGTGACAAAAGTTCTGGAAAATCTCCAGCATTTGATTATTACCATTTAACCCAGATTAATATGACTGAAACCCAATCTGCCATGACTCCATACCAGTGATCACAGAGCACTAAGCCTGACACCATCCAAGGGACACACGAGCTACAGTGAGCTCCACAGCCTGATGCAAGGGTTCACACAGAAAACTACACCTCTGAAGGGCTGTTCTTCATCAAAACATGAGAAATAGGCTTCCATTAGAAATGAGTTTGTTCAGGGAAAATATGACTTTAATTATGTTGTGTGTTGAAAAGGCTCCTTTGAGTTATAAAGGCTTTTGTGAAAAGCCTTAAAATTCATTGCATAGTTGAAGGGGTTTAGCTGTCTATAACAATATAAGTAACACAGCATAAGCAGACTGTGTTGATCAATATTAAGTTTGCAAATAGCACAGTTTAAGAAGTATTAATGTATTATGTTACTTAATTTTATCTATTTACATTTGTACAAAGTAAAGCTTTCATCTTACCCTTTTTGCATATATGAACCATTAATCCATGAAGCAATCTTTTTACATAAATATCTACAATTGACTTCACTTCTGGTTTGAAAGAGCTTTGTAGGGTTGACATTGGTGGTGGCTTGTTTCTAGTCAAATCACTCGGACTGCTGTCTTGTTCTTCAGTTCAAATTCTGAAATTTTTAAACTAGAAATAAAATAGAGTAGGAGACACGAGGAACATATGGACTTGGCTAAAAGATCTGGAAAATTTCAACATATAATATACAAAAAAAATCATTTCAAAATCTTTGCACTCAGGTCTATACATATTGTACAGTGGGTCACATCCCCAGTCTGTATCCATGACTAGTAAGAAGGTCTTTATATTATGTTCATTTACAAGGTTTTTGTCCCTCTTGCTCTGGTTTTCATCGAGTCTCACTCTGCTTATCGAGCTTCGATGTCCTTGAGGGTGTGAGAGGGAGGCCTCTCTCTCATCTCTGTGGCCAGAGGAGTAGTCCTTCTGGGAGAGCCGGGCCGAGGGCCCAGCGTGGAGATGAGAGGCGGGGGGGCACTGAGAGCTGCCGTGGGGGGAGTTTTGTTGAGGAGGCCGTTCTGGTGCCCCGTGGGGGGGCTGAGGCGGGGGTAGTGCATGCTGGGCAGGGCCGGGGTCAGCAGGCCGGGGTGGGGCAGGTGCCCGTCCAGCGCGGCGGGGTGCACCGAGTGCAGGCGCGCGTGCTCGTAGTCCTCGCGCAGCATGTGCAGCCGCTCCCGCTCGTCCAGGTGCGCGCCCCGCTCGTGCTCCCGCCGCGGCTCCACCGACAGCGGGTGGTGGTGGTGGTGGTGGTGGTTGTAGTCGTGAGGCTCCCGATCCCTGAATGACCTGTCTGCTTCGTACAGCCTCGGCGTGGAGAGGCGATGGAGGGGGTCGTTTCTTAGCAAAAAGTCTCTGCCCAGGGGGTCTCGCCGATGAATATCCAGCTCTCTGTAGGGATCTCTCAAGGGATCTCTCATTGGATCCCAGTGGAAAGAAGGATAGGGGAAACGTTCCCCACCAGGAATTGGGCTAATTCCCATAAAAGGGGTCATCATGCGAGTCCTGTCCAGGCCGCTGATGCTGTTCATGTGATGTATACCAGTCACACCTACAGTCATGGGCATAGACACTAAAGGACTTGGATGGACGTTGGATGTGGATATAGGTGGTGGCTGATCAGATGACCTATGAGTCTGAGGTCCCTCAGGCTGAACATCATGGTCTTCCTTTCGCTCTTCCTTCACCTTGACTTCGTTGCTTTTCTTCGGGTTGTCGTACGCGGGCTCGTTCTTCCTGTCGGCCTCGCGGTTGGAAGTGCTGTTAGGCCTGGTGCTCTCCACAACGGGGGGCCTGGCATAGGGGGAAGGAACCCTGGGCATTTGCTTAGACTCTTCCACCACTCGGCTTTCATGGCTCAGGCCTTCTTTCTCCGAAACGTAGTTGTCCTTCACCTTGTGCTCTTCAACGTTAATTTCCTTCCGAGATTCGGAGTGATCCCTCTCTCGTTCTTTGGGTTTCTCTTTTTCTCGAACCTCGGGATTCAGATGGCTCCTGATCTGCTCACTTGAGCTGCGGTTATGTCCGAGCGAGTTTACTGGATGGATAGGTGCTGGCGAAGGATGGCTGGAGTGTCTTTTCTCAATGCTCTCCCTACAAGAAAGAGAAGTGTGAAATGAAGGCATGAGAAGCTCTGCAAAGAAAACAAAGCATCAGAGTGCCTGGCTTTCTACTCGTGGCTTTGCAGAGAGCTGGTGACGTGCACCAGTAAATGCACTGGCACACCTAAAACTCCAGAAGAACATCCCATCTCTAAACTTGGCCTATTCTATTATCTCATCGAAGCAGCAGCAGATCTCCAAAGCTGCTCTGTGAAGAATCTGATTGAGATCCCAACACTGAAGTCCACAGAAGGCTCCCATGGGAATCTAGCTCTAGGACGTGTATTTCAAAGTCAGCAGCCTTAAATAATTGCAAAGAAGAGAGAGAAAATAAAAGCATACTAATTTCATCCAAAAAGTGAGGCAATTTAATCTAAATTACATGGTTAATAGTATTCTACCTACTTCTTCTATTAAGAATATATTTGGGAAAATAGATTTCTATTTTTGCAAATGACTTTCAAAAACATTTCCAGACCTATGTACACTACTAATTTCTCTCCTCTATTATCTTCAAATGTCTAGCTTTTCAATTTACTTCTAACAATTCAATTTACTTCAAACTGAGACAAAATCTTTTCAAGTACCACCAGTACTGATGGTGCCAACCCAGCTCTCTGAGAGGAAGGCACATCCCTGAGTGAACAGTGACCCTCAGTGCAAGTGTTTAACAGAGCTGCCCATCACAGAGACTTTGTGCTGACCTCCTCAGCAGAGGTAAGTCTGCTCTGTCTGCCCATCCTTCAGACTGGCTCTGAAAATATCATGCCTGGAGTCAGCTGAAATGGAGTCAGGTGACCAACCCTTCCCATTTCTAGCTTAAAACAAGCTGAGCGGGGCAGGGCCAGGGCTACGTAGTCAGAAAACACTGTGGGTTCATTCCATCTTTCAAACCTAGTTAATGGTGCACAAAAGATTGGGCAATTATTGTCTGGCAGTGAACAAAAACCTAAATATGGAAATGGGTTCCATACCAGTTATTTTCAGGAAGTAGTGTTGACCAGGAGCTGTTAATGCTAAGTGAAAAAGCTCTCCCATTTAAAATGAATCAAATTCACACGGTGAATCTAATCCCTCAGTTCCAATGATTTAACCTCTTAGCAACTTCAATCGACCTCTGAGTTGGAGTCTCTCCATAAAGACAGCTCCACATATTCAGTGCTGGACATGTGCTGTTTGCTGAGCATGGAAATTCTGTTTCCATGTGGGATGAGGGACAATGTGCTGTTAAAAGCAAAAATTATTTATGGCCAGAAACAAAACCACAAGAAGTTCTACCACGTGAGAAAGAACTTCTTTCCACTGAGGGTGGCAGAGCACTGGAACAGGATGCCCAGGGAGGTCTCTCTGAAGACAAACCCCACCTGGCACGTTCCTGTGTCACCTGCCCTGGCTGGCCCTGCCTTGGCAGGGGGTTGGTTGGAGTGGATGATGTCCAGAGGTCCCTTCCAACCCCCATGATTCTGGGATTCTGTGGGAAGGGGAAGCAGTGGGGCCTCCCCTCAGCTCCACACAGTGTGTGTCTGGGTGCTGGTGTCACTCAGGGCTGGGACATGCCAGGGACACTGCAAGGTGAGCAGTACTGGCTGCTGAAGGGAGGTGACTCCAAGGTGAACACCTGCTCCTTCACCTGTACAATTTCTGCCACCTACTTTTTTTGGTGAACTGTCTAAGATTTGTACCTCTAGGTACTTTTGGACAGTGAAACTGCAGCAAATGCAGAAAAGCCTGGGAGAAGGAAACTCTCATTCTAATGTCACCAGGTACAACTTTTGCTGTGTCCAGACTAAACAGTTGAAACTGTTGTTTCATGGGCCATGTTGGAGAGACCTCCAAAGTCCAGAATGTGACTCTTGGAAAAGACTTGGAAGACAGAGCATCTGATACCAGCCCCTCCTTGTCTGCACTGTCCAGCATTTCACTGCTTGGGATCAGCTGCTGCCTTCATTCAATGGGACCTGAACAGTCTGGAAATTGCATCCTGTCTCTAGTTTCTCTCCACTTGCTTTCCACCAAGAGCTGAGGCATTTGATTTAACAGCTTCCAGATCTGGACACAGGGAGATCAATTCAAGGCCCTCCAGTGAAGGATTATCAACATGAAGGTTCAATTCTTTCACTCTGCTGGGCAAACACTAGCTTGTGGGCTCTGCAATACTTAATCTTTTATTTATTTTGCTCATGGGACTAGTTCAGAAAGTATCCTTAATTGTTTTATTTCCCTAGGAAAGCTCATTCAGTCCTTTTGTTGGTATTTAATCAATTTTCCATATAATTGATATACTTTAAATGACATAAGAAATTTAGAGAAAATAACAGCTGTTCCGGTAATTAAGGAAAAATATATGTGCAACCAAAATGACAAATTCCTTTGCCAATGTCACAATATCCAATGACAGTGTTGGTAACATCTCAAGAGGCTTCTGATTATCCAGCTCATTTCAGTGAACTGCATGTAGTCCAGAGGACAGAGAAGGAGTAACTTTTTAATCCTCAAACTTTTCAAGAACTCCTTAGGTTGATAACATGAGAACAGCTCTAAGCCACTGGCTCCACAAAGAAGAAGCCTAAAATCTCATTATCCAATCAGCTTATTACCAAGTAAGAGAAGTTCTGAGGCTGTGTGCTACACTGAAAAATACTGAATTTCATATGCTGAGGTGTGTGCCTCATTTATATTGACTGAAAGATCAACAGACTCTTGGTTTGGTTTAATGCTCTAGGATTGCAGACTCTAAATACCATTGTGATTATACTGGAAGTGTTCAGTGACACCTTTTAAACAAAATACCTCTGAGAAGGAACAAATCCTGCTTTTCACATTTGCTGTTTTTACATATTTTTTTTCCTAATGTCGACCTAGCATAAAACAGCCTTTAAAAAAACCCCTCCATAACTGCAGTCAGTCACAGGATCCCAGAATACCCTGAGCTGGAAGGGACATGCAATGTTCCAGGAGCAATCAGGGCTCTGCAGTGTCACTCCCAGGCAGGAAAGGGTCACTGCTGCAGCTCTGTGAGGGATTCACCTCTCCCAGTCTGGCTGGGAGGGGCTGTGGTGCACAGGCCATGCAGCTGATCCAAGAGGAGCCCCCAGGGATCTCCACCTCATCCAACACCAACCTTAGCTGGGGAGCCCCAAGCTCAGAGGGACCTTCCCACTGCAGGCAGGAGTTAAGGTCAATGCTTTGGGCTACCTGGGCCATTTCTGGGTTGATAAGGTTAGACCCTTCATGACCAGATGATTCTGATATAAAATCAAACCTCTGGGTGTGATTCCCAGCTCTTCCTGCTTGGGCAAATTAATTTCAAATAGATAGCAAAGCTTGGGACCTCCACTAGAAAGCTCTGGGCTCACCCCACTGGATGCCATGAACGTTTAGGAAGAGGTAGGAGAGGCTCTCAGCTCCTCAGACACTCTCTGCACAGGGAGCACAGCTCTGAGAAGGGATTCTCAGCCTCTCCTCAAACAGGCCACGGTGTGAACATGCTGCAAAGTGCAGTGTCCCAGCCCACAGAGCTGGGCACATGCTGCAGGGGTGAAACCAGGACTGCACTCACTGCAAGCCAGAACTGAGCACAACTGTGAGGGATGGATGATGCTTCCTGCTAAGCTCTCAAATTATTGAATAGAAAACATGTTCTGAGTATGATACGGAGTTCAGGCAGCGCCAAAGCAGCTTGCAAGGAATGTTTTCAGTAAGGGATTTTCTTCAGCAGAACACTTCATGAGAAAACATCAAAACAGCAACCAAAATAATCACATAATTCTGCAGAATACCCAGATCATAGTAACTAAAATGCTTTGCCATTCAAGCCAGTAAAGTTACTCACATGCTTAAGCCTTTTGCAGGACAGAAAACCCAATTTGTAACAGCAATTTCTTTTGAAGCATTAATATCAGACATGAAAATAATGAAGCTATGCTACCAAACAGAAAATATTCCAAATGGAAAATGTAGGTGAAAAGATCTGTAGTTTGCCTTTCTTTTAGAACAACGCAGAAAAGCTCTTACATGTAGTTTTTAGAATATCTAATGTGTTAGCATAACTTCTTTTAGAAAAGGCTGCTAATGCTTATCTTTGGGTTAGTGACAGAGAAGTCAGAAAAGCACATCTCCTAAATATTCTTTTAGGTTAAAATATTAGAAACAAATAGCCATTATGTAGTAAAGTAATGTGCAAACTTAACAGGAAAGCCATTAAGCCACAACTGAAAAAGCTGAAATCAGCCTCTCTACATTTTTCAAGGAAGGCATGACACTTGCTGAACAGCAAATTCTTATAAATTTGGTACTTCAATGTTAAGAGGAATTGTTACTGCGTTAACTGAATTATGGGAACAGTCCTGACAAAAAAATAAATATGACCAGATTTTACTTTCCATTAACCCTTCCCAGCCTGGACATGTGAGCATGCAAGTCCATGTAAAACACTGACTAGAAACTGTGTTGGAAGGTGTTAACAGCAGTGCAAGTGTAGGGGCTTCTTTGAGGGGAAAGAAGGTGCTTTTCATGAACTGCATGCTCTGAAGCTTGCTGTGGTTTTTGGCACATGACGTTCCTGGGGCATTTTAGTGTTCTCATCTCACACCTTTAGCACTGGTCCCTCTGGTCAGGCCGTTTTTGGAGGGGGGAGGAAGTGTTACTTGTTTTGCAGACAAGGTCTGATTTACAAAGTTATTTAAGTATTTGAAGGTGCAGATAAGCATCTAGTGGACTTCAGAATCCTTTTTTCCATCCTGTCAGGCACTATCTCCACGTTAACCCCTCAAGAGACCTACGACAATGTGACCCACAAGGTAACAGTGGGTGACTTTGATTCTATTCCCACTTGACACTGCCTGGACTGTGCTCCAGCAATGCTCCTTCAGTGAAGTGTACAGTGCAAGTGGGAAGAGAAACCTGCAGAGGGGAACACCTGAGCTGGAAAGCTGCCTCTGCCATGGTGCCACCCTGGGGACAGCTCCAGGTGTGCCTCTGGTGAAGCTCTGGCTTCACACCGTGCCAGGCTGGGGAGGGTTAAAAGCGGAACGGAGCCCCAAGCTTTGAACTAGACAATTCTTGGAAGTGTTCTTTCGTACCTTTCTTTGTCATCTTTACTAACAGATGAGTCTCGTTTATCTACATCTCTATCTCTGTCATGAGCTGCAGCAGATGAACTGCGCTCCAGCTCTCCTGGCTTCAGCCAGGGCGGAGGGGTCGGGAACGAAGGAGGAGTTCGGTGCAGTCGGTTCCAGGGCTCGTGAGGGTTGCTAAAGCTCTGCATACTGGGGCCATCCTTGTGGCCGAACATTGAGTTGGGTGCTGAAATGGTGAAGTGGAAAACAAAAAGGTTTAAGAAAAAGGTATGCTCTAGTGAAGGTACTTACCAAAATAACTTTTACAGCACTCAGAGTTAAAATGAATACATATTATTGGGAGCTGGAAAAGGAAAGGAAATTAACAGAGATTCATTAGAGGGTCTCATTCCTAAAAATGGGCAGGCATCTGACAGCTCTTTTAATTGGAAAGGGAAATGCTGTGGATAAAATTGACAAGGGATGAAGGAGTAAGATAAAAGTGACAATGATCCTTATTCCAAATGTTTTGGAGCTATCAGGAAATGACCCTTATAGGGACTATAAATAATGGAACTTGTTGCATTTGATCCTGAACCAAAATAAAATAATGTGACCAAAATCATGCCAGATTTGAAGTATGAAGAAAGGAAAGTGACTTTTAAAAGGATGATTTTTTTGTGACTGGCTAAATTTAGAGAAATGTTGATGATCCTGGACTAGTAAATGCAGGTTAGTGATCTTTTCCAGGCATATGGCCTGGATTATTGGTGAGAAAGGCAAAAAAAAAAAGTCTCCATCCACAGCTCCCTAGCTGCACACATTATTTACTTCTGAACATGCACCAAACCGTGGGAAATTTCACAAACACTCAAAGGCTTTACTTTTATTTTTGTTTAATGAGGAATGTAATGGTAACATTTAGCACTAGGCTGAACCCGAACTATTAAGTCATTAACAGCAAACGATTTACTGACATCTGGAAAAGGTCTCTTTCCAAATTGCCATCTCCTAGTGGTAGGTGATGGAACCAAGCAGTACAAAAGGGAGCAGGCAGCCCCTGGGAGCCCTGCCGAGCTCGGAGCAGGGCGGTGCCCGGTACTCACTGACTGCGGGGTTCCCGAGCCCCCCGAAGGCGTTGCTGCCCACGGCGGTCAGGCCGCTGAACGACGCCGGCCGGCTGAAGGGCTCTGCAAACCAACACAAACAGCTGAAAGCCCTGAGGCTGCCAGGCCATCCTCTGCACCCCAGCTGTGCCCAGCACTGCTGCAACAGCTCCCCCCACACACTGCAGGGTTCTGAGGGGCTGGGACACAAACCGCTGCCTTTGTTCCTGGCCACACCCATGGCATCATCTATTAAAAAACTCCCTCTTAAAGAAAATCCAGATGTTACAATGGGTATGATGCTTCATTTGAAACCTGCAAACATCTCCAGTTTTACTCCCCTTTATTTCCTTTCTCAGGAAATGTCCCTTGCTAGTCAGACTATCATTAACTCTGGCAACAGTGCTCCAAACACCTTCAGGCCATGTCTCCTAAACCAGAGCCAGGGTATAAATAAAATGTCCTGTTCCACTGATATGTCATGCTGGCCTGAGCATTCTGTGATTCCCTTGATGTTTATTGCTAATACTACACAAAAAACTAGTACGGACTGAAAAATGCTGGAACAATTTTTTTAGTTAATACATACAGGCAGCAGGAAAGTAATATAAAGTAAATTTTCACTTTATTTTGGAGCAGTCTAACAATTTTGATGAAGTCACTTCTGATAAATACCAGCCCAGAAAAAAAAGAAGCCTGAAGCCAGCAAAGTGCAGAATGATAAATCTGCATTGTCTGTTTGCTGTACCAGTTCGGTGACCCTCCCAAATCCTTCCCCATGCAAAATAAAATGCCAATTTAAAGTCTTGGTCTTGGATGCTCCTATAAGGAGCAGATCACTTTATTACAAAAGCAGTAAGTTAGAAAGGAAATAACAACATCTGCTAACTTGGGCAGTTCTGGTTCTAAATGTGTACTCACTAATTTTCACTAACTGACACATGAAGCCAGATCCCAAGATTTTAAAGCTATTTCCTATTCACTTCAATGGAAAAACAGGTATCTAAGTAGGAGTTAGGAAAAGAAACATCTCTGTGATCCAAAGCCTTGCCCTCAAGGCATTTTTTGGACTGATTTTAAGCCTAACTCCAATGAAACCAAACCAGCCCTGTCACTCTGCTCCTCTAATGTCCAGAGTATTTCAAAACACACTGTCAGTGACACTTCTCTGTATATTCAGAATTTCTACCTGGGTAAAGACTAAAATGAAACAGCTAAAATGTGCCATTTGTAAAGTTAATAAGCAGAATACTCAGAGTGTCTCCACCCAGGAAGTTTGCAATTTCTCAGTGGTCAGTGTCTGAGGTGTATCCCCAGGAGCTGAGGGAGGACATACCTAAGTGAGCAGCTGGGTTGAGGAAGTTGCTGTGGTGGGGTGGTGGGCCAAAAGGGGTCCCGGCTGGATGCCCCCCACCTGCCAAAACAAAGCAAAAGGGTCAATTCCCAGCAAAAGGGGTCAATTCCCAGCAAAGGCACAGGCAGAACTGGCTGTGCTCTGGGCTGTCCCTTCTGCACCAGCTCACTGAGCTGACACTGCTGTGCCCTGCGTGGGGCTCCTGTGCAAAGAGCAGCTGCTTTTCCAAACACAAATACCCAGTTAGAGGATAAGGGATGCAGGGAAATGAATGTTTCAGGTCAGAAACAAAAAGGAAATGCATGTGAAACACAGCTTATTTCCAACATCTCATCTCCATGATGCATCAGACATCACTCTGTGAGGAAATGTTCCTTCATTTACTAACTGTGCAGAGTTTCAGCAGGTTGAGCTTTTTATAAAAGCATACAGAATTCTTTTTAAATATTTATCAAATAGACTAATAGCCCCTGGCATGTCTTGCAGAGAGTTCACAAGCCAAAGCATATGGGAAATTCATGGCAAGGATTAGCATGTTAATGAGCAAGGAGCAAGAAGGGGATTTCACTTTCAGTACTCACTGGCTGTGGAGAAGAGAGTTGAGGGCCGAGCCAGGTCATGGGGGTGGTGGATGGCTCCAAAAAGGCTGGGGCCTGGTGGCCTGCTCAGAAATTCTGGTTTCAGGCCAAAGTCCAGCTTGTGTGGATCAGACTGCATCTGTTTCTGAAATGGAAAACAGGACTTGGAAGAGACTGAAAAGGTAACAACACAAGGCACTTCCAGAATGATGTGGGTAGAGCAATTCATTCGTATTGATGTTTTAACAAAAATATTGGTTTTTGGGACCCCAAGCACAGGTGCACAGCTCTTTTCCTGGAAGGGAGATCCAAGGCAAAGAGGGAAAAGCTCAGGCTCCTGCATGTATCCTGCAAATTTCACCCGTGTTTTTACATATGCTCACATCCACCCCCCTCCAGGGTGTTCAGCACAGAGCTGTCTTCAACAACAAACATAAAACTCTCTGAAGAGGCCTCAGACACCTGCTGAGCTGTAAGGACAGGTCTGTCCCACAGTAATTAATGGGAATGTCAGCTTGGCCCTGGTCCCAGGTGGGCAGGGCTGTTGAAAGACCAGACACAGACACCAGAACCACTCATTTCTGAGGGAAATGTTGGATGCAGAGCATCCTCCAGTGCCCCTGAGGCTGCAGCAAGGGGCTGAAAGGAACCAGAGGGCAGAGCAGGAGTGGTTGAGTCCCACTCTGCCAGCTCCCACTCCACACTCAAAGTGCTGCATGTCTTTATTTACGTGTTTTAGAGTCAGCAGCCTCCCTTTTGTGAGAGGAATTTGCTGAGGCAGCTGCATTGTGAGTGATAAGTGCATGCAGGATGGGCTCTTCTTTGTGCCACAGGCTCGTTTCAGTGGTGCCTACTTCAGTAGTTTTATAAAATGTAGGAAGAAAACCAAATTCCCAATTACCTGTGCTGCCAGAACTCCCTAAATGCAGATTGCTGATTAATTGTGCAGGGCAGCTGAAAGGATTTATAAATGGGTAACATGGAACCAGGAGATCTTAACAGCAGCTCTGGAGCAGGCTACGCTTTATAAATCAGTATTTAATACTGTGCCAGCCCCAAGTACAGACTATTACAATGATATAAATATGCATATTAAAAAGTTATGATCAAATTAATGTGCATGCCTCATAACTGTTTTTCAAGTGATAGAAACTTGCCTGTGTAGTCATAGGAACAAAAAAAAAAAAAGGAAAAAGAAAAAATAAGGAAAACAAGAAATAAAAAGGGAAACAAAGGCATTATCTATGTCTGGAAATAATGGCCTGCAAGAATACTGAAATTGCAACAGTGGCCAAGTCAAGGTCACGTCTTTTAAGGAAGTAACACTCAAGTGCTTTAATAGTTAAAAGGAGTTCAGAAAATACAAATGCCTCAGTTGAAACCTGTGTGCCAGATTTTTATGCTGTGAATTCTTTTTATTCTTTTTTAACAACCAAGTTATAAAGCCCTGACAGGCATTACTCAGAATAGCAAAAGCTGGCTGAAGCTTTAATTGCAGCCATATGAATGGTGCTGCTCTAAATAACGAACAAATCCCCTGTCTGAAGAGGAACAGGAATACCATGGACATGTTAAAAGATTTCTGAATGTGTTGGTTTACCTTAAAATAGTACCAGGGAAATGGTCAGACTTCTTTTCACCCCAGCTGCTGTTCAGGAGAGCAGCCCCTCAATGCAAATCCTTCCTAATGTGTTTCCAGAAAATGTGTAACACCTGAGCGTGGTGCCCACAAAAATCAATGTCAATGTCTGTGCTGCTCTTAGATCAGGCTGTAAGGCCTTTCCTAAAGGAGAAAAGCCCAATTATGGAGCATAAATCCTCTCCTGAGCAGGGGGCAGTGCAAGGAGGGTGTAAATGTGCTCTGTGCCCTGAGCTGCTGTGCAGCCCTGTTGAATCTCTGGGGTGTGCAGAGGTTACCCAGGTCTTGCTGCAGAGGCACAGGCAGCCAAACAGCATCCTCAGCCACATGCAATTTTTCCTGAGGTCAGGAAGGTTGTGTTTTAAAGTTTCCCATTGTGCCTGCCCCTTCAGTGACTACTGCTGCCCTCTGCAAGCAATTACTAGGCCAGATCATTACTGGCAGCAGTCCTGTGGCACCGCATGCAAACTGGAAATCAACCCATTAGATTCCCTGCTCTGTGGTCAGGCAGCACCTTCAGCTTGTGCAGAAGAAAAGGCACCTTCACAACCACAGGAGTGAGAGTAAGGAAGAGAAATTGTCCTGTGTGAGCCTTCAGGCACAGGTTCACCCTTTGTCGTCACAAGAGGACGGGGGTCATGGTTCCTGTGTAGCCAGGGACACCCCAACTCTCCTTACTGACCACAGACTTCTCAATTATTCCTGAAAATATCATCATGCACAGCCTCAAAAACTCCAGTAACATCCTTTCATGTGCTTCTGGGCTTTGTTCTTGGTTTTTCTGTTTGTTTTTTTTTTTAATGCAAGATAGAAAAGTATGAGGTAAAAGAAATGGCTGCATGAAAATGGCATTTATGGTGAGTTATAAATATACTGGTTTGACCTCTCTCTGAATATCAAATCAAGGAAGATTCAAAGGACATAGATAGCATGGGAATAATAATTTCATTTCAAGAAAATACCTTTTCAATAAAATAAAAAAAGGACATATAACTCTCTAGGTCTATAATCTTGTCTTTTTTGATAATGGGAAGATGAATGAAGATCACTAGAGCAGGGGAAACATAAGGAAGCAGAGAAGAGAGATATGTCTACTGCAGCAAATTAACCTGTCAACCTTGTTTAAAAGGGTTATTTTTAAACTCTATTAGCTGCAGGTTTTCATAGCTGTTCAACATCTTCATATTCTTATAGCACTACCCTACACAATTCAAGTGCATACACAGACTGCAAAGTGCTAAGGATTCCCTGGTAATTTTAGTTTCTAACATAAGCTACTGATTCCTGAAGTATTGGCAGTGAAGAACAGCAACCATTCTTGACTTACTGAAAAACTTTAGGAGCAACACAAGATCTTTAAGTGATGAGTACAGTGAAAACCATAAAGGGAAAGAAATTTTCCCAGAGTCCATGTGCAATGGAAATTCATTTACAGTAAGAATGGAAAACTGCCCATGGAAAACTTCACCATTGAAGTCTCAGAGCTTGAAAAATAAGACAGGACTTCCATCCCCTAACCTTCAGTGCAGTGAGGCAGTGTCTGACAACAACATGCCCTGAGAGGCTGTGCCTGCCTGGGCAGCCCTGACACATCCAGGTGCCACCCTCCAGCCATGAGGGGCTGTGCAGGAAGGCTGAGGGGAGCCTGTGCAGCCACACTGGGTAAAGCATCCTAGGGACAGGAGAAATCTTCCTGAGCCCTCTCCTGCCCCTGAACATTAATAAGTGGATACACATGCCTCATGTCTCCAGAAAAAAATCCCACTTGATACATCAGTGTCCTGAGTCATAAATAAATAAATAAACAAACAAATAAATAAAAGCCATCTTGTAGCTCACCTCCACTTCACCCCTCCTACCTGCAAAGCTGTAGCTGTTACCCAGACACTCTGCTGGGACTCTGCCTTTAGCTTTTCATCCTTACCCCAACTCTCAGATATGAGGCTTCTGCTCAATGCTGTGTATGTTACTTTAGCAAGGCACTGGCCATGGCACAGAAGTGCCCAGGTGAGAGGCAGCCCTTGGTCTCTGAGCTCTGCTCTGTGCCCTTCACCCCCAGCCCAGGCTGCCCAGGCACTGACCTTGACTTTCTGTTGGTGATGGTAGATCTGCCAGGCGATGTGAACGTGCATAGCACACCACTTGCCAGGTTTCTGCAAAAACAAGACATGAATCAGTAACTTTAAAAAATATGTGATGTTTTATTCTATTTCTAGAATAAAATAGACCCTGAGCTCTGCTGGTTTGGTCTGGGGGATCCCCATGCCATGACTACTGAAAGCAAAGGCTTCCCTCTCCATCCTCCTGGAAAACCAGAAATGGAAAGACTTGTCCCTTGCTAGGGAATTTATCTGGCTATCCATGAATGCTGCAGTTGGACACACTCCTGTAATCCTCTGATGCCACTGGCTGAGAGTGCAGCTTGTGCTGCTAAAAGCTGTGAAGCTGTGTCCCAGCCAGCAGCTGCCCTGCACAGCTGGACTGTTCACAGCTGCACACTCAGGTCATTCCCACAAATGCTACAATTGGCATTTCCACCAAAAGATGAAAATGGAAGTGGTTTAAAAGGTCACTCTGGTTTTCAAAATTCATCTGACTCCCTCATGTCAGTCCCTCCAAGACTTCAGCTCATAAATCTACTGAAAACACTGGAGGTCACTCAATTCACTCTGGGGGGGTGTTTGCATCCCCTCTATCCCCCTGAGTCACAGGGAGGAGAGAGGGAGGCAAGAACCAGAGTGCCTGTTAGGCTCCTGTTGAGTTTGTACTCCATTTCCAGCACAGCTGGAAACTGTCTGAAAAACTCTCATTTGAGAGAGACTTTCTCCAATTTTGTTACTTAGGGGTCTGTAGTTACTCTGTAGTAATGACTCCTACAGATGTAAAAATTATCACAGGAATTCAAGAGTCTCCTCAAGCTACTTGTGAATTAAATGTTTCACAAACTATGGCACATGGTCTGCCTTCTATTTCTAGCTGTGTATCAACCAATAATTAAATCATAAAAAGTAATTTTATCTCACATACATGCTACCCTAAACTCAAGCCTTTTGCTAATTTGCAAAAACTGGCTGTGCTAGTGATTTAGAAAATCAAAATCAAATGTAGTAAATCACTAAATCAAAATCTAGCTTGAATATGCTGAAAAATTAACAAAAATCCACTTTTGGATGAATGATGGACTGGATCTTTAGATCCTTATTTCTAAAATATTTTATGTTTGAAGTGGATTGTCTGTCTACAGTGGACAGTGAGATACCTGGGTGGGACATACTACACCAAATAACACTGAAAACAGTAAAATAATAAAGCAAACTCCTTCAGAATGCAGTGAAATAACAGGGAATCACTGCCAGGATCTCAAGGATTTGCCTCAGGAAACCACAATGGAAGGATCACCAATATTTAACCTCAGCCATTCATGTGAGGGGTTGCATGAGAAGAGCAAAACTTCCAACTGTGAAACTCTGCCTTGTCCTTGAGTGATCAGGAGCTGCAGGAGTGCTCATAATCTCCCCAAAAGCAGAGCACAACTGCCCAGGTGACACTTGGCAGCTCTCATTTGGAATTATTCTGTGCTGCAACCTGGTGGGACTGAGCTGAGCTTGACAAACAGGAGCATAGGAAGATTTCTTACCCTCAGCATGGGCCTGAACGGATCTGTCAACTGTGAAGAAGAAATGACAGCTTGGTTACATGCCTGTCACTCAAACAATTGCTCTAATTAACAAATCTGTATTGCTTCATTAAGAGATGAAATTAAAATGTTAGAATTTTACTTTCAAATGAAGCCCTTTTGGATAATAATTAGTCCTGAGCCTCCATATTCGTGCTGTCCCCTCCCCCTGGCTGTGGCACCTGAGTGGTGACGAGCAGCTCCACCAGGCTCACACAGAGCTCTGGCCCCTGGCAGCAGCAGCAATTTGTTGATTTAATGCTGCAGAAATGGCTGGTTAACTGCACTGATGGAGGCACAGATCTGTCCTTTGGGCAAACTCCTGCTCTCATCTTTCAGAGCTCCTCAGCTTATGGCAAGGCTGGATAATGACCGGGCTGGATCCCAAGGAGGGCTGGGATGGCTGGAATGCGGGTCAGCCATGCCCTGCACACCAGCAGTGTGCCCACCCCCAGCCAAGGTCATGGCCTTGTGCCTCACTGCTGCCTGAGCTCTTCTCTGGCATAAAGGGGCTTTGCCTTAATTATTTTCACACTGAAACAGATGTTGGCAAACAGAGCCCATAAAAAACCCCAATTTTCTCATTTTTATTTTTGATGTGGCCTGTTGGGGTTTATTTTGAAATAGATTATTTTCTTATTCCCCTTTTTTGGCTCATATTTCATCAATAAATGCTGGGAAATAATTCCATTTATTGGGTACTGCTCATTTGTTTTGGATTTTCTGTTTTGCAATGCAATACTAAAGGAGATTTATAGGTGCAGAAGGTACTTAGCAGACACAGTGATGGCACAATGCATCATCTTGAAATAATCGAAACTCACTCCCAGTTGAAAGGAAACATAAAGTTAAATGACTTCCTGATGGGAGGCTCTGGTTATCTCTGCACTTAGATAAACAAACAGAAATGTGGTTCCTTTTGGTGTAAAGCTCAACCTCAGCTCCACTGCTGAGCAACCCAAAGTACTGGAACTTGGCCAACACAAAGACAGCAGCTCTGGAAGTTCAGCCATGCCACAACTCGGGATTTTAGGGAGAGCTCCTCAGTGCTCTTGTCTGAGAGGTCTGCTAAAAATATTTGAGTGTGAAGTTCCTCATGGAAATAATGGCCATGAATTCAAACACACCAACAACCCTGGGGCAGAGGGACAAAATGCTGAGGTAATAAATGCTGTTCACATCTCCTGGAACTCAGAAATCCAGAGGCACCAAGTGATCAATAAAGTGCATCCGTATTTCACTGGGGCAATCAATGCTACAGTAACTCAGGGAATAGCTGTCATTACCCACATTAAAAACAATTACAGACTACAAACACAAATCTTGGGGAGGTTTGTACGTTTTCTACATTGAATTGGACTTTTATGCCTTTACCTCTGGGCCTGTGGGGAGAGAGCTGCCAGCAAGGACAGAGCTCTGCCATTGCAGAGGCTGTTTGAAATGTTCCCACAGAACTCCTGCAGCCCTCCCTGATGAAACAGCTCAGCCAGCTTTGGTTTTAGGGTGTTAATTTGGACATGCTGAAGATGGCAGTTCTAGCATTCAAGGTTTTCAGGAGGAACAGATTTAATTGAGAAAAAGAAAACAGTTTTTACAGACCCGTGGATCCTTCTGTAGAAGGGTATGTGGGACCGTTCCAGGTCTGGCTGCAACATCAATAGGATTGGAAGTCTGGAAATTCCACAAGGAGAGACAACATTAATGAGCTGCAAAACAGTAACAATGCCTACAAGCAACAGAATGTGCAAAATCATAGTTCTTTATCATTACACTCTCTAAGCAATGGAGATATTTCATAAAGGAAAGGAGAACCATTATAATCCAGACAGGAATATGAGTATTATTATCTCCATATCCACACTTCAATTGTCCACCAACTTCCCATTACTTTAATCAAAACCACTGAAAGAACAGTGACTGTTTAAACTGGGAAATCTTCTAATGTGAAAAACCTGGTTAGGGACACATTCATGACACAGCATCAGAAGCAGCATTTGGAGGACCCAGCCCCTGCTCTGCTGATTATCAGTGATGCATTCAGCACACAGAGCATCACTGCACAAGGACCTCAACTCTATCCACAAGGACTGCCACAATATGGACATCAGGAAAACATCCAGTTGGAAAAAATTAAAGCCTTCCCCATTATTTGAATGTAAATAGTCAGTTAATAAAATGCAGTTTTGTGGAAAAGAGAAACCAAACCCAAACAAAAAACAACAAAAAACAACCCAACCCCCCTACATTTAGATAGAGCTTGTTCCTATGTCAAAATGAAGAAAATAGAAATCAGCTCCAGCATAACTAACAATTAAATAAGAGAGCTGTTAACAGTCTGATTACCATACAGACGGTGAAGAATCCCACTAATGAACTGCAATTTACATATTCAGTCATTACAGTGGATGGGCCAATTTAAGGAAGAAGGTGTCTCCTCTGCAGAAATTCCACTCCTGATTTCAGTCTTTAGCTGCAAAGACTACAGACTGACTTCTTCCCATTGATAAATAAAGAGTGACTCCATGAAAACACCAGAGAAAAGCCCTGAACTCGCCACGTTTCTCTCTCCCAGCTGTCACCCATGAGGAGAGGCAAATCAGTGTTCTGCACTGTGCTGGAGCTGGGAGGTAATTATGAAAATGAGTAAACAATAATGAGCACCTTTTCTTAAAATCCTGATTATTACATGACCTTTCATTAATGCACACTATGTCAGAACTAATTATGTTGCTTCTAAAGTTAATTATGTCATTATATAAATAATTTTTTAAAAAAGTTTGTAGATGTATCTGAACCTAATGAGAAGTAACTTCTCTTTGGGTAAATT
The DNA here is from genome assembly GCA_026413545.1 of Cichladusa arquata. Taxonomy (NCBI): domain Eukaryota; kingdom Metazoa; phylum Chordata; class Aves; order Passeriformes; family Muscicapidae; genus Cichladusa; species Cichladusa arquata. Next base: position 1,485,965 of record JAOTQP010000828.1, read on the forward strand.
TGGAAAAAGGCAATTGTCCCTTGTGGAATGAAGCTGTAAGTCAGAGCTCAGCTGCTCCAGGAGGTGAACCCCATGCTAACCCCAGCCTGGCCTGGCTCCCAGGGTGTATCTGAGCAGCACCAGGTAATTCCTGTCTTACCTTGGGTTGGAAAGCTCCTTGCAGCGAGCCAAAGGGGCCGGTGGGAGGGATCATGGGAGGAATACCTGATACAGCTGGAGGGTAGGAGTGAAACAGCTGCAACAGAAAGAGAAGAACATCAGCACTGGGTCACCACCAGCACAGGCAGCTGAGGAGGACATAGAGAGCATTCCTGCAGAATAGCAGGAAAATGTTACATGGAGAAAACTGAGAAGCATTGAAGTGATCTCATTGCAACAATGTTAGTTAAAGCAGTCGATGGGATGTTCACAGATGTCATGAGGTTTAGAGCTTAAAAGCAGTTCCAAAATCAGACAGCCAGTGCCCTGTACCTGCCTTGGGCCAGCAGAGCGTAAGGGAGAGGTTTGCTCCTCAATTATTATTTTTAAATTGGAGAGAGGTTTTAAATGGTTTTAGTCTATGATTCATTTTAAGAGTAAAGGCAGAATCCTGAGCTGAATTAGACTCAGAAATCTCCTGTTTAAGTGGAAAAAACCCTTATGAGTTCTAGGATATTGTATCATTAAAACTCCATTAGTAGGTTGGGATTTAAATGGTATCTGTAGGAAATGAGGAAAATATGCACAATTCTTAGTTCATTAGCCTGTCTGAGAGGATATCCTGCCACATCTAATATTAGCAGACAGACAATCTGATTTGTTAAAGATTAGTATTTAAACAAAATGTTAAGGCAGAACCTCCCAGAAATGCATGGGAGTTTTTTTACAAAGAGAGATTGCTCAGCACAAAAACGTGCCCATCTTCACTGATCTCCCTGACCCCAGTGCTCTGTCCTAAGGGAATTTGGGAAAAAAGGAGAGGCTGCTCTATGCTAATGCAGACAAACACAAGGGAAACAAGCAGGTAAATTAAACAAATAAATTGTTCCCTGTGAGGGTGGGCAGGCCCTGGCACAGGGTGCTCAGAGCAGCTGTGGCTGCCCCAGATCCCTAGAAGTGTCCCAGGCCAGGCTGGAGCAGCCTGGGACAGTGGAAGGTGTCCCTGCCCATGGCAGGGGTGGAAGAGATGGTTTTTAACATCCTTTCCAGCCCAACCCACTCTGTGATTCCAGGATGAACCATCACATCCCAATCTGCCCTTGTCTCTGTGCTCTGCTGTGAACCTTTGGCTCTTGCTGTGACAAACTCTCCCAATTCTATGAAAATGCTGCTCTCACACACCAAACTGCTCCCTGGCAGGGGTCAGGGATTCAGAGCATCACACTCCAAACCCATTCTTGGCATGAAACCTCTGGATTTCAGAGGGGATGGATCAAAGAGGGGATGGATTGAGGAGAGGATGGATCAAGGAAGGGATGGATCAAGGAGAGAATGGATCAAGGAAGGGATGGATCAAGGAGAGGATGGATCTAGGAAGCGATGGATCAAGGAGAGAATGGATCAAGGAGGGGATGGATCAAGGAGGCTCACCAGTTATTCTGTCAGGCAGTCAAAGCAGGGAGATCTGAGAAGGTGCTGGCTGAGTTTGTGGGGTGCATTCTCTCTTCCTGCCCCCAGCCACAGGTTTGAGGTTGTGCTGCAGTGGAGATGCACCACTGGCACCAGGGAACAGTCTGTGCCTCTGGCAGCAGCTCCAGGCACTTTGTGGAGGGCAGCCTCCCATTTTTTCTGGTCACAGCTCAGCAGATTAATCTGCCCATAGTGCTGGAATGAACCACAGGCTGCTGGTGCTCACAGGCTGTGCTCATCCACACAGAGAAGCCTCAAAGTGATTAATTTCTGCATTTTTAGCTCTGTGCTTTGAACATAGAGATGAAGAGAAAGTACTTGGCAATAGAAACCAAGAGGAGCAGATCAAAAGAAACAGAAGAGCTCAGAAATATCTGCAGTAGCAAATGGGGAGACTGGAGCATTTCTGGGACAAGGCCACTGAGTAAGGAGGTAAAAAGTCCATTTGTGAACTTCTGGCTGTGGACCAGAATGCAGCAGTCTGATACACAGGATTCTAAGTGATAAATGCCCACACCTTCTGCTGGAAATGGTAAGAGATCAGCTCAAGTTGAGCATTTCCAGGGAGCCAGAGCCCAGCCTGAGATGGTTTAGACAGGCTTGTGCTGGCTCAGGATGCCCCACACTGGTGTAGGTCAGCAGGCTCAGCTGGCTGTGCACGTCTAAGTCCCCATGGTAAAACACAGCCTTGTCTCAGCTGAGATGGGCTTTGCTTTTCTAGGGTTAATTTGGTTGTTGCCTGCTGAAGTTGCTCTCAGTGCCTCACAAATGGAACAAAATTACCAGCTGATGGATTCTTCCTGTGGCAAGGTGGCAAAAAGTGATTCCCCAGGGAGGAATGCACACGCAGTGTCTGCATCTCTTAAAGCTCCATTCATGACCTGCTTTGGGGAGCTGGTGGTCTCAGCTCTCCTGAGCCTCATCCAGCCTGGCTTGAGTTGTATTCACAGGCAATTACTAAATCAGCTTTAAGATTCTTTCGTAGATGGTCTTGATTCCTTTATCTTCAGTGCAAGCTGTTCAATAAAGCTCTAGGACATTTAGCAGAATTTGCTGTCTGAGAGCCTTCTTGACAACACTCTAGTGTTGCTTCGTCACTGCTTTTGAAGGTGTCTTAGAAGGTTTTAAAAATTATCTTTATATCTTACTGTGCAGTTAATGCTCTAAGCTTCTCACTGGTACATACAGATGTTTCTTGGATATTGGTAACAGCTAGAAAGTGGGATTGTATAAAAAAATGCTTAACCTCATGGATCTTCAGCGGGTTTTTTTGTCTGTTTCTATCACCTGCAAAATAAACTGCACAGTTCCATCAGAAAGCAGGACTGGAACAAAATGTATTGCTTGAAGGAAATTCGGATAACCTGAATTTCAACAAGATTCAATACTGGATTTTGAATCCCTTAATTTTGGCCATTTCACAGTGTCC